>JAWNPL010000102.1:0-600000 GCA_035047545.1 Drosophila paranaensis | reverse complement strand
GTAGTTATATATTTATAAATTATTTGAGTCATTCAAAATATTTATGAACGAATATCTTATTAACGAATTAGCCATAAAGATCTATCATGTCGGTTAAAATTATTTTAATACTTTGTTTCTTCATTAACATTTAATATTTGTGTGTATGCTGTTTTACGAAGTGAACAAATTTATTTTTCTGTGAAAGGAAGCGTATTAGTTTAGTTTTTGCCATTAGGATACTATTTACTTTGTCTGGCATACTCTGTTCTAAAATAACGCCGATTGTGTTTTCGAGTACAAGCCCTTTATTACATTTTTTTCTAACATAAATATTTTTTTATTTTTGTTTTCAGTCCTTGGAAAGCACTCGACGAATGCTTGCTCTCTGTGAAGAGGTAAGATACAAAGTCCTACATTATGTATTTTTGAACTTATACTCATTTGCGAATTAAAAATTGCGGTGGTTTTGTGAAATGTCATACTGCCTATCCATACCTCCTTCCGTATGAGCATAAATCATTTTGTCGCTATTAAAGTGACTTAAGACTTTCAATTTGAAATATAATCTCGTTCATATCCTCGTCAGAAAAAATGTCAAGCTTCTCCCGATATGTTAAATAGGGGTATGGCAAATCAGAAAAATAATTTTCCGGTATCTCAGAAACACTGCTTGGGAAAGTGCTGGAGAGTTTAAATTTATATCTCGTTGATAACTTAAGATCAAGATATTCTGGCGAATATATCTACGCCGATTGGTGTAGTGTAAACTGTATTTTCTACCATTTTATGGCCAGAATACTAAAATTTGGTATGTTAGTTACTTTTAAGAAGGGCCGATCGACGCAGTATTGTTGCTTGAGATTTGAATTTTTATACTTATTCACGAAGGTAAATAGTATATTGGTTTTGTGTAATGCCCGTCATTCTGTCCATCCGTCTGACCGACCATCCGTGTGTCCGTATGAAGACAAACCATATCTACGCTATTGAAGCTAGAGACTAGAAATTTGGAATATGTACTCGTGTATACCCTCGTTTGATAAAGTGCCAATATTTTCCCCTATACGCCCACTAGGGGTGTGACAAATCGGAAAATGGAAGGGCTAGAGAGTGAAGATTTTGAATGTACATATACTCGAGTCGACATCTTTTTTTTTTTTTTGCCTATAAGAACCTATAAGAGCTGGAGACTGTGCAATATTTTATGTTGGTTCGTGTTAGCACTCGCAGATTAAGTTTGTAAAAAAAGTCGATAACTACTTATGTTTCAATATTATCGATTAAAACGCTGTCGAAATGCAGTTATAATTTAATTTCTCCCACATCTTTAGAGATAGAGTCCCCAAATTTTGTTGTTAGTTTAATATATATTTTACGCAGTTTTGATTGTTGTTAAATTTTGGAAACCGGCTCCAAGTTTCCCCAAATATTTAAATTGAAGGTAGTTGTAAATAAGGTCAACATATTTGCATGTTTTTTTAGAAAATTGGAAAAAATTTAATAAAATATGATAAATGATATACTAAAAATTATATTCAAATCCGTTAAGTCGCACAGAAGTTATTATTAGTGTGCATATTTCCACTAGATGACAGTATGGTTTCTATATTATCGAATCAAAACATGGATTGGTTAAAAATTAAAAATTGAACTTACTTTAACTTTGTGTGCGCTTATCCTAAATATGAACTTTGCAGTATTTTAAAAAAGGCAGATCGCACGGGGTTCAGGATATCTCCTAGTCGGAACACCCGACTAGAGTATTCTTACTTGTTTTTGCTTTAATTTATTTAATAAAATAATAATAATTCGCAAGCACTTTGCGCTATTTTAAACAGAGATAGTTTCTCGTTGGCCTCGTTCGAATTTGCGAAGCTCCACCATGATTGAAGCAGCAAAGGTGCTGATTAGTTTCCAAGCTGCCTCAGACTCCAGCATGATCACGACTAAATTATCCGGTCTAATGGGGCGGCTCACTGTTGCTTCTAGGTCATGCTTCTCCTCAATAAAGCGTCCACACTCCAAGACTGCGTGTTTAGCGTCTTCCACTAGTCCTTGTCCACACCAGTTACACTCATCAGAGTCATCATGGCCAAACCGTGTCCGGAAAGAATCTGTGAAAGATTGAAGTTAATCTCGCCATGCTTACAATTGGCCTATGGTTCCAGCTCTGGGATGAGGAAGTACGTCCATCGTCCTCTTGTCGAGTTATCCCATCTTCTAAGCCATCGTGAAATGCTGTTTGCTCTGGATGCATTGAGTGCGCCGCGTACAGGCTCGTGTGTACTCCGTTCTTCGCTCTTCTTCCTCCACGAGTTCGGCGACCAGATCCTCAAGTGAAAACATTCCGGCTATGACGAGCGCTGCGTCGTCTGAGACTGTTCGAAAGGAACAGCTGACTCGGATTGCGCTCAATCGGTAGGTGGCACGAATGCCTCGAATGTAGCTGGGAGTAGCCATTGCTCTTGACCAGATTGGCGCTGCGTATAGGAGATGGACCTCAACACGCTCATAAGAAGAAGGCATCGTTGTTGCTGTGGTCCACGCGTATTAAGCATGATTCGGGAGAATGCTATACACGATTTGGCTGCTTTTTTATGCAAGTATTTCAAGTGCTTGCGGAGGTCAATCTTGTGTCGAGCATGACCCCAAGATACTCTTTGACGCAATGCTGATATTGCCAATCATTATATGGGCCGTTTCCATTATCTTGCGACAGCTGACTAGGACAACATCCGTTTTGAGTGCCGCTAGGTCAAGTCCAGCTAATGTTAGCCAGTTTTGAATACAGCTGATACTTCCGCTGCACACATCCTCTGTATCTTTCAGCTCCTTTCCTATGGCGACGACGGCGACATCATCAGCAAAGCCAATGGTGTATGCACCGTTTGGACGCTCTCACTCGTTTTGTATATAAGTGTCCTTCCTTTAAAATAAATCTTTATAATCTCCTTAAGCTATATATCTATTATTATTATTAGATATTAAATTGCGCTGAACATGCAGTATCATATCCCAGCTAGCTCTATTGAACGGATTCTTCACATCTAGAGTCGCTATGATGCAATACTGCTTCGACCCGTGCTTCCGTCTCGTACTTTGTATGGCGGAGGCTGCGAGGCCAATAACTTTGCTCAATGCATCCATCTTTAAGCTGGCTTTTCGGAACTCAAAATGGTTTGGGGCCATGTCGCTGGCGTTCGCGATTGCACCCTTCAGTCTGAAACAGGCCAATTTTTCGAACACCTTTGAGATGGTATCCAAGAAACAAATTGGCCTGTAGGATGATGCCTCCTCCGGTTGTTTGCCAGGCATACCAAGTTCTGGGTCTTTCAGCATTCAGGGAATGTTTCCTGAGTTAAACATGAATTTGTATAACTCCGTAATCGCCCTTGGTTGTAGGGCACTGACCAGGTTTAGCGCCCGATTGGGAATCTCGTCCGGCCCAGGAGCAGAGTTGTGTCTTAGATTCCAGGCAGCTGCCATAACTTCCTCGTCAGAGCTGCATAAACGGTTCTCGAATCCTGGATTGTTGTAGAGTCAACTTCGCGAATGAAGCTCAGTCTATCTGGGAATTGCGTTTCCGCGATTTTCTTAAGCTCCAAACGATCCGTAGCACAGTGGTTGCTCGTGCACTGAGCCGCGGCCAAAACTACTTCTAGTGGTGATATCGTAATGAAATTTTCAGCAAAGATTTTAAAAGCTATTATAAAAACAAGTAAGAAAACTCTAGTCGGGAGTCCCGACTAGGAGATACCCTAAACCCCGCGCTATCTGCGTTAAAATACTGCATAATTAGCATTTCGTATAAACGCACAGAAAATTAAATTCAATTCATTTTCAATTGTTTAGCCAATAGCGCCATCTATGGTTCGATTAAATAGCGCCATCCAAGTTTCGATCCAACTGAGCAGCTGATAATTCGCAAATCATAGCGCCATCTATTGGAAATATGTACACTAAAACTTGTGGGTTTTAGAACTTGCTAAATGCACGCAGCTCAATGTGTATGTGTGTATGTGTGCACATGTATAGGAAAACAGTTTGCTTTGCTTTGCTGGTCACGTGTTTGTTTGGCCGATTGGCAAAATGTTTTGTTTAATAACTTCTGCGCGAATTAATGGATTTGAATGAAATTTTCAGCTTATGTTCAACATATTTTATTACATTTTTTCCAATTTTTAAAAATGTAAACCCATTCATTTACTGGCTTTGAGTGCAACTAACCTCAATTTAAATATTTGGGGAAATTTGGAGTCGGTATCCAAAATCTAACAAAAATCAAAATTAGAGAAAATAAATATTAAACTTACAAAAAAATTTGGGGTCCCTAGCTATAAAGACGTGGGATATATAATTTTATAACTAACATTCGATAATGTTTTTAATCGATAACAATAAAATTAAAATAGTTATCGACTTTTTTTTAACAAACTCGATCTTTTCGTGCCATACACGGACCTACATAAAAAATTTCAAGTCTCTAGCTCTTATAGGTTCTGAGAACGACGCGTTCATACATACGGACAGACAGACGGACAGACGGACAGACGGACAGACGGACAGACGGACGGACGGACGGACGGACAGACGGACAGACGGACATGGCCATATCAACTCGGCTTGTCATCCTGATCAAGAATATATATACTTTATGGGGTCTGCCACGCCTCCTTCTGCCTGTTACATACATACGCCCTCCAACAAAAACATTATACCCTGATTTTCCCATTTTCAATGGGTTCAGGGTATAACAAGTAAGAAAACTCTAGTCGGGGGTCCCGACTAGGAGATACCCTAAACCCCGCGCTATCTGCGTTAAAATACTGCATAATTAGCATTTCGTATAAACGCACAGAAAACTAAATTCATTTCATTTTCAATTGTTTAGCCAATAGCGCCATCTATGGTTCGATTGAATAGCGCCATCCAAGTTTCGATCCAACTGAGCAGCTGATAATTCGCAAATCATAGCGCCATCTATTGGAAATATGTACACTAAAACTTGTGGGTTTTAGAACTTGCTAAATGCACGCAGCTCAATGTGTATGTGTGCACATGTATAGGAAAACAGTTTGCTTTGTTTTGCTGGTCACGTGTTTGTTTGGCCGATTGGCAAAATGTTTTGTTTAATAACTTCTGCGCGAATTAATGGATTTGAATGAAATTTTCAGCTTATGTTCAACATATTTTATTACATTTTTTCCAATTTTTAAAAATGTAAACCCATTCATTTACTGGCTTTGAGTGAAACTAACCTCAATTTAAATATTTGGGGAAATTTGGAGCCGGTATCCAAAATTTAACGAAAATCAAAATTAGAGAAAATAAATATAAAACTTACAAAAAAATTTGGGGACTCTAGCTATATAGACGTGGGAGATATAATTTTATAACTAACATTCGATATTGTTTTTAATCGAGAACAATAAAATTAAAATAGTTATCGACTTTTTTTAACAAACTCGATCTTTTCGTGCTATTCACGGACCTACATAAAAAATTTCAAGTCTCTAGCTCTTATAGGTTCTGAGAACGACGCGTTCATACATACGGACAGACGGACAGACGGACAGACGGACATGGCTATATCAACTCGGCTTGTCATCCTGATCAAGAATATATATACTTTATGGGGTCTGCCACGCCTCCTTCTGCCTGTTACATACATACGCCCTCCAACAAAAACATTATACCCTGATTTTCCCATTTTCAATGGGTTCAGGGTATAACAAGTAAGAAAACTCTAGTCGAGACCGCTCGACTAGGGTATACCCTGAACCCTGCGAAGAAACGCTATTCCGTGCATTCTCCGTTTCTTTTATAAAACATATGTATATGTATGTTCATTACAAGCAACACATACATACACACATACATAGGCGTACGCACACACAAACGCCAGTCGGTGCGTCAGCTGATCTTTGGCTGCTGTTTGCATGCCAATGACATGGGAAATTAAATGTTTAATAACTTTTTTTCTAGAGTAACGATTTTGATCAAATTGAGTTGAGCGTGATCATGTCATCCATATGTATGTATGTGCCAAAGCACAAGTCTCTAGTATTTGATATACGGGAGTTACAAATTTGAGGCGAAGGGGGCGTGGCACACAAAATTTAACAAAAACCGAAATTGCGTAAGACCCAAATAACACTAAATGCACAATATAAAGACTCTAGCTATAAAGATGAATTAAATATAATTTTATAACTAAATGAAGAAATCGGTTTTTAATCGATAACATTAAAACGATGATAGTTATCGAATTTCTGAAACAAACTCGATATGCGCGCCCTATACAGGGACCTACAAAAAAAATTTGAAGTCTCTAGCTATTGTAAGTTCTGAGATCGACGCGTTCATACATGCGGACAGACGGACAAACGGACAGACGGACGGACAGACGGACAGACAGACGGACAGGGCTAAATCGACTCGGCTTGTCTCCCTGATCAAGAATATATATACTTTATGGGGTCTGCCACGCCTCCTTCTGCCTGTTACATACATACGCCTTCCAACAAAAACATTATACCCTGATTTCCCATTTTCAATGGGTTCAGGGTATAAAAATACTGTGAGAAATTCGGACAAATCGAGCCATTATATCATATGTGTATCTTCCACGACGATCGGTCGAAAAAATTGTTTTAGTACAAAAAAATCTTTGTTCGTTGGGCAATTTCAACAAAATTCACACAAAATATGTTAAATAACATATTAAACACACACCATAAGTTTCATTAAAATCGGACTTTGATATCATATAGCTACCATTTGTGAAAGACAAACTCCCCCACCCCCTCCGCTTGTATGGAGTATGGAGAAAATATTTATTTTTTGTTTTTATTGTAAATTTTATTTTAAAAATTTTGTCTTCTAATTAGTCGATATCTTAAAAGTAATCTATTCATTAAGTCAGTATTGGTTATAACTCTTGAAGCTTACAGATGGAATCACAACTCACTTGTGGTATCACAACTAAAGCTCCACTTAAACATGAAAAAGACGTTCACAAAACACAAAATAGATTGAATCAAATACATTAATTTCACAATAACAATTCAATAATTTGGTTAATTATTTATAATAGATTTTTAAGAAAATACCTTGAACTTCAAAATTCATGCTAATGAATTTATTCTACAGCACCTAATCTGACGTCTGACCACTTTGAATTGCAACTTTGATTTGAATAAAGCTTGCTCAGCGCATCACCTATGCCAAAGTGAACACGTGTTCGCTATTTCAATGCTATTTTTGGAAAGTCCCGTTACAAATCCAGAAAAACCGGTTTGCTATCAAGAAATTTGGACATTTATGAGGCAATTTGTGTGCATTTTTCCAAAGTTTGTGATTAATTTTTCGATTTTCGGCTTATGGCCGCAGTGCGTAGGCTGCATTTGCTTGCTGGCGTAAAGTTTGTTGACCACCGTTTTGTATGTCCTGCCCCAGGGGCCAGTTTCGACGGGCCTGCTGGTAGCTTCGTCTCGCATGTACGCATATGCTCCGGAATTTGCTTATTTGCGCATTCCACGCACATAGGCGCTTGGTGTTGCGTGAACTGCTTGCGTCGCTGCATGCTAGTGTTGCAGGCGCTCTGTATTTGGAGAGCTCTGATCTCAGCATTGCCAGGATTTTGTAACGAAAGTTAGGTCGATTAGTAGAGTTCGACCTATGGCATTTGTTGAAAGGCTGCCCAATTCCATGGTAAGTCACCTTTCGGCCCCAAGGTCGTCGGAATGAATTCATTGAGCTGCATGCTAGGAGCCAGGTAGCAGCTGTATATCCATATGCTGCCGTATAACTTTGTATATAAAATAAACAGAATGTTTGGAATAGCGGTTCCTTGCAGGGTTCAGGGTATCCCCTAATAGAGAGGTCTCGACTGGAGTTTTCTTAATTGTTTTTTATACCCTGAACCCATTGAAAATGGGAAAAAAGGGTATAATGGTTTTGTGAAAATGTATGTAACAGGCAGAAGGAGGCGTGGCAGACCCCATAAAGTATATATATTCTTGATCAGGGAGAGAAGCCGAGTCGATTTAGCCCTGTCCGTCTGTCTGTCTGTCCGTCTGTCCGTCTGTCCGTCCGTCCGTCTGCCCGTCTGTCCGTCTGTCCGTATGTTTGAACGCGTCGATCTCAGAAGATATAAGAGCTAGAGACTTCAAATTTTTTTTGGAAGTTCGTGTATAGTACGATTCGATCGAGTTTGTTTCAAATATTCGATAACTATCATCGTTTTAATGTTATCGATTAAAAACCGATGTCTTCACTTAGTTATAAAATTCTATTTAATTCATCTTTCTAGCTAGAGTCTTCAAATTTTGCATTTAGTGTTATTTGAGCCTTCTGCAATTTCGGTTTTTGTTAAATTTTGGATGCCACGCCCTCAAATTGCTCCTTCGCCTCAAATTGCTAAATCACGTATTTCAGTACTAGAGACTTGTGCTTTGGCACATACACACATATGAACGTCATGATCAGGCCTAAAAAATTTGATCAAAATCGTTCGACTAGAAAAAAAGTTATTAAACATTTAATATCTCATATTATCGGCGTCTTGCAGCAGCAGCGAAGCTGATGAGTCATAATGCACAGTTAGCAGATTGTGTGTTGGTGCGTGCGTCTGTGTGTGTTCTTGTGCGTGCGTCTGTGTGTGTGTATGTATTGCTTGCTACATATGTACATACATATAAAAGTAACGGAGAATGTTAGCGGCTCTTAGGAATCGCAGTTCTTCGCAGGGTTCAGGGGATCTCTTTGTCGAGCAGTCTCGACTAGAGCACTCTTACTTGTTTTTTTTTAATTCACGAAGTGAAATAAGTATATTGGTTTTGTGCAATGTTCGTCATGCTCTCCGTCCGTCTGTGAGTCTGTCCATATGAACGCAAACGATTTCCACGCTATTGAAGCTAGAGACTTGAAAATTGGGAATTATCCTCGTCAGATACACTCTGCGAAATTAGATTAAAGGCAGTTGCATTTTGCAGATACAACTGGACAAAAACAAAAAAACTTTGAATAATGGGACCTTCTTATATTATATTTAGCTTTTCTAGACCTTCATCTTCTATTTTTAGTATACACAAAAAATGTACAGTTAGTTTTGTCGCTACAATAAATATATTTCGTGCACACTACGAATTTTTGGTGCTATTTTGTGCGAAATTCAATTAAAGGCACTTCTTATTAAGTCCTGGAAAGATATCAGTGAAGGATTTGAGTTGTGTTTTTATACTATTTCACGTAGTGATATAGTATATTGGTTTTGTGCAAAATCCATTTGTCCGTCTGTCCGTATGAACGCAAACCATTTCCACGCTATTGAAGCTAGAGACTTGAAATTTGAAATATATACTCGTGTATACCCTCGTCTGATAAAGTGTCAAAATTTTCCCGATACGCCCACTAGGGGCGTGGCAAATCCGAAAATGAATTTTCCTGTAGCCCATAAACACTACTTCTAGAAGGGCTCGAGAGTTGAGATTTTAACTGAACATTCATGTCGACACCCCAAAATCAAAAAGCTATGGCGGATATATCTACGCCCATTGGGGGCGTGGCAAATCGGGTCAAACTGTATCTCCTAAAGTCTTAAAGCTATAACGCTCAAATTTGGCACGTAGATTACTGTTATGATCCTATGAAGATCGCCTAAAAAATTGTATGGCCACGCCCACTAGGGGCGTGGCAAATCGGTTCTGAAAATATAGTGATTTTACTAATTCTGTTATATTTTGAGCACCATTGATGCTAGAGACTTGAGACTCGGTATATATACTCGGATTAACATCCCACAACTGAAAGGCTATGGCGGATATATCTACGCCCTCAGGGGGCGTGGCAACTAATATCAGCTTATATATCCCACAGTTTTAGTGCTAGAAGCTTCAAAATTGAATGCTAAGTTACTGGGGGCCTCTTCTATCGATTCCCCAAAAATTATTGTTACGCCCCAAAAGGGGCATGCCGTACAAAAAATACTCTGTAACTTTCGCATTTTTCGACTGTAAGCATTCAAACAGTTATATTCTTGAACGCACACTCTATGCACATGCCAAAAATTATATGTCTATGGCCACTGGGGGCGTGGCAATTCAAAACTGAAAAATCTGGAGCTTCTGAGCCAATAACGCGCCACATAATGACTTTGTGACCTTTGACCTTGTCTTTTGATTTGCCAAATTATATATATGTGTTTGAAACGAATATTTTATTAATACAAAATAACTAAATAAAGAAAATATAACAAAAATATCAACATGACCGCACCGGGGTTCGATGCCACACCTCGCCAACGAACTTATGTATATCACATTTTCTGAGTTGCCACCTCTCTCATTTTGAGAGTTGCCACTCTCTTATTTTGAGAGATGCCACCTCTCTCGATTTAGGTGCGTGTTCTTGCTAAGGTAAGGCAATCGAGATAAATCGAGGGAGGTGGCATCTCTAAGCTTCGATTCTAATTGAAACTGTCTGGCTACCTCCAATGAAAAGTTTTAATCTGCAGCTAATTTAAGCGGCGACAGTGGGGATTTAAGGTTAAATTTTAAAAAATATAATGTGATAGATGCCCCTGTGTGCTGTTGGGGCGTGAAATAGTATTTCGCTGTCGGTTGCGTCCGACAGCAACGTTCTTACTTGTTTGTTATTACATTTATTTAACACACTTTTTTTGTAAGTTTAAGTTAGTTTTAGCCGGTGTTTTTATAATTTATATAGAAATGGGAAGAGAATAGACGCGGACAAGCGAAGAAATCGATAAAGTCCTTGTATAACCGAAAATTTGCACTCAGATGAAAGCTCTCGCCTACTGCTGTAAATAATATTGTAAATCTGAATGAAAATTGCAAAAAAAAAAAAAAACAGAAAATATTCGAAAAATCTCTAGGTATCACCACGAGGACAGCCGCTATTATACGCGCAGGACCTCAAAAAAATGCCACGCCTTCCAAATTTTTTACAGAATCAGACCCTCCGATATCAGAACGACGTGTTCAGCAAATTTGGGAACTAGTAGCCGCCTAAAATGGCAGACAATTAAGCCTTAGCCGGCTCTAACTAACGGACAAAAAGTGGCTCGGCTAGATTTGACAAAGCGGCACATGTCCTGGGCGGAAAATTGGAAAATGGTGGTTTGCTTAGATGAGCAAAAGTTAAATTTAGATGACCTTGATGGTTTTAATTATAACTGGCATGATATTCGTTAGCCCGAACGATAATCCACAAACTGAAACTTTGGTAGTGGATCGTTAATGGTATTAGCTTCCTTTAGCTACCACTATCGAACCCCAGGATGCAAAGTTTTCGGATGTTTAAGTTCTCAAGGCTACATAAACTTATTGGAGAATGTTTTTGTGGACTTTTTCGATAAAGAACCGTCGAGTGACCCAATTTTCCAATAGGATAATGCGAATATGCACATTTCACGGGCTAGTCGAACCTGGTTCCAGGATAAACAAATCACCACTTTGTCATGGCGTGGCCAATCTTCGAACTTAAATCATATCGAGAACACGTGGGGAACCTTGCCAATCGTTTTTATGCTAGCTGAAGAAAATTTTAATCAGTAGAAAAGCTTAAAAGGGTATGGGCTCAAATACCACAAGATGAGTATAAACAAGTAAGAAAACTCTAGTCGAGGGTCCCGACTAGGAGATACCCTAAACCCCGCGCTATCTGCGTTAAAATACTGCATAATTAGCATTTCGTATAAACGCACAGTAAACTAAATTCAATTCATTTTCAATCGTTTAGCCAATAGCGCCATCTATGGTTCGATTGAATAGCGCCATCCATGTTTCGATCCAACTGAGCAGCTGATAATTCGCAAATCATAGCGCCCTCTATTGGAAATATGTACACTAAAACTTGTGGGTTTTAGAACTTGCTAGATGCACGCAGCTCAATGTGTATGTGTGTATGTGTGCACTTGTATAGGAAAACAGTTTGCTTTGTTTTGCTCGTCACGTGTTTGGCCGATTGGCAAAATGTTTTGTTTAATAACTTCTGCGCGAATTAATGGATTTGAATGAAATTTTCAGCTTATGTTCAACATATTTTATTACATTTTTTCCAATTTTTAAAAAATGTAAATCCATTCATTTACTGGCTTTGAGTGAAACTGACCTCAATTTAAATATTTGGGGAAATTTGGAGCCGGTATCCAAAATTTAACAAAAATCAAAATTAGAGAAAATAAATATTAAACTTACAAAAAAAATTGGGGACTCTAGCTATAAAGACGTGGGAGATATAATTTTATAACTAACATTCGATAATGTTTTTAATCGATAACAATAAAATTAAAATAGTTATCGACTTTTTTTAACAAACTCGATCTTTTCGTGCTATTCACGGACCTACATAAAAAATTTCAAGTCTCTAGCTCTTATAGGTTCTGAGAACGACGCGTTCATACATACAGACGGACATGGCTATATCAACTCGGCTTGTCATCCTGATCAAGAATATATATACTTTATGGGGTCTGCCACGCCTCCTTCTGCCTGTTACATACATACGCCCTCCAACAAAAACATTATACCCTGATTTTCCCATTTTCAATGGGTTCAGGGTATAAAAACGGATGATTCGATGTCCAATTGGATTTTTTGAGTAATCAATAATGTGTCCATCATTAATAACCAATTATAAGTTTTTATAAATTTTTTTTTCAATTTTTTTGATATTTTAGAACATAGTGCCTTTAATCAAATTTCGCGCATTTTTTTGGTATTTTTTTTGTTTTTCTTACATAAAAAGTTTAATATTTGACAAAAATTAAAAAAAATTGTTGTGTTTAACATAAAACGACTAGAAATATGTCATTTAATAAATAAAACTATACCAACATGCATAAGATTAAAAATAAGCTAAAAAATGTGAGTGCCTTTAATCTAATTTCGCAGAGTGTAGTGTCAAGATTTTCCCGATACGCCCACTGGGAGCGTGGCAAATCGGAAAATGCATTTTGCAGTATCTCAGAAGCAATACTTATAGAAGGGCTAGAGTTGAGATTTGGAATGTACACTCACGTCGACAGCCCAAGATCAAAAAGCTATGACGAATATATCTGCCTATCGGGGCGTGGCAAGTTGGGTCAAACTGTATCTTCCACAGTTTTAAAGCTAGAATGTCCGAATTTGGCTCGTAAGTTATTGTTACGATTCTTCTAAAAATTATATGACCACGCCCACTGGGCAAATCGGATTTAACTATATAGTTATTTTACTAATTCTGTTATATTTTTAGCACTATTAATGATAGAGATGATATCTACGCCCATTGGGGGCGTTGCAAATAGGGTTAAACTGTATCTTCTACTGTTTTAAAGCTCGAACACAAATTTAGCACGTGGGTTACTCGTACAAAGACCACCGTGAACCACAACAATAAGTTTTGGCACTGGACTTGACTTTACCATAGCTCAGAAGCTTGCCGCATGAAATATATAAATGAAATAAATACCGACATGACCGCACCAGGGCTCGAACCCACACCTATAAACTCGCCATAGGGCATCTCTCTTTATATACATTTTTGTACCCTGAGCCCGTTGAAAATGGGAAATCAGAGAATTATGTTTTTGTTGAAATGTATATCCGTATGTTTGAACGCGTCAATCTCAGAAGATATACGAGCTAGAGACTTCAAATTAAATCGAGTTTTTCCAAACAGTCTCGTTTTAATGTTATCGATTAAAAACCGATATCTTCATTTAGTTATAAAATTCTATCTTATTCATCTTGATAGCTAGAGTCTTCAAATTTAGCATTTAATATTATTTGAGCCTTCTGCAATATGTTTTTTTAATGTTGGATGCCACGCCCCCTTCGCCTCAAATTTGAAGTCCCGTATTTGAAATACTACAGACTTGTGTTTTTGCACATTTATACATATGGATGACTTGATCAAAACCGTTCGTCTAAAAAAAAAGTTATTAAACTTTTAATTTCCCATAACATTTGCATGCCAAAGCACAGCTAACGTACCGATTTGCGCTTGTGTAATGAACATACATATATATACATGTGTGTATAAAAGAAACGGAGAACGGTCGGAATAGCGGTTCTTCGCAGGGTTCATGGTATCCCCTAGTCGAGCGGTCTCGACTAGAGCTTTATTACTTGTTTCTGATCATGTTGAATATCTTTTTTGCAGACGAACGTTTTTGATCAAATATGTAGGGCGTGATCATATCATTGACATTTTTGTATATGCCAAAGCACTAGCCTCTAGTATTTAAAATACGTGATTTGCAAATTTGAGGAGGCGTGGCATCCAAATTTAATAAAAATCAAAATTGTGGAAAGACAAAACTAAAAGCAAAGAATTTATATACTTTATGGGACTGCCACGCTTCCTTCTGCCGGTAACATACATTTTTATAAAAACATTACACTCATCTTTTCCATTTTCAATGGGTTCGGGGTATAACAAGTAAGAAAACTCAAGTCGAGACCGCTCGACTAGGGGATACCATGAACCCTGCGAAGAAACGCTATTCCGAGCGTTCTGTTTCTTTTATATATACATAAATATGTATATATACATTACAAGCAATACATACACACACAGGCGCACGTACACACAAGCGCAAGTCGCTGCCTCAACTGCGTTTGGGCTGCTAAATGTATGCCAATGTTATGGAAAATTAAATGTTAAATAACTTTTTTTGCAGGCGAGCGTTTTTGATCAAATTTGCAGAGCGTCATCATGTACATATATACTTTATGGTGCCTGCTACGCCTCCTTCTGCATGTTACATACAACTATAATTTCAAGAAAACCATTATACCTTGATTTCCCATTTTCAATAGGTTCAGGGTATAAAAAGCAAATAAACTATTGTTGACTTAAAATATAATAAATGAATGTCACATTTGCAATTTTGAGCACTCTGAACAAAATTCTAAGTGAATCACATATTCCACTTAAATTATCAACAAAGCAAGCAAGTAATCGATGAATGTATAAGTTTTTTCTTTTTTAATTCAAATTTCAAGTCTCTAACTTTAGTAGCGTATACGATTGACGTTTATACAGACATATGAACAGATGGATATACGGACGTTTTACAACTTTCAAACTTAACCCTCGAACGTTTTGATATCTCAACAATAGTTTCATCCGCCCTCTTGTTCGTATGTATGAACGCGTCGATCTCAGAATCAATAAGAGTTAGAGGATTGTTATTTTTAATGATTCCTATATATCCTGCGCATATCGAGTTAAAAAAAAATATAGAAACTTACTATTGTATTGTTGTCGATTAAAATATTAAATTCTTTTATTTTTATTTATTTTCCTTAGCAAAATGAAATCTTAAATTTTTAATGAAAATTTGTTTACAAACAGACGTAGAATACATGCGCATATGTTTGCAAAGTCCCCTTATAAATTTTATTATTGTATTGTATTCAAACTGATATATAAATACTATTTCAAACATACAAATTATTATTAATATATATACTTATACAATACTAACACTTATCTATACACTTTTACAAACTATTTACATTGCATTTTGCTGCACACCAGAGCAAGGAGGCAGGAATACGTACACTTGTAGCCCTTGATGATCAAGGAGGTGAGTCCACTACTAACACAACAATATACTACATTGTTATAGGGTATGAATTGGAAATAATAAAATTACTATTTTGCATAGATCTTATACATTTGCAGCACTACAGAACAAAATTAAATACATATACACTTAATACAATTTTTAACCACAAAAACCAGGAATTACAGAGTTGGAAACAGACTTGATATTTTATTTCGTCCTGCTGCCAGGTCGGCTATCCATAAAAAAGCAAAACATTTCGACGAAATTTGGAATATACATACATATACTCACGCTTAAAACCGAAAATAAAAAAAAAAATGGTGGATATATCCGCACTAGAAACCTTAAATTTAGCACGTAGTTGCTGTAAAAATCGTATAGAGATTAACGAAAAAAAAAATATATGCCTTTAACAAGTCTTTAGAGAAATTCTGTAATATTTTGACAAATCTTCGTGATGAATCTGAACCTTTTTTCTTAAAAAAGGCTATATGCATACGGTCCAAATTATCAAATATCAGGTCTTTATAAATTTCTAGTTTTAAATTATTAATGATACTGACTTTTGCTATAACTACAAGGCAAGAGGGGAATTGCACAAAGCCTATATATTATTATATATATTCTTTCACTTCAATGAGTTTAAGATTGCTGATTTTTCAAAGAATAATTCTACACTTCTACGCGGGTGCTAAAGTGTCACTTATAAATACATATACACCTAGACCTTCGCGTCGGGGATACATTTAAAAAAAATACGACGCAAATCGAAACAACTCAAAGTGAATTAAGATTTTCTATAGCAAACCATATAAAAATTGAAGATAGGTTCAGGATTGCGAAAATCTTACATTTTAAATATTAAAGTTTAACAAAGCAATAATTAAAAAAATTATATATAATTTTATTTCAACTGATAGATATAAAAAATAAGAAGAAACAGTAAAAACAAAATAATAACAAAAAAATTTGAATTAAACATTATAGGATGAAGCTTGTCTATTGTCGTACGTCGGCTTGCTTCAAAAAAAAAAAAAAAAAAAAAAAAAAAAAAAAAAACAACAAGTAAGAACGTTGCACACGCACGCAACCGACAGCGAAATACTTTTTCACGTCCCAGCACCCCATAGGCGCATCTATAATATTATATTTTTAAATTAATTTAAATCCTCACTGTCGCCGCTCAAATTAGCTGCAGATTAAAAATTTTCATTGGAGGTGGCCAGACAGTTTCAATTTGGATAGAAGCTTAGAACCCTTACCTTAGCAAAAACACGCACCTAATTCGAGAGAGATGGCATCTCTCAAAATGAGAGAGGTGGCGGCTCTCAAAATGAGAAGATGCTCGTTGGCGAGCGTAGAGGTGTGGGCTCGAACCCCGGTGCGGTCATGTTGATATTTTTGTTATATTTTTTTATTTAGTTAGTTTATGTTAATAAAATATTCATTTCAATATATATATATATATATATATATATATATATATATATATATATATATATATATATATATATATATATATATATATATATATATATAATTTGGCAAATCAAAAGACAAGGTCAAAGGTCACAAAGTCATTATGTGGCCAATTATTGGCTCAGAAGCTGTAGATTTTTCAGCTTTTATTTGCCACGCCCCAGTGGCCGTAGACATATAATTTTTGGCATGTTCATTTTGGGATGTCGAATGTTCAGTTAATCTCAACTCTGTAACCCTTATAGAAGTAGTGTTTCTGAGATACAGGAAAATGCATTTACCGATTTGATACGCCCGTAGTGGGCGTATCGGGAAAATCTTGACACTTTATTTGACGAGGGTATACACGAGTATATATTTCAAATTTCAAGTCTCTAGCTTCAATAACGTGGAAATGGTTTGCGTTCATACGGACTGACAGACGGACAGCATGACGGACATTGCACAAAACCAATAAACTTTTTACACTTCATGAAAAAGTATAAAAATTGGTCCAGTGTTGTCTAACCAGCTTTTTTCTTTAACGTAAAATACTTTCATTTCATATTCGGAGCTACCGCCTAGGACACTTTAAGACTTTAAGATTAAGTTTTCTTCCTTGGAGTTTTCTAATAGTTCAGGTCATCTTCTTCATTAGTGATTTTCAATTCCAATTGCAAAAGTTCTTCATTGGAGAACTCTTGGTTGTGCGAGTTTAGAAATTCAGTTAAGTCAGCCAGTATGGAGACCTTCAAAATTTAATTTTTTCGCAAAATTAGAAAGTTTATGACGAACAGCCGAAACAACAAAACGGGAATTTCCCAGTTTTGATAGCATAGCGCAATTAGAAAGAAAGGTGCTGAAAAAGTTGTATTAAGTATTAAAAAAATTACTCTTGGGCAGCGCAATGAAAATTAGGACTAATTGATCAGCGACGCAACTTCGAAAAAACGCAAACCGGAATGACGCACTGCGAGGTCTAGGTGTATTTATTTTACTAACATAATTATAATAATTATGTAATATAATTTATTTTATATGTACTCAAGTCGGTTTGGCACTGTTCGCTACTTTTAGCTTCGAGCAACGAAAATTTGTGATTACAAAATCAATGCGCACCAAGCGCTCGACCGAGCTGCCTCTTAGTTTGAAGCTAGTGCAGCGTCGGTAATTGTAGATACAATAACTTCGTCAAATTTTGATAAGAGTCTATTAAATAATATATTAACACAATACAATTTTAATAATAAAATATTTATTTTAGTCTTGTTCTACTACTAAAAAAATAAAAATGCTCAAGTATTTGAATCCACAAAAGTCTACATACTCTTACTACTTTGCACTGTGTGGAGCCAACGTTCTTCTTTAAAAATAACTATGGTTCTTAGAACATGTTATTGTGCACTCGCTCGTCAAAATGTATAGTATTTAACTTGCTTTTCCCGAAATTTGCAATTTCTTCTTAAAGATGTTAAGTAAAGAATTATGTCTATAAAAATGTGTATGTTTTTATGGCCCGTAGGGCCAGCATCCGGATATTCATACATCTGAGAGTAGTTTCTTATCGCTCATGTATTCTGTACAGAACTAGAAAACGGATCCGTGTTCGTCTGTCCGTCCGTCCGTCTGTCTGTCCGTATGTATGAACGCGTTGTTCTCAGAACCCATAAGAGCTAGAGAAAATATTGAGTTTGTTCCAAATAATCGATAACTATCATTGTTTTAATCTTATCAATTAAAAACTGAAATCTTCATTTAGTTATAAAATTCCATTTAATTCATCTTTATAGCTAGAGTTTTCAAATTTTGCATTTAGTGTGATTTGGGATTTACGCAATTTCGGGTTTTTGTTAAATTTTGGGTGCCACGCCCCCTTCGCCTCAAATTTGTAACTCCCGTATATCAAATACTAGACTAGAGTTTGTTAAAAAAGTCGATAACTATTTTAATTTTAATGTTATCGATTAAACACGTTATCGAGCGTTAGTTATAAAATTATATCTCCCACGTCTTTATAGCTAGAATTCCCAAATTTTTTTGAAAGTTTTATATTTATTTTTCATAATTTTGATTTTTGTTAAATTTTCGATACCGGCTCCAAATTTATCCAAATTTTTAAATTGAGGTTAGTTGCACTCAAAGCCAGTAAATGAATGGGAGGACATTTTTAAAAATTGGAAAAAATGTAATAAAATATGTTGAACATAAGCTGAAAATTTCATTCAAATCCATTAATTCGCGCAGAAGTTATTAAACACACATTGAGCTGCGTGCATCTAGAAAATCCTAAGACCCAGAAGTTTTAGTGTACATATTTCCAATAGATGGCGCTATGATTTGCTAATTATCAGCTGTTCAATAAATCATAACATGGATGGCGTTATTCTATCGAACCATAAATGGCGCTATTGGCTAAAAAATTGAAAATGAATTGTATTTAGTTTTCTGTGCTAAACGCACAGAAAACTAAATTCAATTATGCAGTATTTTAAAAAACGCAGATAGCGCGGGGTTTAGGGTATCTCCTAGTCGGGACCCCCGACTAGAGTTTTCTTACTTGTTTTGATATGTTTTCTTTGGAATATGTTTGATTTTTTTATTTGAATTATACAATAATCTGTTGATGAATGCTGGAACATTATTTTCTCTTTAGCAGAATATTAAATTTTCGATGCGTACGATTTTCAATGACGCACACTGTAAGTTTCTTTTATGCAGTGCTGTCTGGGTATAGTGACACCCCCAAATAGTGAACACCCAAAATTTTTACATGGAGTACTCTGAGTAGTGAAAAATTGAAAATATCAAAATAATTAACCGAATTTTTACAGCAATTTTATTACGAAAAAGCAACCAAAAACATAAAATTAAATTTAAAACAAGTAAGAACGTTGCAGTCGGACGCAACCGACAGCGAAATACTATTTCACGTCCCAGCAGCCCACAGGGGCATCTATTTAAAATTTAACCTTAAATCCCCACTGTCGCTGCTCAAATTAGCTGCAGATTAAAACTTTACATTGAAGGTGGCCAGACAGTTTCAATTAGGATCGAAGCTTAGAACCCTTACCTTAGCAAAAACACCCACCTAATTCGAGAGAGATTGCATCTCTCAAAATAAGAGAGGTGGCAACTCTCAAAATGAGAAAGGTGGCAACTCAGATATAAGTTGTGATATAAGTTCGTTGGCGAGCGTAGAGGTGTGGGCTCGAACCTCGGTGCGGTCATGTTGATATTTTTGTTATATTTTCTTTATTTAGTTATTTTGTATTAATAAAATATTCTTTTCAAACATATATATAAAATTTGGCAAATCAAAAGAAAAGGTCAAAGGTCACAAAGTCATTATGTGGCCAATTATTGGCTCAGAAGCTGTAGATTTTTCAGCTTTTATTTGCCACGCCCCCAGTGACCGTAGACAAATAATTTTTGGCATGTGCATAGAGTGGGCGTTTAGGAATATAACTGTAAAGTTTGGATGCTTACATTCGAAAAATGCGAAAATTACAGTGCATTTTTCTGTATGTCACGCCTCTTTTGGGGCGTAACAATAATTTTTGGGGAATCGGTAGAGGAGGCATCCAGTAACTTTACATCTAATTTTGAAGCTTCTAGCACTAAAACTGTGGGAGATATAAGCTGATATTAGTTGCCACGCCCCTGAGGGCGTAGATATATCCGCCATAGCTTTTTGATTTTGGGATGTCGACATGAGCGTTCAGTTAAAATCTCAAAAAATGGTAATATTGGTTTTGCGCAATGTCCGTATCAACGCAGAGCATTTCCACGCTATTGAAGCGAGAGACCTTAAATTTGGAATATATACTCTTGTATACCCTCGTCAGATAAAGTGTCAAGATTTTCCCGATACGTCCACTAGGGGCGTGCCAAATCGGAAAATACATTTTAATGTGACTCAGAAATACTATAAGAAAGGCTAGAGAGGTGAGATTTTTAATGAACACTCACGTCCACATTCCACGATCAAAAAGCTATGGCGGATATATCTACGCCCATTGGGGCGTCACAAATCTGGTCAAACTGTATCTTTTACAGTTTTAAAGCTAGAACGCAAATTTGGCACGTGGGTTACTGTTACGATCGTACAAAGGTCGCTTGAAAATGATATGGCCACGCCCTCTGGGGTCGTGGCAAATCGGATCTGATATATATCTCTTGGTATATATATCTGGTTAACATCTCAAAATCAAAAAGTTGTAGCGGATATATCTACGCCCACAGGGGTCGTATATCTTCTACAGGTTTAGATGCTTCGAAGTTGGACGCTAAAGCAAAATTTAAAAACTCTAGCTACCAAGATGAATTATGTAGAATTATATAACTGAGTATCGATAACGTTTTTAATCGAGAATATTAAAATTATAGTTTTTTACACGAGCCTACATAAAATATGTCAAGTCTCTTGCTCTTATACGTTCTGAGATCGACGCGTTCACATTTATACATATGGATGACATGATCACGCTCAACATGTTTGATCAAAATCGTTCATATAAAAAAAAAAGTTATTAAACATTTAATATCTCATATTGTCACGCATATGTGTGTATGTGCCAAAGCACAAATTTTTAATACTAGAAATACGTGTTTTGCAAATTTGAGGCGAAGGAGGCGTGACATCCAAAATTTAACGAAAACCGAAATTGTGTAAGGCTCCAATATTACTAAATGCAAGATTCGAAGACTTCAGCTATAAAGATGAATTTGATAGAGTTTTATAACTAAATTACGATATCGGTTTGTATTCGATAACATTTAAACGGTGACAGTTATCGTTTATTTGAAACAAATTCGCTCTTTTCGTGCTATACACGAACCTCCAAAAAATTCAAGTATTTTAATATACTGGAACCTACATAAAAAATTTCAAGTCTCTAACTCTTATAAGTTCTAAGAACGACGCGTTCATACATACGGACAGACGGACATGGCTATATCAACTCGGCTTGTCATCCTGATCAAGAACATATATACTTCATGGGGTCTGCCACGCCTCCTTCTGCCTGTTACATACATACACATTTCAACAAAAACGTTGTACCCTGAATTCCCATTTTCAATGGGTTCAGGGTATAACAAGTAAGAAAACTCTAATCGGGCGTCCCGATTAGGAGATACCCTGAACTAGAGGTGGGCATGGGCTGGGCTTTTGTCAGGTACCCGTGGGTATGGGCTGGAAAATCTAATTTCGGGTTGGGTGCGGGCGGGTATGGGTTAGGACGCTCAACCCGAAAAACCCGAAAATAGAGTTTTTTCATCGTCGGGGAAAATATTAAATGAAAGGCGCACAAGATTGTCAAGCGCAAATCTCGATATGCTACTTTTTCTTTACAAAAATATGTAATTTAAATTTGGATTTTTTCATAACTATTAATCCTTTATACAAAAAATGTAATTTAAGTGCTGTTTTGAAGAAAACAAAGGAAATAAATGATTTTATTTTGTTTAGCTTTCGGGTACGGGTAAAATTTTCCTCTTCGGCCCATGGGCTGGGTCGGATTGGGTTGAAATTTTCCGCCCATGCCCACCTCTACCCTGAACCCCGTGTTATCTGCGTTTTAGTATGTAGTATAAACTCACAAAAAATTAAATTCAATTTATTTTTAATTGTTTAGCTAAAAACGCCATCCATGTTTCAATTCAATTGAATAGCTGATAATTCGCAAATCACAGCGCCATCTACTGGAAATATGTACACTAAAACTTAGAATTTGCTAGTTCAGTTCAATGTGTGTGTGTGTGTGTGTGCGTGCTCACGTTTAGGAAAACAGTTTGCTTGACACTGATGGTCACGTGTTTACCGATTGGCCAAATGATTTGTTTAATAACTTCGCTCCAATTAATGGATTTGTAGGAAATTTGCAGTTTATGATCAACATATATTATTAAATTTTTTTTCCAATTTTCAAAAATGCAACCCCATTTATTTATTGGCTTTGACTGCAACTAACCTCAATTTAAATATTTGGGGAAATTTAGAGCCGGTGTTCAAAATTTAACAAAAATCAAAATTACATAAAATAAATATAAAACTAACAAAAAAATTTGGGGACTCTAACTTCAAAGACGTGAGAGATATAATTATAGAGATATAATAATAATAATTAACATTCGATAACGTTTTTAATCGACAAAATTAAAATTAAATAGTTATTGATTTTTTTAACAAACTCGATCTTTTCGTGCTATTCACGGACCTACATAAAATTTCAGGTCTCTAGCTCTTATAGGTTCTAAGATCGACGCCTTCATACATACGGACAGACGGATGGACGGTCGGACAGATGGTCAGACGGACATGGCCATATCAAATCGACTTGTCTCCCTGATCAAGAATATATATATACTTTATGAGGTCTGCCACGCCTCCTTATGCTTGTTACATACATATCAACAAAAACATTATACCCTGATTTCCCATTTTCAATGGGTTCAGGGTATAAAAAATATTGTGAGAAATTTGGACAAATCGAACCAATTTTTCTAGCCGGTACGAAATATGAAGAAAATAATCGAAGAAACGCATATATGAATGCAATTGGGAGAGCCCAAATCTATAGCTTCCATCTCGAACTGTTTTTTCGATGCATTTACCTAAGTCATTCAGTAGGCTTTGGCCCGCATATACAACTATAAAAGCAGCCCTTAACAAATGTAAGACCGTAGTCTTTAGTCACTTTATTAAGGTTAATACTCACATTGGCAAATTTTGGCACTTAAACTTAACACATGTATTACCTTAAAAGCCAGACACTTACAATGACATTCAACAAAGTTGTAGAATATTGTGGGATCACAACTAAAACTCCACCTAAACATGAAAAAGACGTTCACAAAACACAAAATAGATTGAATCAAATACATTAATTTCACAATAACAATTTAATAATTTGGTTAATTATTTATAATAGATTTTAAAACAAGTAAGAAAACTCTAGTCGAGACCGCTCGACTAGGAGTTACCCTGAACCCTGCGAAGAACCGCAATTCCAAGCAATCTCCGTTTCTTTAATATACATAAGAATATACAAATATGTTCATTACAAGCCAAACATACACACACACGCACAGGCGCACACACACAAACGCCAGTCGCTGAGTCAGCTGTTTTTTGGCTGCTATTTGCATGGCAATGCTATGGGAAATTAAATGTTTAATAACTTTTTTTCTAGAGTAACGATTTTGATTAAACTTGTTGGGCGTGATCATGTCCTCCATATGTATGTATGTGCCAAAGCACAAGTCTCTAGTATTTGATATACGGGAGTTACAAATTTGAGGCGAAGGGGGCGTGGCATCCAAAATTTAACAAAAACCGAAATTGTGCAATGATCACATAACACTAAATGCAAAAATTGAAGACTCTAGCTATAAAGATGAATTAGATAGAATTAAAAAACGGAGCATCGATTTCGTTTTTAATCGATAACATTAAAATTAAGACAGTTATCGATCTTTTTAACAAACTCGATCTTTTCGTGCTATACAGGAACCTACATAAAAAATTTCAAGTCTCTAGCTCTTATAGGTTCTGAGAACGACGCGTTCATACATACGGACAGACGGACGGACGGACGGACGGACGGACGGACAGACGGACAGGGCTAAATCGACTCGGCTTGTCTCCCTTATCAAGAATATATATACTTTATGGGGTCTGCCACGCCTCCTTCTCCCTGTTACATACATTTCAACAAAAACATTATACCCTGATTTTCCCATTTTCAATGGGTTCAGGGTATAAAAAGTTTGTGATGGATTTTTCGATTTTTTGCCTATGGACGCAACTACTGTGCCTTGCTGTCTTCATTTATGTTTTCTGTTGAGCTCTTTGTATGTCCCTCTTTCAATGAGCAGTGCGTAAAGGGCGAAACGATAAACGCTCACACAATGAGACTCAGCAAATATAATTTATATAATTTATAACATAAAACGCACTGTAAAATATGTTAATATGTAAAGTATTAACAAGTAAGAAAACTCTAGTCGAGACCGCTCGACTAGGGTATACCCTGCGAAGAACCACTATTCTAAGCATTCTTTGTTTTTTTTCTATACACATGCATATGTACGTTCATTAAAAGCAAAACATTCACACACACGCACACACAAATGCAAAATTTAATACTCTAGCTAGAAAGATGAATTAGATAGAATTTTATAGCTTAATTTAGATTTTTGTATTTAATCGATAACAATAAAACGATAAATTTCTGAAACAAACTCGATCTTTTCGTGATATTCAGGAACCTACATAAAAAATTTCAAGTCTCTAGCTATTGTAGGTTCTGAGAACGACGCGTTCATACATACGGACAGACGGACGGACGGACGGACAGACGGACATGTCTATATCAACTCGGCTTGTCATCCTGATCAAGAATATATATACTTTATGGGGACTGCCACGTCTTCTGCCTGTTACATACATTTCAACAAAAACATTATACCCTGAATTCCCATTTTCAATGGGTTCAGGGTATAATAAATGGAAAGTTTGCCAGGTCATTTAATTTATCCCACTTGGGCACTTTGAGTGATTTCACTAATATAAGCTAAATGCAAAGATTTGATTAATGGAAGAGAGAGTTAAATGGAAAAAACGGACGATAGAAATCAACAATCAATTATGTAGACAAGGAATACAAAAAATTCTACTACGATTATTAAAGCAGAATGGTGAATAAGAAGAAACCGACTATGAAAAGACGGTGGACAGAAATTAGGGTCCCAGTTGAGATTCCGTAGGGCAAATAGAAGAAATTGTTTTTGGACCGATTTGAACCGAATATATTCCTGATACAATTCATGCTGTGGAGATCATATAATTTATATTTACTATATTTATATATAATACATATGTATGTTTACGAGAATTATAAAATAGAATAGAATTATAAACTTGGGGTTCTTAGAATTTGCTAGATGCGCGCAGTTCAATGTGTGTATGTGTGTGTGTGCACACGTATAGGAAACTGCTTAGCGCTGCTGGTAACGTGTTTTGCCGATTGGCCAAACATTTTGTTTAATAACTTCTATGCAACTTAACGGACTTTAATGAAAATTTCAGCTATGATCTGCATATTTTATTAAATTTTAATATTCCAATTTTTAAAAAATTCAAACTCATTCATATGTTGGCCTTATTTGCCACTAGCTTCAATTTAAAAATTTGTGGAAATTAGGACCGGTATTCAAAATTTTCCAAAAAAGAAAATTCCATAAAATAGACATGAAAGTAGCAAAAAATACTTAGGTTTGGCGGCTTCTAACACACCATCGTACTGAAGTTAGGTCAGCTGCGAGCCGTCAACGTCCCGGATGACATACCGGTCATTCGAAAGTTTCTTATGTATAACGTAAGGACCGCGGTATAAGTTTCTTATTTGTGCCGACCGAAGTGTCCACATTTTTTATAACAACGAAATCGCTCTCTTCATAGCTAACTGCCGGTGGATGATTCTTAGCAAAGTATTCCGTGTTATACTCTTGCGATTTGATTGTTGTCTGCAGTGGAATCTTACGAACATCTTCTACGGAAGGGTGAACTTCAGGAAACCTATCATCCAGTTGTTCGGTTAATTCGTCGACAACGACTCCTCTTTGTTCGACTTCGAACAAGAGAACAGGAGCTGCAAATTTCGTCGTGGAATGGACAGAGTTGTTCAAGGCAAAACCAATTTTCGGTAGTTGTTTAACCCAGTCAGCATGGTCCGAAGGTTCAGTCAGTTTCCCTAGCATGCGGCCTAAGACCAATAATGTTTTTTAATTTGCGAATAACAATTTTCGGTGGCTAAATGGCCCAGTTTCTCGTGAACTGTTCGTATGACACTATTTATCATTTCGGAAGGGACATACAGTTGCGGCACGTTGTTTGGAGATAAATGATACACTACACCGTCCCGAAGCTTGAAATCTGCCAAATCATGTTTTTCCAATTTCTTCCGAAGCTTTACAATTTCTGACTCACAATTCTGCGTTAGCTGCAGTTGAAAGCCTAGATCCAGATCGTCCACGTTTGCGACAGTATCTATTCTGCTCAAGACATCGACATGGGGCATGCTAACTACGGACCGGTGCACAATCGTATAGTTGTAATTTTCTAAAGGAAGGGTCCATCGAGCAATTTAGGCAGAAGTATCTGCTGTTCTTAAGAGTTAAAGCTAGTGAGTTTCAATCGGTAATTATTTTGAACGGAATGAGCTTCAAGTGTGTTTCAAAACGTTTCAGAGCATATACGATTGCCAACGTCTCCAATATGTAATTGTGCGGAACACTGGATGGAATTTATCATCCGCTTCTGAAGGATCATTGCCCCAAAACCTGCAGAACTAGCGTTGCAATGCATAAATAGATAATATAAATAGACAACGTAGGTGACTTTGGACTTCAGGGTTCGGAAAGATTTAACACATTCGACAGAAAAAACGTAAGGGGTATCTTTTCTTAATAATCGGGACATCGGGTATGCTATCTAAGCAAAGCTAGGTACAAATCGGCGAAAGTATGAAAATAAGCCAAGACAGCGTTCCAGCTTTTTCCCATCCCTGGGGATTGGCAAACTACTTATGGCCTGAAGATGTGCGGGCTTCGGGGTAATTCCGGAAGAATTCTCCAAATACCCTAAATATTCCAATTCTTTATACGCGAAACATTTGGACAGCTTGAGGCATCAGCCATTTGCCCGCAATGTATAAAGTGTCTCCCGTAGTACCTTCAGATGCGGCGCGAAATCATGTGAAGCAATCAGAATATTATCCATACATATCACCAACTGATCTCGGTTTATGAGTTCTTTTAGAATGAAGTATACAAATCTGGAAAAGACGGGAGGACCGTTACAGAGTCCGAAGGTCATGCGTGCGTCCTCGAATTGGAGTTACAAAAGCAGTGTACTTAATTGAATCTAGATGCATCTTCACGGCATGAAATTCACTTTCCAAATCTCACAGTAAAGAAAGACTTCCCACCCAAATGTTCAACACAATCATCTAACGGCGGAATTGGGAAGTGGTCATGTAGTGTAATCTTGTTTAACGGGTGGTAAACAACACACTTTCTTAATGTGTTGTCCTTTTGACGTACTGGCACTATTGCGGAAGCGTAAGGGGAATCACTGTAGCGTATGACGCTAGCACTCGGAAGATCGTCACATATTTGACGCATCTCGATGAGTTCATGGTGAGATAGACGGCAAGGTCGGCAGAAAATGGGAGTCTGACTTGTTAATTTGATTTTTATTTCGTACTTGACGAATTTAATCAATTCTTGAGGGACGTGCAGGTAAGAATCAGAAAAAGTAAACTTTAGGGCGACAGATTGCTCTGTTGACAAGGCAGGTTCTACATTGAATTCGTGTTTATTGGCTTCAGGGACCTCAATTGCATTCCCAGCCGCAAGGCGTACGGGGCGAATCTGGTCGACTTGCATCGGACTAGGCAGGCTGATAGGGTGACTCGACAGTTTCTAGAATAGGTTCTTCAACAGGGATCTCAATGGCGTTTATGGCAGCCAGGGCATCGTTCAAGGTTTCAGTGGCCATATAGGAAGATTCTACTTGGTTGACAACGATTGGTTACCAATTTTCGGATTATTTTCGGCGATTGCACATTTGACATTTTCCTTAAACGGATCAAATGACGTAAGTATAGCAGTGAGTTTCATTTCATAACTTCATGGGGTTTATTCAAAGATAACTGGCTTTTACCATACTTCATATTTTTTAATCTACAAAGGCTTTTATTAGTTTTAAATAAAAAATCTCTGCCCAAAATTATTTGCAATTCTTTCGCGCTGTTGGACAGGATATATATGTTGAAGGAAATCAAAATCTGTTAAATTAAGTAATCGGATGGCACATTTGATCTTTCCGAGGGATAATACCTGATTGTTTCCTAAGCCGCGGCAGTTTAACTTCTTAGGCCTAAGGCGGCAGGTGTACGGGACTTCGGACTGGCGAATGAACCGGTTAGGGCTACCCGAATCAAGTAGGGAGAACATATTTGTAAACACACTGCTTATCAATTGAATTGACACAAAAACAATACTCACCAGATGTACATGAACTAACTTAGAATCCTCGACATCAGCATTGACAGCAATGGTGGCCACAGCAATTTTAATCGGGTTCGGGTAATTTTCATTACGTGGTCATTTGAAGTAGGAGTCCGGCGGTCTATTCAGTTTCGGGCACTGACTTCTATAATGTCCAAATGACGAGCAGTTGAAGCAACGAACATCGCGTGCTGCTACGGGTCGCTCATAACGCCCCAGAAGGGGCTTCAGTTCAGACACTGTACGCGCAGAATATAGCATACCCTTGGATGAGTTGTCTCTAAGACCAGTAATGATAAGATCCACCAGCTCGTTTTCCGGAATCGGGGCAATCTCTTGCATCTCGATTGCGTATCTCAAGCACCCCTCACTTGCTGCAAGTCGTCGGTTGCGAAGAGCGGTGTACACCTCCTCAATAGTATGTGATCGTCCAAACTCCTAGAGTATATTCATCTTCACTTCCTCATAAGTGTGAATAGAAACAGTGCGCAACCAGATCGCCGCAGTACCCTCCAGTAGCCGCCGGCTGGCAACCAGTTTTAAACGTACATCCAACTGCAGTATGGTGAATGCGTCTTCCAGGTCGTCCAACCACATGTCGACATGATATGCATTATCGGCAGAAAATCTTGAGACCATATTCTCGATGACACGTCAGTTATCCCAGGGCTCGGTGCTGTGGACTTGTCCAAGTGACTTTGCAAACTTACAATTTATTGCTGGAGCTCCATTAGCTCTTGCTGATGGAAGAAAAACCCTACAGAATTGTGGTAAAGGGGCTTCACCATAGCACTTTGAATAATGAAATCATTGCGAATTTCAAAAAATATGGTTTCGATGCTCTGCAAGTGCACAACCCAAGATCAAAGACAAACAGGGATACATACATGTATATTCTTTATAAATATAAAACCATGCAATAAAATTAACGACATTCTTAGCTCGAAAGTTATAGACGTGTTTTTTTTTGCTCCGCGGCTTTTGTATTTTATTTTTGATTGAACATATATATTTTTATTTCTCACTGTTGATTTTGGTTATTGTTGCCATTTGTCACTGTTGTGCGTTTGTGCAGTGGTGTAATCCGCGGTGATTTGTGGTAGCTTTTGGTGCTTGTGATTTGTGCAGCGTCGGTAATTTTATTTTTTACTTTCATCCTGCTTTTTATCTTTCTCTGCTCGTCTCTTTATTTTATTCCCCTTACATTTGTTGGTATGGGTAATTGGCGTTTGCTTTTTCGCTCGTGCTCTATATCAGCTGTTTTGTTGCTGTGAGTTGATTCTCTCAACACAATCCTCTCTTTGCTTTGCACTTGTTTATTTTTATCTGATCTCCCGTTTTGTTGTTGTGAGTTTCTCTTTCAACACATATATTCTCCCTTTGCCTTACGCTTTTTTTTTTGCATTTCTGTTTCTAATCTTCTGTTTTTCTTTTGGTGGGGCAAGATATACATTGCGGCGCGGAGCGGCGCACGTTTTTTCTTGTTACAACTATCGTTATTTTATCGAAAAAAAAATTATTCTTTCATTTACCACCAATAATCAAAATATAATACCCAAACAGAAAAATATATTCCACGAGCCTGTTTGAAAATATTATATAAAAGTGTGTCTTTTTTTTTTTTGTGTGTTTTTTTTCTCTTGAATCCCAATTGCCAGTATGACCTGTTGTAAAAAAAATTGCTCTATGCGGCAAACTTCTGATTCCACACAAGTGCAATTTATTAATTGCTGGTTGTGTGAGAATATGATGCATAGTAAATGTGCTGGCCTTACAGGGCGCGACTATGATAAAGTCATGTCAACTGCTAAAGTTGGTTGTGGTGGCTTACGTTGGTCACTTTGTTTGGAAAAACAAATAAATTTTTTCAAAATTTATAACTCGGTGCGGGTTCAATTTTTAAAAATTAATAATCTACCAAAACAGTTGTCTGATGAACTAGATGCTGCTGATAACTTATTAAATCAATATGATTTTGAATCGTCTCAGGCTGAGACATCAACTGCTTCTCAGTTGGGACCACCTTCTATACCTGTGTCTCCAAATTTATTAGCTCCTTCTACAACTTGTTCTGACTCTCTAGCGATTCCACCTTCTTGCAGTGCGTCAGGGGCACCAGTATTAGATATCCCAGAGTCTATACTGATTCCAACTACTTTATCCCCATCTGTTGCTGAATCTACGAACAACACTCTGGTCATTTCTCCTTCACTTTCCATAACTACTTTATCTGTCGCTTCTCCCCGAAAGCAAGTGTTCTTATCCAGGCTTTCATCTGACACGTCATGTGAAGCTGTTTCTGCTTTTATTTTCAGTAAATCAAAAGCTAAAGTCTCTATATCGAAGTTCAATTTCGCAACTGCTCGCATAAGAGTCGAAATAGGCTGGATCCGGTTTTGCTGAACCCTTCCTCGGTACAATCTTAATCTAATATTGTGCAAAAAAACTAATAACAGTTCAACCTGCTTCACAGATCTTCTTAATATATCAAAACGTTCGTGGCCTGAATTCTAAGCTCAGAAGTCTTTTTTTGAGAAGTTTCAGTGTTCGTTTTGATATTATCGCCCTGACGGAAACGTGGTTAAGCTCGAATGTTTATAATAGTGAGATTCTCTCGAATGATTTCACTATTTACAGACATGATCGACTGTCTCGTAGGAGGTGTTTTATAAGGTGTTAAATCTAATATTCTCTCCGAACCATTAATTTGTTCAGCATCTCATGATGTCGAGATAGTTGCTGTAAAGGTAGCTCTTAAATCTTGCTTCCTTTTTATACCCTGAACGCATTGAAAATGGGAACAAGTAAGAAAACTCTAGTCGAGACCGCTCGACTAGGGTATACCCTGAACCCTGCATTCTCTGTGTCTTTTATAATACATATGTATATGTATGTTCACTACAACCAACACATACACACACACGCAAACGCCAGTCGTTGCGTCAGCTGTTCTCTGGCTGCTGTTTGCATGGATTTGCTATGGGAAATTAAATGTTTAATAACTTTTTTCTAGAGCAACGATTTTGATCAAACTTCTTGGGCGTGATCATGTCATCCATATGTATGTATGTGCCAAGGCACAAGTCTCTAATATTTGACTTGCAAATTTTAGGCGAAGGGGGCGTGGCATCCAAAATTTACTAAAAACTGAAATTGTGTAAGGCTCACATAACACTAAATGCAAAAATTGAAGACTCTAGCTATAAAGATGAATTATATATAATTATATAACGGAGCATCGATTTCGTTTTTAATCGATAACATTAAAGTGAAAACAGTTATCGAAGAGACAAGCCGAGTCGATTTAGCCCTGTCCGTCTGTCTGTCTGTCCGTCCGTCTGTCCGTATGTTTGAATGCGTCGATCTCAGAAGATATAAGAGCTAGAGACTTCAAATTTTTTTTGGAAGTTCGTGTATATCACGATTCGATCGAGTTTGTTTCAAATAATCGATAACTATCATCGTTTTAATGTTTTCGATTAAAAACCGATATCTTCATTTAGTTATAAAATTATATTTATTTCATCTTTACAGTTAGAGTCTTCCAATTTTACATTTAGTGTTATTTGGGTCTTGGGCAATTTCGGTTTTTGTTTAATTTTGGATGCCACGCCCCCTTCGCCTCAAATGTGTAACTCCCGTATATCAAATACTAGAGACTTGTGCTTTGGCATATACATACATATGGATGACATGATCACGCCCAACAAGTTTGATCAAAATCGTTGCTCTAGAAAAAAGTTATTAAACATTTTATTTCCCATAGCATTGCCATGCAAAGCAGCCAAAGAACAGCTGACGCAACGACTTGCGCTTATGTGTGCGTTCGCCTGTGTATGTGTGTGTATGTTTTGCTTGTACAGTACATACATATGCATGTGTACATAAAAGAAACAAATAATGCTTGGAATAGCGGCTCTTCGCAGGGGTTCAGGGGATCTCTTAGTCGAGCGGTCTCGACTAGAGTTTTCTTAATTGTTCTTTGATGAATTACTTTCTATTTCTATGTCTCAGATGAATTCAATCTCAAATCATCAGAATCGATGGTTTGATCTGGTTTTTAATCAGGATGACTCTTGCATTAATGTTTCTAGATTATCCCCTTTTGTTTACCTGTGGATATTTACCATCCTACATTGGAGGTATCTCTGTCCCTAAGTACTCCTCCAATTTGTGAACCTACTCCATCCAAACAACGTTGTTATAATAAGTGCAATTTCGTTTTGCTTAACCAACTTATTAGTGCAACGGATTGGTCTACGTTTTATGATTCCGTTGATGTTAATTGTGCAACAACTATTTTCTATAGCATTTTAAACTCTTTTATTGATGAGTGTATTCCTGTGTGTCTCCCTAGGCCGTTTTCTAATAAACCTCTATGGTTTACCCAGACGCTTTCTAATTTAAGAAACATTAAGTCTATATGTTTTAAAAATTTTAAAAAGTGCAGCTCCACTATTAACTGGTCTAAATATTCCATGGCCAAATCGAATTTTAACATATTAAATTCCCGTTGCTATGAGAATTACCTTGCTCGTGACCCTAAAAAATTTTATTCCTTTGTGAACTTGAAGCGTAAGTCTTCTAGTATACCTTCCACATTTTTTCTTGAATCTAACAATGCTGATTTCTTCCAATCAACTTACTCATCTGTTAATCCCTATAAAACTTCTTACCCTTATCATATCTCATATCTCTTCTACAAATATTATAACCGCTTTCAATATTTCCCTTCATTCTCTGATTTCAAACATTCGGTCAATGAAATCATCCTACTCGCCTGGAGCTGATAATATTCCTAGTTGTGTATATAAAAGAATGCTGTGAATCCCTTCAATTACCTTTACTTAAGCTTTTTAACTTATCTCTGGAAACCTCTGTGGTCCCATCTATTTGGAAAGAGTCGTTCATTATCCCTCTATTTAAAACACACCCCTAGAACCCCCCACCCAGCGCACCCCGAACACAAACACCCACTAAAAACACAAAACAAACACACAAAACAACAACACACACACACACCCAACCAACCCACCCCCGCCCCCTTCTAATTCCTCCCCCTCCCCCCAAAACACCACCAAAACCACAACAAAAATATTATTTCCACAAACTCACCAACCCCACCCCCCCCCACACATCGCAACCCCCCCCCCCCGCCCGCCCCCCACAGACACACGCCCCCCTAATCCCCTCCCCCCTCCCCCCCACCAACCCCCCCATGGTTGGGAAAAGGTGGGAGGTCTGACATTTATAATTACAGGGGTATTGGCAAACTATCGGCTATTCCGTAGTTATTTGAAAAGATAATAACCTCAACCTTACAACATTTTTGTAAATCAAATTTTTCGCCATTCCAACATGGCTTTGTTCTTAATCGATCAATCTGCTAGAATTTACTAATCTGCTAGAATTTACTTCCCTAGTAAACGAAAGTTTTAAAAAAAAAATGCAAACTGATGTTATATATACAGATTTCAGCAAAGCGTTTGATTCAGTTCACCATGAAGTATTACTTCATAAGCTAGACCTCATAGGGTTTCTCCTAAACTCTTATCTTGGCTTTCATCCTATTTAAAGGGTAGAACTCAAAGAGTTGTGTTGAGAACATCTTTTTCGAAACAAATCTTCGTTCTTTCAGGTTACCTCCGGGCAGTCATCTAGGGCCTTTACTTTTTACTCTATTTATGCTGATGACGTAAAACTTTGACTTTCTTATTCTAACACAATCAATCATCAATGCTTACAAAATGATCTTAATACCTTCCAACTTTGGTGCTTGGTCAATAGGTTGCGTTTAAATTGTTCTAAATGTATGACAATGACCTTCTGTCGTACTACTCCATACATTGGTAATTATTCAATTAATAGCGATTCTCTGCAACGCATTTTTCTGTCAAAAATCTTGGTGTACTTTTCGATTCAAAACTTCGCTTCACTACTCATAACTCTATCATTATAAATTAAGCCAAATGTGTTCTTGGCTTTATTAAACGTTGGACAAAAGAGTTCAATGATCTTTTTGTAACGAATCTCCTTTATGTTTCGTTGGTACGACCTATTTTAGAATACTGTTCAATTATCTGGTCTCCACAGCATAAAGTGTACCAGGATCGTATTGAATCGGTCTAAAAACAGTAGAAGGTACTGCTCTAAGAAATCTAAACTGGGACCCAAATCGCCGTTAACTATCTTAACATAGTCGTCTCCTTCTTATTGATCTTCCTTCATTAATAAATCGTAGAACAATCCTTGATATTGCTTTTATACATAATTTGATTGTAGGTAGTAATGATTCGTCCTTCTTGTTAATGAAACTTAACTTCTCGGTTCCTTCAAGAACAACTAGGCACTTTCGTCCGTTGCATTTACCACTCCTTTCTAATTTTTCCGTTTTTCCCTTCCCCCTCTCTTTCTCCCCCTCTTCCCTCCCCCCCCCCCCCCCAATTTCCCAAAAAATTTTATAATAAATTTTACATATCTTCTCTATATTTTTTTTTTTTTTTTCCTTGATTTCTCTTCTCATTTTCTTTTCTCAATATCCACCACCTGGATGGGCCCCCCCGCAAAAAAAAAACCCCCCCCCGTTTGTTTTTACATTTATTCTGTTTGCTCTTAGGCTTTAAACAAAATTGTTAGTTTTTGTTTAAGTTGACACTCGATTTTTTTTGTCAAGTATTTTTGTATATAAATAAATAAACAATATTCAAACGCAAGTCCATCTAGCTAAACCTACAGGAAATATTTCGCAGCATCAGAAACTAGTTGACGTCCAATCTGAAATGGCAACAAGAGCTTCAAGTGCAGCAGCAGCAGCAATTTCTCTCGTGGCTTCAGGCACAACAACGAGAACAACAACAACAAAACAAGAAAAACAGTGAACGATTAGAACGGCTCGAAAAAATGGTCCACGAAATGGCCAGCATGCTAAAACAGTCGACTCACCAGCTTCATAACAACGCCTCAGCTTCACAATGAACTCTCTAAAGATCCTCATCTGCAATGTCAATGGCATTGCAGGAAAAGCCAGAGATGTGGAGTTATGCGCGCACAGCAACAATGTCGACATTCTACTCTTAAATGAGATCAGACTGGAGAGGAGCGGCTATATTTGTCAGAAGTTCTCTCCGTCACTTCTTACAAAGGGTTATCGAAACCCCAAATATACAAATGTCTGCAATTAAAGTTGCCACAGGATTGGGAGAAATTGAATTTTGCTCCATATACTGTCCACCAAGGAACAGAATAGAAGAAAGGCATTTCAGCGACATACTCATTTCTTGCGGCAAAATGTATCTTATTGGTGGCGACTGGAATGCACGACATTGGCTGTGGGGTGATTCATATAATTCACCCAGGGGCAGAGAATTAGCAGAAGCCATCACAGCCAAAGGCGCTAAGATTCTTGTAACAGGATCTCCAACTAGATGCCCATATATATCCAGCCACACACCCTCTTGCATCGATTTTGCATTATACCATGGGATACAGGATTATTCAGCAAATATCTACCATAGCTGGAACATAGATTCCGACCATTTAGCCCTTATTGCTGAGTTGCACATCGACGGTTCAAGTATTAGGCCAAGTCCAAGACTAATAACCAACCGTACTGACATCACGGCTTTTAGACAACAGCTAGATGACTCAATTCAATTAAATTTGTGTCCCAAGACCCTTGGGACCGAATATTGTGGAACCGCGCAGCAAGGCCGCTTCGTAATCTTTTAAGGGCAGTCAGAGGTGATTTCTTCGAGCAAACACTGGCTTCCATGGAATATACTATAGATGCAAACTACTCCCTATGGAAATGCATAAAATCGCTCGAACGACAACATTTAAGACAGGTACCTGTCCGCTGCCCCAATGGCGAACTTGCTAAATGCGAATTGGAACATGCTAACGCATTCGAATATCATCTATAGGATCGTTTTTATACCCTGAACCCATTGAAAATGGGAAATCAGGGTATAATGTTTTTGTTGAAATGTATGTAACAGGCAGAAGGAGGCGTGGCAGACCCCATAAAGTATATATATTCTTGATCAGGGAGACAAGCCGAGTTGATATAGCCATGTCCGTCCGTCCGTCCGTCCGTCCGTCTGTCCGTATGTATGAACGCGTTGTTCTCAGAACCTACAAGAGCTAGAGACTTGAAATTTTATATGTAGGTTCCTGTATAGCACGAAAAGTTCGAGTTTGTTTCAGAAATTCGATAACGGTTATCGTTTTATTGTTATCGATTAAAAACCGATATCTTCATTTGGTTATAAAATTCTATCTAATTCATCTTTATAGCTAGAGTCTTCAAATTTTGGATTTAGTGTTATTTGGGCCATACGTAATTTCGGTTTTTATTAAATTTTGGATGCCACGCCCCCTTCGCATCAAATTTGTCACTCCCGTATATCCAATACTAGAGACTTGTGCTTTGGCACATATATACATATGGATGACATGATTACGCTCAACAAGTTTGATCAAAATCATTGCTCTAGAAAAAAAGTTATTAAACATTTAATTTCCCATAGCATTGCCAGGCAAAGCAACCCAAGAACAGCTGACGCAACGACTTGCGCTTGTGTGTGCGTGTGTCTGTGTGTGTGTGGGTAATGAGCATATATATACATAAGTATATAAAAGAAATTGAGAATGCACGGAATAGCGGTTCTTCGCAGGGTTCAGGGTATACCCTAGTCGAGCGGTCTCGACTAGAGTTTTCTTACTTGTTCTTCTTATAGTTTTGCTACGATGGAGCAGACCATGGAGACACATCTTAACTTGCAGACCCAATTGCAGATGTCCCTGCCTATTCAGCCTATAAGAATCGAGGAAATAATCGAAGCAATCCAACTAATGCCGAAAAATAAAGCTCCTAGAATAGACAAGATTTGCAATGCTACTCTGAAGGCCTTGCCTACAAGAGCGCTACTGTACATTGTACCAATCTTTAATGCCATCATCAGGCTCCAAGTTCTCCCAAGGCAATGGAAATTAGCTGCAATCTTGATGATTCATAAGCCAGACAAGCCGGAAGATGATCCAGAGTCTTATCGGCCTGTAAGCCTACTGCCCTCCCTGTCTAAACTATGGGAGAGGACCATTGCCAAACGAATTAATGTCATAATAAGATAATCCAATATCTTACCGGATCACCATTTGGATTCCGGGAGGGGCACGGCACAGTGGAGCAAGTTCACATATTGGTGAAACATATCCTGCATGCTTTTGACGACTCAGAGTACTCCAACGCGGTCTTCACGATGGATTACTGAGCAAAATAAAAAGCTTTCTACCTGCTCCGTACTATGGCCTCTTAAGGTCTTATCTAGAAGACCGTGAGTTTAAAGTCTAGGTTAAGGATACACTCTCGTCCACATACTCTATGAGAGCAGGAGTGCCGCAGGGCAGTGTTCTTGATCCGCTGCTGTTCTCCTTGTATACGTCACACATACCTAGGCCGTCCTCTCAACACATGGACGCTCCCTCGAAAGCTGTCATTGCCACTTACGCTGATGATGTTGCAGTCATCTACAACTTCAAAAGTCGTGATGAAGCAGGTACAGGACTACAGAGGTATCTTGATACTCTCGCTGGTTGATGCTAGCGGTGGAATATGAAGATCAATCAATCAAACCTTTGCTTCACCCTAAAAAGGCTGATAATGCAGGCCGTAGACATAATTTTTGGCATGTTTATAGAGTGGGTGTTCAGGAATATAACTGTAAAGTTTGGATGCTTACATTAAAAAAATGCAGAAGGACATTGCCCACAACCAAAATATACTTATTTCACTTCGTGAAAAAGTATAATAAACATTGCGTGCTTGGAAGAGCAGATACATGAAAAAGCAGGACTCAGAGGACATATTTGATTCTAATAGTTCGAGCTCCCATGAAGTGGAAACATGTTTTATTTAATAAAAAAAATTTAATATTAATTATATAATTTTGTTCTGGTTTAAAAAAAACCCAACTGCGTATATTAAAAACCCCAGATCATTCGGGACTCTGTGGATCTCCTCCTAGTCTAAAGTTTTCTTACTTACTGATCTTGAATTATATAAATTGTTGTTAACTGCATGGCTTCTGAAACACTGAAAATAGAATTATCCCGTTAGCTGTGTATTTCCACATTTAATTTTAATAGATTTAATAGCGGTCAATGCTAACGGCAGACACTGCATACAACAACTATATGAAATGAATTTGTTTTTTGCGATGTTTGTCTTGTGGGTCTGTCTGCCTGGCCGTATGAACGAAACCCGATCCGACGCTATTGAAGCTTGAAATTTGAAAAACTATATAATTGAGTTACTAGCTCTATCGATGCCGAAAAAAAATATTTACGTCTATTTTGGGCGTGGCATACACAAAATACTTTTTAATCTTCACATTTTGTAAGCGTAACTGGCTAAAAATAATGTATGTCTTATGTTAGATTTGTGCGGCTGGGATTAAGTATTTCGCAGTCGTAAGCGCCCAACTTCAAAGTCTTTACTAATTTTACGTTGTGAATGAGAATAATTCTACAATCAAACAATAAGGAAACGTACATATATCATATTAGTATCAATGTCAGAGCTCGCAATAAAAGTTTTCGCTGAGTCTTTAACGAAAAAAAACGTGTCTGACCGACTGATGCATATCCATGTGAGACGCAAACGTATTTTGTGTATGGTATTACTCAAAGTACGCAAAATATTCTTGCGTCGCATGTGTGTATCTTATATTTACGAAATATTTTATTTTTTTATAAATATTAAGTTAAACTGACATATTTAACTGCGCTCGCTCAGGTAGTTCTAACTACACCAGCAACTCATTTCATATTAAATGAACGATGAAGTACGATAAGCGCAGACAATTTAAATGCATTATTAGTTATTAAACTTAACAATAGGTAGTATTATTTTAGTACTACTTAAATAAATTAAATAAATATTCTTATTACCAAAAAAAAAACATTTTTTTCCTACAAGGCAAATGACTTTTTCAGTCATTTGCTCACTTATTGAGGCTCAGCACGCGAGCAAAAAATGTTTCGCTCACGAGCAGATGTTCAGCAATAAAGGTCGACGCAAAAAAAAAAACAACAAGTAAGAAAACTCTAGTCGAGACCGCTCGACTAGGGTATACCCTGAACCCTGCGAAGAACCGCAATTCCAAGCAATCTCCGTTTCTTTAATATACATAAGTATATATATGTTCATTACAAACAGAACATACACACACACACACACAAGCGCCAGTCGTTGCGTCAGCTGTTCTTTAGCTGCTGTTTGCATGCCAATGACATGGGAAATTAAATGTTTAATAACTTTTTTCTAGACGAACGATTTTGATCAAACTTATTGGGCGTGATCATATTATCCATATGTATGTATGTGCCAAAGCGCAAGTCTCTAGTATTTGATATACGGGAGTTACAAATTTGAGGCGAAGGGGGCGTGGCATCCAAAATTTAACAAAAACAGAAATTGCGTAAGGCTTACATAACACTAAATGCAAAATTTGAAGACTCCAGCTAGAAAGATGAATTAGATAGAATTTTATAGCTTAATTTAGATTTTCGTTTTTAATCGATAACAAAAAAACGATAACAGTTATCGAATTTCTGAAACAAACTCGATCTTTTCGTGATATACAGGAACCTACATAAAAAATTTCAAGTCTCTAGCTATTGTAGGTTCTGAGAACGACGCGTTCATACATACGGACAGACGGACAGACGGACAGACGGACGGACAGACGGACATGGCTATATCAACTCGGCTTGTCATCCTGATCAAGAATATATATACTTTATGGGGTCTGCCACGCCTCCTTCTGCCTGTTACATACATACGCCCTCCAACAAAAACATTATACCCCGATTTCCCATTTTCAATGGGTTCAGGGTATAAAAAACAACCCTCATGCAAAGACCGATTTCGACAAGAAAAAATCGCTCTTGCTCAGAGCGAGAGCGGAATATTTTATTTTTTTCGCTCCTGGTCTGACCTTGAGCGTAAAGAAAAACGATCAACTGTTATTTGCGAGCTCTGATTAATATTAACAAGAAAGTCTGAGAGAAACTTTGCTGACAAGCACATTATCCAATCAATATAAATAGATATATGTATGTATATTTTTTAGTGCCATAGTAAGCACAATTTTTTTATCTCGAACTTATTGAAAGTGGGAAATTAGAGAATAATGGTTTTGTTAAAGTGCATGTAACAGGCTGAAGGGGACGCGGCAGACCCCATAAAATAGATACATATATTTTTAATCACCTCGATTAATTGAGTCGACTTTGACCTCTTCTTCATATGTCCGTCGCATCGTTCGTCTGTCCGAATGTATGAGCACGTCGACTTCAGAATCTTTAAGAGCTAGAAAAAGCACCTGTAGAGGACGCGCAGATCGAGTTAATTTAAACAAATTTTATAAATATTATCGATTAAAAACTAAATGAAATTCATTCATCAAATCTTCAAAGCAAGTATTTTATTATTTCTGATTTGCGTGCTATCTACAAAAGACGTTAAGAAGATTTAATTTTTAAAATATTGGCATGTTTCCACTCGTATTTATACTTATGTGAGCGTACTGGTGCACGTGTATGTGTTGCTTTCAATAAAAACATATGTTAAATAAGCATAGAAACAGTAACCATGCTACATATACACCTCTCTAAAGTTTTGAAAATGCAGTTTTAGCCGATTTACCACGACCCTAATATATCTTACGTTGTCATGGGAGTAAATATTCAAAAATTTCAAGCCTCTAGCTTTACACAAAAATACGGGTTTCTGAGATACCGGAAATAGCATTTAATGATTTGTCCCTAGCTGATGTATCGAGTATATTATCCAAGTTTCTAGTTTCCATAAGAACGAAATGGTTTCTGCTCATACCGGAAGACTCTTTATTTAAAATATACTTATTTCACTTCTTGGATGAGTTAAAAAAATGATATAGAAATAAAAATGACAGAAAAATTTTGACGGATTCTCCCATCATAGTACTAATTTTAAAATCAACATGTATTTCTATTTAGAGCGCGGAAGTTGGGATGCGAAGCATTGTTATGTTGGACGAGCAAGGAGGTAAGATATTGAAAAGGAAATAGACAAATTTAAAAAACTGATAAAAGTATGAAATACATAATTTGAAGCTATATAAAAGCAAATACTTTTTACTGAAAGTAACTTGATAGTAAAGTACAATAACTTAAACCAAGAAGTAACTATTCAAAATTAAATTAAAAGTTTTTTGGGTTCAGATAAAAAAAAAAATCTCTAGTCTAGATTAGGATATTTCCTTAATGATCTGGGTTTTTAAATAGAATATATAGTGTCTATTAAAGTAGAAAAGTGATAGCTTTTACATATTTTCGTAAAACTTGAGCTTCAACAACATCGGTGGACTCAGTAGCCACTACATAAAAGCATTTTGCATTGCTACTACACCAACAACCACCATTGCCCTGCTCAAATTCTCCTGGAGCACCTTCTGCCAAATCTAAACTAAAGTAGCTGGTAATAATTCAAATATAATTCAATTACAATATTACATATTATTATTATTACATTCACTTAGCTCGGTTAAAGGCAGTTGCATTTTGCTGATACAACTGGACAAAACAAAATAAAACTTTGAGTATTGAGACCTTATAATATTTTATTTAGCTTTTATAGACCTTCATTTTCTATTTTAATCATAAACAAAAAATGTACAGTTAATTTTGTCGCTACAATTTTGGTGGTATTTTGTGCGAAATTCAATTAAAGGCACTTCTTCTTAAGTCCTGGAAAGAGATCTGTGAAGGATTTAAGCTGTGTTTTTTGTTATTACATTTATTTAACACACTTTTTTTTTTAAGTTTAGTTTGGTTTTAGCCGGTGTTAATTTATATAGAAATGGCAAGAGGAGAGACGCTGACAAGCGAAGAAATCGTTAAAGTCCTTGTATACAAGGATGTGGGGTGATCTAACCGAAATTGTACTCAGATGAAAGCTCTCGCCTACTGCTGTAAATAATATTGTAAATCTGAATGAAAATTGAAAAAAAAAAAAAACAGAAAATATTCGAAAAATCTCTAGGTATCACCACGAGGACAGCCGCTATTATACGCGCAGGACCTCAAAAAAATGCCACGCCTTCCAAATTTTTTACAGAATCAGACCCTCCGATAGCAGAACGACGTGTTCAGCAAATGTTGGCAACTATTATCCGCCTAAAACGGACAGGCGGACAAACGGACAGGGCTAAATCGACTCAGCTTATCTCCCTGATCAAGAATATATATATGCCACGCCTCCTTCTGACTATTACATACATTTCAACAAAACCATTATACCCTGATTTCCCATTTTCAATTGGTTCAGGGTATAAACAAATTTGAAGGTTTAGCTAGGATGAATTAGATAGAATTTCATAACTGAATTTTAATTTTCGTTTTGAATCGATACCATTAAAATAAAAATAGTTATCGTTTTTTCTGAAACAAACTCGAGCTTTTCGTGCTATACGGGTACCTGCATACAAAATTTCAAGTCTCCAGCTCTTATAAGTTCTGAGATCGACGATTTCATACATACGGGCATACGGATGCACAGACGTACAGGGCTAAATCGAATCGGTTTGTCTCCCGGATCAAGAATATATACTTTTTGGGGTCTGCCACGCCTCCTTCTGCCTGTTAAATACATTTCAACAAAACTACTAAAGCCCGATTTCATATTTTCAATGGGCTCAGGGTAAAATAAAAAAATGTATGTTTAACATAAAGCTATACCAACATTCATAAGATTAAACAAGTAAGAAAACTCGAGTTGGGGGTCCCGACTAGGAGATACCCTAAACCCCGCGCTATCTGCGTTTTTTTAAATTCTGCATAATTAACATTTCGTTAAACGCACAGAAAACTAAATTCAATTCATTTTCAATTGATTAGCCATGAGCGCCATCTATGGTTCGATAGAATAACGCCATCCATGTTTCGATCCAACTGAGCAGCTGATAATTCGCAAATCATAGCGCCCTCTATTGGAAATATGTACACTAAAACTTGTGGGTTTTAGAACTTGCTAGATGCACGCAGCTCAATGTGTATGTGTGTATGTGTGCACATGTATAGGAAAACAGTTTGCTTTGTTTTGCTGGTCACGTGTTTGGCCGATTGGCCAAATATTTTGTTTAATTACTTCTGTGCTGGATTTGAATGAAATTTTCAGCTTATGTTCAGCATATTTTATTACATTTTTTCCAATTTTTTAAAATGTAAAACCATTCATTTACTGGCTTTGAGTGCAACCAATCTCAATTTAAATATTTGGGGAAATTTGGAGCCGGTATCCAAAATTTAACAAAAAATCAAAATTAATAAAATAAATATAAAAAACATACAAAAAAATTTGGGGACTCTAGCTGTGAAGACGTGAAAGATATAATTTTATAACTAACATTCGATAATGTTTTTAAAAGATAACATTAAAATTAAAATAGTTATCGACTTTTTTAACAAACTCGATCTTTTCGTGCTATTCACGGACCTACATAGAAAATTTCAAGTCTCTAGCTTTTATAGGTTCTGAGAACGACGCGTTCATACATGCGAACAGACGGACGGACGGACGGACGGACGGACAGACGGGCTGACGCACATGGCTATATCAACTCGGCTTGTCACCCTGATCAATAATATATATACTTTATGGGGTCTGCCACGCCTCCTTCTGCCTGTTACATACATACGCCTTTTTACAAAAACATTATACCCTGATTTCCCATTTTCAATGGGTTCAGGGTATAAAAAGAGCAAAACAAGTAAGAAAACTCTAGTCGAGACCGCTCGACTAGGGGATACCCCGAACCCTGCGAAAAACCGCTATTCTGTGCACTGTCCGTTTCTTTTATACACATGTATATTATTATCATTATTTATTTATTAAATATAATTGACAAAAGCGATTGTCAACTTAAACACAAACTAACAATTTTGTTTAAAGCCTAAGAACAAACATATCAAATGTTTCAAAATATCACCAACCCGATGGGGGTATTTTATTTGCCAGTCCGGCCGGCTATGCCCCAGTTCACAGCCTTAAATGATCAGTGATATTATTGAACTAAAGAGAATTGATGATAGAGACATTCAAGGAAAATTAAAAATAAAATATAGAGAAGCTTAACTATAAAAATATATATATAATAAATTTTGTATTGGCACATATGCCTTAATACAAATATATCCACCGTCATGATTGGGTACTTTGATGGATAAGAACAGCTGAAAGCAAGGATTTGATTAGAGGAAGAGAGAGTTCAGAGGAAAAAACGTGATAAAATTTATTATAATTCGCACATAATACATGAAATGCAACTCAATAACTCAATAGTGTTGAGAAGAGGCTGTGTTGCTAATTGTCAATGTGAGAGTGCAATGTCGTTGAGTGCAAGCGACAAAGTTGCAATGAAGTCGATAAGCGACTAGAAATAGAGTCTCTGGCAGAAGATGACTAAAAAGAGGAAATCATGGCCTGAGTGTGAACAAGAAAAAACGTAGCACGGGAATTCGTTAAAAGGTACGTCGAAGTATTAATTATGGATCAAGGCATAACCAACGACATCCCGACATCAGAAGTGGGATCGGCACTTGGCCATCAAAACTGTGATGTCGTTTTACCAAAGTTTACCGCTGACGTGGCAGGTGCAAATGATCGAAAATTGTGTGCAATCGCTAACATTATATTACCGGATCATACAGTCTGTACAATGTGTGCACGTGTTACTGCTCACTGTGTGTGCGTCTGTGCGTTTCTGGGTATTTCACCAGAATTTCATCATAATGGTAATGTTGCATCATTCGTTAGTTGTGTCGCTGTCGCCGAGTGTGGTTCGTATCTATGCTAAGAAGAAGTTATTGCGTGCAAGAGTAGAATAAAACAAGCAAGAAAACTCTAGTCGAGACCGCTCGACTAAGGGATCCCCTGAACCCTGCGAAGAACCGCTATTCCAAGCATTCTTTGTTTCTTTTATGTACACATGCATATGTACGTTCATTACAAGCAACACATACACACACACGCACAGGCGCACGCACACACAAGCGCCAGTCGTTGCGTCAGCTGTTCTTTGGCTGCTTTGCATGGTAATGCTATGGGAAATTAAATGTTTAATAACTTTTTTTCTAGAGCAACGATTTTGATCAAACTTGTTGGGCGTGATCGTGTCATCCATATGTATGTATGTTCCAAAGCAGTATTTGTAGTATTTGATATACGGGAGTTACAAATTTGAAGGGAAGGGGGCGTGACACCCAAAATTTAACAAAAACCGAAATTATGTAAAGATCGCATAACACTAAATGCAAAATTTGAAGACTTTAGCTAGAAAGATAAATTAGATAGATTTATATAGCTGAATTTAGATTTTCGTTTTTAATCGATAACAATAAAACGTAAACAGTTATCGAATTTCCGAAACAAACTCGATCTTTTCGAGATATACAGGAACCTACATACAAAATTTCAAGTCTCTAGCTCTTGTAGGTTCTGAGAACGACGCGTTCATACATACGGACAGACGGACAGACGGACACGGCTATATCAACTCGGCTTGTCATCCTAATCAAGAATATATATACTTTATGGGATCTGCCACGCCTCCTTCTGCCTGTTACAAACATACGCCTTTCAACAAACACAATATACCCTGAATTCCCATTTTCAATGGGTTCAGGGTATAAAGACACGTAGAAGCAGTCATAAGCTACGAAATTCGCCCCGCTTAGTAAATCACTATGGATTGAATTAACAACGTTACCACATAAACCACATTCACTGAAGATCAGTGGCGCATAATTTTGCTAATGCAAAATCGAAATTTGTTGGAGCTTATAAAGACAATGCAAACTTCAACATCGGAACAACAACAGAACCGAGAAGTCACGTTGCTGTAGTGTGCGACATTATTTTGACTGAACGGCCTCTAGAGAGAAGCAGAAATCCTAGTTTTGTTTAACGTGGCGTGTACCCCACAAGGGGTTTACAACCACGGTACTCGCTTGTGCCACATATGTGACACATAGTACAGCGGGTGAATTCAATGCGTCCACCAACGCCCCTAAAAGGAATCTTTCAAGTACCAGTTCGAACATATGCTGTCGGGCATATAGTTCCCTCTTGGTCAGGGGCGAGGCCTATCTTAACCTCTGCTGGCTACGGGTACAGCATCCGGCCGTGATTCAACGCTACGTTGAACCATGACAGTTTTTACACCACAGCCACCACGAAACTCCCACAAAAGGGGGCCAACCTCATTTGGGCCGGCCTTGGCCACCGGCCCATCCCGTGGTTCAAATTAACAGCTTTGATCGGCTGGTCGCAGTATAGGCTGCTTCCCAATTAGGTTTCCGACAACCAGGGGCTGGGTGAGCACCTCCGACTACCTCCTGATGGAGGAAGCCTCCCAAATTAAGGCTTTGGTGCACCTTTCGACTCTCTCCATAAAGAAGAAAGTCTTCCAAATTAAGGCTTTGGTGGGCCTCTAGAGAGAAGCAAGTTGATTATGGCATTAAGCAGTTCTGTGGAGGCCAGTGCATCCCAATGTCTAACGGAAATCTCCTACCCCGGCATGAAGTGGAGCGAGTTTAAAGAATTGTTTCTTCAATGATACGGAAGCGACGAGACGCCTGCAGCGATGTTTTTAAATTTGTTAGGTAGCCGCCCAGCAAATGGAGAATGCTTGGCAGTATATGATTGCCGCTTGGTATCATCGTTAACTGCGGCCTGGAAAAACAACAACAAAGAGGTTATCGGCGTTTTAGTCGTGCTGGCGCATATGAAAAATGTGGACCGCCGGTTGCAACGAATTGCCTTCACTTCAAAGGTGCAAACAGAAGTGATCTGCAATCGGAGTTGATATTAAAAGGAGGAAAATGTCATCTATGCTGCACCATTTCTGTAAAAAAGCCGGACACAAAGTAGCAGAATGCCGGAGCAAAGCGCGAAAAGAGGGCAAAAGCGAAATCCCAACGAGAGAATTAATCCAATTTACTTTGATTCTGGTGTTGAATGCTTTTTAGTAACAGAACGAATTGGTGAGAGAGAAACTCTCAGGCAAACGTATTTATAACGTAATCATGTTGAAAGGTTTACGTAATGCAGCACTATACTGAAGGCAGCTCTATACGCTGAAGATAATAGCCCATTTCCGTTATAAACGAAAATGTAATAGAAATGTTATTTTTTACGTAGTACATGATGACAATTTGACAGGGCTAGAATGTTATTGTGACAACAAACACATTAGATATTGTGAAAGCTAAGTCTGTAAATAGTTGTTCCATAACTGAACAAGCAATTAGCATGAAAGATGTTACCGAATTAGTTGACAATGATAAGGGAAGATGTTTTTCGGCTTTCTGAATGGTCAAGTTGAACGTGTCATGAATACACTCCAAAATCTGTTAACTGCTGTCGAATCGAGCCAAAGATCCTGAAAAGATGCACTTTCCGAGATTCAGCTTGCATTTAATTGCACAGTTAGTCGTGCAACTGAAGTGAGCCCCTTGGAAATGCTAAAGGAAAAGAGGCTCGATCGATAAGTTTAATTCCACCTGTGGACATAGTAATGGAGATAGATCTAAACACGCTTACGATAAGCAACGTTTTAATAAAAGTGACATATACGAAATATATGGAGTAGACAAGAACAAGGCAATAGTTGTAAAGCTTAAGGATTTTGTTTTATTAAAATGTGAGGAACCACACCAGACGAAACTAGATCCAAAGTTCAAAGGGCCATTCGTGGTAATTGAATTATTGGAAGGTGGCCGATATCTTTTGAAGTCATTAACGATTACGGTGAAAAAGACGTAGATCATCAGTCGATCTCTACCACCTAGGGTAAGAGAACATCATGCATGGGGTAGATCCAAGCAGCAATTGTCATGTCAGCAATGAATGAAATTGGCTGTAATGGATGTTTGATTTGGTGATAGATCAAGGCACATGAGGTGCATAGCGTACTGATAAAAGTGAGAGCCAAATGGTTGGGTTTGCGCAGAGGAGTACGAGCTACTAGGTAACAAAGTTTTGATGTCCTGCCAAACTGACATTTGATGACATTAAGATGATGAGTTATCCGTCCAGGAGGATAGATGGTTATCCGTCCAGGAGGGACGATAGTTATCCGTCCAGGAGGGACGATGGTTATCCGTCTTTGAGAGACGACGAGCTATCCATCTTTGAGAGACGATGGTTATCCGTCTTTGAGACACGATGAGTTATCCGTCTTTGAGAGACGATGGTTATCCGTCTTTGAGAGACGATGGCTATCCGTCTTTGAAAGACGATGGTTATCCGTCTTTGAGAGACGATAGTTATCCGTCTTCGAGAGACGATGTGTTATCCGTTATGTGTGACGATGTGTTATCCGTCTTGGGGAGACGATTTGGTATCCGTCAAGTGCGACGATGAGCTTGAAATACTGTGAATGTGGTATACTGGCGAAAGGCCAATGATGTGTGTGAATCATAGTTGAAGAATCTGATATACTAAGTAAAAGGTTAAATTTGGGTCTGATAATGAGAATAATGAGATGTGATGCCAGACCCAATGTTATGGTTGAATATGGCATACGAGGACGCGTGCTAGTCAAGAAGGCCGTGTCGGAGATTTAGAACGATAATCGATAAGTTTTGGAGAAGAACTCAATAGTGTTAAGAAGAGTCTGTGTTGCTAATTGTCAATGTGAGAGAGACAACTATAGATGTTGCTGAACGTAGTCCCGTGGGTCGTTGAGTGCAAGCGACAAAGTTGCAATGAAGTCGATAAGCGACTAGAAATAGAGTCTCTGGCAGAAGATGACTAAAAAGAGGAAATCATGGCCTGAGTGTGAACAAGAAAAAACGTAGCACGGGAATTCGTTAAAAGGTACATCGAAGTATTAATTATGGATCAAGGCATAACCAACGACATCCCGACATATATGTATGTACAATACAAGCAACACACACATACACACCTAGGCGCACGCACACACACACCTAGGTGCACACACATACAAGCGCAAGTCGCTGCGTCTGCTGTGATTTGCCTGCTATTTGTGGTCAATGTTATGTGAAATAAAATGTTTAAGACCTATTTTTACATACGAATGATTTTAATCCAACTTGTTGGGCGTGCTCATGTCATTCATATGTGTGTATGTGCCAAAGCACAAGTCTCTGATATTTGGAATACGTGTTTTATAAATTTGAGGTGAAGGGAGTGTGGCATCCAAAATTTACTAAAAACCGAAATTGTATAAGACTCACATAACACTAAATGCAAATTTGAAGATGGAGTATATAGAATTATATAACTGAGTATCGATTTCGTTTTGAATCGATAACATTAAAATTGAGATAGTTATCTACTTTTTTAAACAAACTCTATTTTTTCGTGCTATACAGAGACCTACATAAACAATTTCTTCAGCTCTTATAGGTTCTGAGATCGACGCGTTCATAAATACGGACAGACAGACGGACAGGTCTTGTCTCCCTGATCAAGAATATATATACTTTATTGGGTTAGCCTCGCCTTCTTCTGCCTGCTACATACATTTCAACAAAACCATTATACCCTGATTTCCCATTTCAATGGGTTCAGGGTATAAAAACAATTAAGAGTGCTCTAGTCGAGACTGCTCGATCCCTGAACCCTGCGAAGAGCCTCAATTCCTAAGAACCGCTAACATTCCCCGTTACTTTTATATGTATGTAGCAAGCAATACATACACACACAGATGCACGCAAAAGCACACCATCTGCTTGCTGTGAATTTTGACTCAGCAGCTGACGGCAGTCTGCAAGGCGTCGATAATATGAGACAAAAGATTTTGTACAAACTTTTTGGGCGTGATCATGTTATTCATATGTGTGTGTGTCTCTAGTATTTGCAATACGGGACTTACAAATTTTAGGCGAGGGGGCGTGGCATCCAAAATTTAACAAAATTTTGAGACTAGCTATAATATGAATTAAATAGAATTTTATAACAGAATGAAGATATCGGTTTTATCGATAACATTAAAACGATGATAGTTATCGATATACACGAACCTCCAAAATTTGAAGTCTCTAGCTTTTATATATTCTGAAATTGACGTGTTCAAACCTACGGACAGACGGACAGATAGACGGACAGGGCTAAATCGACTCGGCTCTCTATCCTATTAAGAATATATCTACTTTATGGGGTCTGCCACACATCCTTCTGTTTGTTACATTCATTTTCACAAAAACATTATACCCTTTTTTCCCATTTCCAATGGGTTCAGGGAATATAAAAGTGGGTACCTTTAATCTAATTTCGATGAGTGTATATCCATGAAATGCAAAATTTTGAGACTCTTGCCAGTAACCATATAATACATACATAGGTACACCATGACGAACAGCAGAATCAGGCACGACAAATATGTTGGTTGTGCCCCGATGTCGTCGATTTGGCCGTTTCGCCGAATTTGCTTTACTTTACTACATCTATTTGTTGGTGGGCTTAGGGACCCACATACCAAATTCGCTTATGGGTTCTGAAATCGATGTGTTCCTAATTACAACTTGAGAGACCGACAGATTCATTCAAACATCTAGCTTATGTGGCTTACGAGATTGCTGCGTTCATACGGGCGGACAAACAGACATTGCTCTATTGACTCACCAAAAGTAAATATACTTTTATATATTAATATGTAATGAGTATATAGGTTTTGTAAAATATCCGTCTTTAATATAAAATCAATCCATACCGCTGCTATTTAACCCACGTAAGTAAATACTTGGAACCCGGTACCTCTTTCTCTTCTCTTCGGGAGTTAGATGTGTTTAGTTTATGATCCGAAATTATACTCATTCACAAAGTGAACCTCTCCGACCGTTCATCTGTGCGTATAAACGCAAAACATTTCTGTTTTATTCTAAAGCCTCGTAAGGTAGCGTTTCAATATTTTCCTGATGTATCTGGTAAGGGCGTGGAAATCAGAAACAATATTCGTCGAATTCCTAGGAATTAAGATGTGAAATTCATTCTTGCGTTGATATCTTAAGATCAAAAAGCTATGGAAAATATATCTACGGTCAGGAAAAAATTTAGCTTTTGAGCTATAATGACTCATTGACCTTTAACCTCCTCTATTGATTTGCCAAATATAATATATGTGTACAAATATTTTAGTAAAGAAAAAGAAAGAAAACTCTATTTGAGGTGCCCGACTATGATATCCCATGAACCTCGTGTGACCGGACAGACGGACATAACTAAATCAACTAAATTGGATATGCCACGCCTTCTTCTCATTATTACATACATTTTAACAAAACCATTATACCCTGATTTCCCAGTTTCAATGGGTTCAGGGTATAAAAATGCAGGGTATTGTTTTGTAAGTCACTCCCCAAAAGGGGATAGGGGAACGATAGAGGAAGCTTCTATCATTAAAACTGTAGAAAATTTAAGTTCATACAGGCATACGCGCTCTTGTGGACATAGATACAGCCGCCATATCCTTCTTGGTATGTTAACCCGAGTATATGTATATACAAAGTCTCAATTCTCTAGCATTACTAGTGCTTCAAATATAACACAAATTATAAAATAACTATGTATATCGACGCATTCCCGTAAAATGATCATATGTTGATTTTTTGCGAAATTCAGATTAAATATACACTTGCTCACATATCTCTGCGTACACCCAAAGAAATTTTTATTTTTCAAGTTTGAGCATTAATATCTCTCAGTATAACATTTCTTTTTCAATAGTAGCGTAGTTTTCTTCGACTTTGGAAAGTGTTCTTGAGAGGAAAGAAATGGGTTTGTTATCAAGTATTGCTTTTACTTTTAGCTGGCTGTCAATGAACTTTATTTGATATATTTATGACAAAAGGCATAACAGATATTGCACAAAACCAATATACTATTTCACTGCGTGAATAAGTAAGAGTCGCATATGTTCTGAGACAGACCGACCATTCTAAATCGACTCTGCTCGTCACCCTGCTGAAGAATGTACATACTTTAGGGGGCCTGCCACGGCTCCTTCTGCCTATTACATACTTTTTAATAAAAGTATTATACCATGATTTCCCATTTTCGCCATGGATTAAACGCGGGGTATCTATGATCGACACGCTTCTACTAATACCGTCATTGCACTTCTAAGCATACGTATAGTTCTTGCAGCTAATAATTCAAGCAGAATTCAATTTAATTGTTCTCAGTCTTTTCCCAGCGTATAACTGGCAAGTTATTTGTAAGTTGCTGGAACACGGTGGAGCAAAGAAGGAAGAGTCAAGTGTTTGCACACGGGAAGCGCATAAAGCTAATGATACCGCCAATATTTATACCGCTAACACACGTCTGTTAACACAAGTGTCTTCAAAGTCTTATCGCAATCACTCGGCACAGCATATATCACCAGTTTCAGCTGTTGAGACAACTTTCCTCTTTGGCCGAACAAGAAGCTCCCACATTTATTTATTTATTTAGTTTATTAAATATAATTGACAAAAAACGAGTGTCAACTTAAACACAAACTAAACAATTTTGATTAAAGCCTAAGAGCAAACAGAGCAAATGTTTCAAAATATCACCAACCCTTTGGGGTATTTTATTTGCCAGTCCGGCCAGCTATGTCCCAGTTCACAGCCTTAAATGGTTAGTGATAATATTGAACTAAAGAAAATTGATGATAGAGGCATTCAAGGAAAATTAAAAATAAAATATAGAGAAGCTTAACTGTAAATATATATATATATATATATATATATATATATATATATATATATATATATATATATATATATATATATATATATATATATATATATATATATATATATTTATATGTGTGTGTGTGTGTGTATGTATATATATATATAATAATGTAAGGCATATCTGCCTTAACAACAAAATAATCTACCGTCGTGATTGGGTACTTTGAGGGTTGATTGATATCTTTAAGAAAAGCTGAAAGCAAGGATATCATTTACTATAATTCGCACATAATACATGAAATGCACTGTGCAACGAGTAATCCGATGTGAGCAGTGGTAAATGCAACGGACGAAAGTGCCTAGTTGTTCTTGAAGGAACCGAGAAGTTAAGTTTCATTAACAAGAAGGACGAATCATTACTACCTACAATCAATTTATGTATAAAAGCAATATCAAGGATTGTTCTACGATTTATTAATGAAGGAAGATCAATAAGAAGGAGACGACTATGTTAAGATAGTTAACGGCGATTTGGGTCCCAGTTTAGATTTCTTAGAGCAGTACCTTCTACTGTTTTTGGACCGATTCAATACGATCCTGGTACACTTTATGCTGTGGAGACCAGATAATTGAACAGTATTCTAAAATAGGTCGCACCAACGAAACATAAAGGAGTTTCGTTACAAAAAGATCATTGAACTCTTTTGTCCAACGTTTAATAAAGCCAAGAACACTTTTGGCTTAATTTATAATGATAGAGTTATGAGTAGTGAAGCGAAGTTTTGAATCGAAAAGTACACCAAGATTTTTGACAGAAAAAATGCGTTGCAGAGAATCGCTATTAATTGAATAATTACCAATGTATGGAGTAGTACGACAGAAGGTCATTGTCATACATTTAGAACAATTTAAACGCAACCTATTGACCAAGCACCAAAGTTGGAAGGTATTAAGATCATTTTGTAAGCATTGATGATTGATTGTGTTAGAATAAGAAAGTCAAAGTTTTACGTCATCAGCATAAATAGAGTAAAAAGTAAAGGCCCTAGATGACTGCCCGGAGGTAACCTGAAAGAACGAAGATTTGTTTCGAAAAGATGTTCTCAACACAACTCTTTGAGTTCTACCCTTTAAATAGGATGAAAGCCAAGATAAGAGTTTAGGAGAAACCCTATGAGGTCTAGCTTATGAAGTAATACTTCATGGTGAACTGAATCAAACGCTTTGCTGAAATCTGTATATATAACATCAGTTTGCATTTTTTTTTTAAAACTTTCGTTTACTAGGGAAGTAAATTCTAGCAGATTAGTAAATTCTAGCAGATTGATCGATTAAGAACAAAGCCATGTTGGAATGGCGAAAAATTTGATTTACAAAAATGTTGTAAGGTTGAGGTTATTATCTTTTCAAATAACTACGGAATAGCCGATAGTTTGCCAATACCCCTGTAATTATAAATGTCAGACCTCCCACCTTTTTTAAATAGAGGGATAATGAACGACTCTTTCCAAATAGATGGGACCACAGAGGTTTCCAGAGATAAGTTAAAAAGCTTAAGTAAAGGTAACTGAAGGGATTCACAGCATTCTTTTATATACACAACTAGGAATATTATCAGCTCCAGGCGAGTAGGATGATTTCATTGACCGAATGTTTGAAATCAGAGAATGAAGGGAAATATTGAAAGCGGTTATAATATTTGTAGAAGAGATATGATAAGGGTAAGAAGTTTTATAGGGATCAACAGATGAGTAAGTTGATTGGAAGAAATCAGCAAACAGATTAGAGGAATCATGATCATTGGAAGAATTGTTAGATTCAAGAAAAAATGTGGAAGGTATACTAGAAGACTTACGCTTCAAGTTCACAAAGGAATACAAATTTGTAGGGTCACGAGCAAACTGCCTTTTGCAACGCATAAGCAAAGTAAAATTGCACTTATTATAATAACGTTGTTTGGATGGAGTAGGTTCACAAATTGGAGGAGTACTTAGGGACAGAGATACATTCCTTCTCATGTCATACATAAACATTCTCATGTCAATATTATTAATGTAACAGCAACATTGGTCACTCACAAGTAAACATTAGATTCCAGCAACATGCATCACAAAAAAGGTTGTAAACATCCTAATATTCAATAGACACACATAAGTTAGCCGTAAGTTCAAAACTGGAATTGATTGGATTTTTAAATCCAGAATAAACTAGATGTCCAAACAGTAAATACTCGGAATCACAAATCACAAGAAATTACAGTTGCATCGACGCGTCATGTTGGTGATGCGTAGTTTCAATAGCATATAAAATAAGCCTATGATGAATTTGTCTTCAGTCTTAAGTTAATAGTGAATAAAGCAAGTTGAATTTATATTATCGTTGTCGTTAGAGTATATCGCGACATTAATTCGACTCGAAACATATACACAAGTGGCGCAGCCGGTAGGATAGCAATAAATTGTGAATCTTGATGCAATAACCAAGCTATTAATTCTTGTGTCCCTTTTACTGCTATCCGCTAAACAACTAACGCAAAGGCAACCCAAGCGACGGTCAATATCGCGTCAAGTTTTAACAAAACCTCGACAGTGACGTGTAAACCAAATAATAGCGTATTGCCAAACATTAAAGAGTAAATTCATGCAATAACTATGTTATTAATTAGATTCTCTATTATTAATGTAACAACTTGAAAAACAATATCAAGAAGACGCTGTAGATTTCGGAGGGAGTATAATTCCAGAAAGATCTGGTTCTCACATAAACATTCGAGAGTGCTACCAGTGCATATAAAACCACATACTTAAATAATAAGCTAAAAAACTAAGCAACTATAATCAGAGAAAAAACCAATTTACAATAAAATAAACTGAGTTTAAACTAAGTGACCCAAAACAATTTAATAATAAATAAATTTAACTAAAAACAAGTAAGAAAACTCTAGTCGAGACCGCTCGACTAGGGTATACCCTGAACCCTGCGATGAACCACTATTCCAAGCATTCTTTGTTTCTTTTCTATACACATGAATATGTACGTTCATTACAAGCAAAACATAAACACACACACACACACAAGCGCAAGTCAGCTGTTCTTTAGCTGCTTTGCATGGTAATGCTATGGGAAATTAAATGTTTAATAACTTTTTTTCTAGAGCAACGATTTTGATCAAACTTGTTGGGCGTGATCGTGTCATCCATATGTATGTATGTTCCAAAGCAGTATTTGTAGTATTTGATATACGGGAGTTACAAATTTGAGGGGAAGGGGGCGTGACACCCAAAATTTACCAAAACCGAAATTATGTAAAGATCACATAACACTAAATGCAAAATTTGAAGACTCTAGCTAGAAAGATAAATTAGATAGAATTTTATAGCTTAATTTATATTTTCGTTTTTAATCGATGACATTAAAACGATAACAGTTATCTAATTTCTGAAACAAACTCGATCTTTTCGTGATATGTCAGGAACCTCAAATCATCCTATTTTAGGTTCTGAGAACGACGCGTTCATACATACGGACAGACGGACAGACCCACGACGGACGGACAGCCGAAAAGACAGACGGACGGACAGGGCTAAATTGACTCGGCTTGTCTCCTGATCAAGAATATATATACTTTATGGGGTCTGCCACGCCTCCTTCTGCCTGTTACATACATACGCCTTCCAACAAAAACATTATACCCTGATTTTCCCATTTTCAATGGGTTCAGGGTATAAAAACAACTATCAAAAGTCTGCGTACATACATAGAATTCTGCGTACAATGGGGGATTGGTTGGCAGAACACATTTCTCCTGTCAGAGAGTGTACGACAACTATATTTTAACAGGCTCCATATTATCTAAGCCCCGATCTGGTCGCCCTTCTCTGCTGACAGACAGGGAGAAAAAGCGGATTGTTCAACTGGTGCCTCCAAATCCAAGGATTACTGCCCACCAAGGAAGTCTTGAAGTCGCCGAACGTTTTAAAAAAACAGTGTCCGATCAAACTGTTCGCCGCATTTGGAAGAAGGCGGGGTATAATGGAAGAGTTGCCCGTAGGAAGCCCCATATATCAGTGATAAACAAAATAAAGCGTATGGACTTCGCCAATGACCACATTTCCAAGCCGGCTAGCTTCTGGAACAAGGTCATATTTTCGGATGAGAGCAAGTTTTGCATGTTTGGAATTAAAGGGAAGAAAATGATTTGGAGAAAAGGAGGAGCAGCCTTCGATAAAGAAAATTTGGTGCCAACGGTAAAACATGGAGGATTAGGAGTAATGGTTTGGGGGTGTATGGCGGCTAGTGGTGTTGGGAACTTGACATTTATAGTATCTACCATGGATCACAAGGACTACATACACATTTTGAAGCAGAATTTGCGACAGAGTGCCGAAAAATTTGGTATCGCTGATGATTATTTCTTTCAGCAAGATAATGATCCGAAGCACACGGCTCATAATGTGAAGTTATGGCTCCTCTATAATGTAAAAAAACAGTTGTGCACGCCACCCCAATCACCTGACTTGAATCCTATAGAGCATCTGTGGGATTTACTTGAGCGCAGAATTCGGCAACATTCCATTACCTCAAAAACAATGCTGAAGGAGGTTATTATGGAGGAATGGAGCAAAATAACCATCGAGGATACCCGCAAGCTTACAGATTCAATACCTCGACTTCTGGCGGAGGTTCTGAAGAAAAAAGGCTACCCAACCAAGTATTAAATTAAGCTGAAAAAGTTATTGTACGCAGAATTCTATGTATGTACGCAGATTTTTGATAGTTGTTTTTTTGTTATGCTTTTGTTTTAACAGTTATATTATGCATAATTTTTTTTGTATTGATAAATTAAATTCATTTATATCTTAAGTTTAATAATTAAAGAAACAAATACAACAAGTAAGAAAACTCTAGTCGAGACCGCTCGATTAGGGTATACACTGAACCCTGCAAAGAGCCGCTATTCCAAGCATTCCTTGTTTCTTTTATATACACATGCATATGTACGTTAATTACAAGCAAAATATACACACACAAGCGCAAGTCGTTGCGTCTGCTGTTCTTTGGCTGCTTTGCATGGCAATGCTATGGGAAATTAAATGTTTAATAACTATTTTTCTAGAGTAACGATTTTGATCAAACTTGTTGGGCGTAATCATGTCATCCATAAGTATGTATGTGCCAAAGCACAAGTCTCTAGTATTTGATATACGGGAGTTACAAATTTGAGGCGAAGGAGGCGTGGCATCCAAAATTTAACAAAAACCGAAACTGCGTAAGGTCCAAATAAAACTAAATGCAAAATTTGAAGACTCTAGCAAGAAATATGAATTAGATAGAATTGTATAGCTTAATTTAGATTTTCGTTTTTAATCGATAACAATAAAACGATAACAGTTATCGAATTTCTGAAACAAACTCGATATGCGCGCCCTATACAGGGACCTACAAAAAATTTGAAGTCTCTAGCTATTGTAAGTTCTGAGATCGACGCGTTCATACATACGGACAGACGGACAGACGGACGGACGGACAGACGGACAGACGGACAGACAGACAGACAGACAGACAGACAGACAGACAGGACTAAATCGACTCGGCTTGTCATCCTGATCAATAATATATATACTTTATGGGGTCTGCCACGCCTCCTTCTGCCTGTTACATACATACGCCTTCCAACAAAAACATTATACCCTGATTTCCCATTGTCAATGGGTTCAGGGTATAACAAGTAAGAGTGCTCTAGTCGAGACTGCTCGACAAAGACATCCCCTGAACCCTGCGAAGAACTGCGATTCCTAAGAGCCGCTAACATTCTCCGTTACTTTTATGTGTATGTACATATGTAACAAGCAATACATACACACACACAGACGCCTGCACAAGAACACACACACAGACGCAGGCACAAGCACACAATCTGCTAACTGTGCATTATGACTCATCAGCTTCGCTCCTGCTGCAAGACGCCGATAATATGAGATATTAAATGTTTAATAACGATCGAACGATTTTGATCAAATTTGTGGGGCGTGATCATGACATTCATATGTGTGTATGTGCCAAAGCACGTACTTGAAATACGTGATTTAGCAATTTGAGGCGAAGGAGCAATTTGAGGGCGTGGCAAAATTTAACAAAAACCGAAATTGCAGAAGGCTCAAATAACACTAAATGCAAAATTTGAAGACTCTAGCTAGAAAGATGAATTAAATAGAATTTTATAACTAAATGAAGATATCGGTTTTTAATTGATAACATTAAAACGATTATAGTTATCGAATATTTGAAACAAACTCGATCGAATCGTACTATACACGAACTTCCAAAAAAAAATTTGAAGTCTCTAGCTCTTATATCTTCTGAGATCGACGCGTTCAAACATACGGACAGACGGACAGACGGACAGACGGACGGACGGACAGACGGACAGACAGACAGACGGACAGGGCTAAATCGACTTGGCTTCTCTCCCTGATCAAGAATATATATACTTTGTGGGGTCTGCCACGCCTCCTTCTGCCTGTTACATACATTTTCACAAAACCATTATACCCTTTTTTCCCATTTTCAATGGGTTCAGGGTATAAAAACTCGATATCTTGTTTATACTGAGAGATATTAATGCTCAAACTTGAAATACAAAAATTTCTTTGGGTGTACGCAGAGATATGTGAGCAAGTGTATATCTTACATGGTGTCTATTAAATATATATATATATATATATATATATATATATATATATATATATATATATATATATATATATATATATATATATATATATATATATATATATATACATTATAATGAAACTAGAGGCAAAAAACGCTTTCTTTCCTTAGGGGGTTTTTCTAGCAAGAAACTAATTAATTATGTTAGTTAGGCTTAAAGTCGCAACGCAACGATAAATTTTCTTGATTTCGGCAGCTAGCTGTGACCTGACATGATAGCCTTTGAATTTTAATGTATGAAAATGTTAATGTTTACGATGCTAGGGAGAGCCTAACAGCATGGCATGGTGCAAAATCAACGAAAAACTATTGATTTTTGGGGTCGACCTTTTTGAGTAAAGTTTTATGTTTTGGGGAACAGCCAGCATTAGTCCATTTTTTCATATCACAGCAGCACCTGGTTAAAATTGAATGCTTAATTGTGTTCTCTTGCGGGATTTCATTTCAGTTTTTTCACTGGTCATTTTGTCTGCTATACACATTTTAACAGCATTCAATTTCATTCGTTCTCGATTAAAGTGTGTCTGTCCGACGAATTCAATACACTTCGCTTTTATTAAAACTGGAGACTTCAAATTTATCGAGTATACATTTAAAATTAAAAGAATTCAGCGTTAATGATTAATGAAATCGATGTGTTTACACGACCGAACCGACTAGCCCGTAGGATGATCGAGTCAAATCTACTAGCCAGTAGTCCTACGGGTCAGTCAATTCGGTTTGGGACTTGCGATTTAAGGCGGACGTTTCGGACGATTACGGAGCTTATCAAGGCAATAAAAAGAGTAATTCAAATGCTTTGCTAAAGCCTTGATAATGAAGTTCATGTCGTTGTTGTTTTTATACCCTGAACCCATTGAAAATGGGAAATCAGGGTATAATGTTTTTGTTGAAATGTATGTAACAGGCAGAAGGACGCGTGGCAGACCCCATAAAGTATATAAATTCTTGATCAGGGAGAGTAGCCGAGTCGATTTAGCCCTGTCCGTCTGTCCGTATGTATGAACGCGTCGTTCTCAGAACCTACAATAGCTAGAGACTTGAAATTTTTTATGTAGGTTCCTGTATATCACGAAAAGATCGAGTTTGTTTCAGAAATTCGATAACTTTTTTTTTTTTTTTTTTTTTTAAATATTTTATTTGCTGCTTTTTTGTCAGAGACTCTATAGCGCATTTATCACTTTATTTACTTCAACTTATTTTTGGGCAGGTACGCCTGTATGAAACATAAGCATCCAACGGGATTCCAACCGGGGCTCTCACAGTTAATTCGATAACTGTTATCGTTTTTTGGTTATCGATTAAAAACGAAAATCTAAATTAAGCTATACAATTCTATCTAATTCATCTTTCTAGCTGGAGTCTTCAAATTTTGCATTTAGTGTTACTTGGGCCTTACGCAATTTCGGTTTTTGTTAAATTTTGGATGCCACGCCCCCTTCGCCTCAAATTTGTAACTCCCGTATATCAAATACTAGAGACTTATGCTTTGGCACATACATACATATGGATGACATGATCACGCCCAACAACTTTGATTAAAATCGTTCGTCTAGAAAAAAGTTATTAAACATTTAATTTCCCATAGCATTGCCATGCAAGCAGCAGCCAAATAACAGCTGACGCAACGACTTGCGCTTGTGAGTGCTTGAGCCTGTGTATGTGTGTGTGTATGTTTTGTTTGTAATGGACATATACATATATACTTATGTATATTAAAGAAATAGAGATTGCTTGGAATTGCGGTTCTTCCCAGGGTTCAGGGTATACCCTAGTCGAGCGGTCTCGACTAGAGTTTTCTTACTTGTTATATATGCTTACTTCCTTATGATACGTTTAATCGTCCACCGTAATACTATTTTCTAAAGGTAATGTAATTTTCAAGCTCTAAATGAACTTTTAAATTATACCTCAGTCCCAATTTTTTTATGCCCTGAACCCATCGAAAATGGGAATAATGTCACACAGAAGTTATGGGCCAATCGACAAAAACTTGTGACCAGCAACGCTTAGCATTGACAGTTTTCGCACATTGAACTGCGTGCATTTAAAAATTCTAAGAACCGCATGTTCTATGGATTGTACATTATCAGCTGCTCAATTGAATCGAAAGAATGTATATATGATAGATGGTGTGCTGCTGCGCACTAGCATCTGCTTTAAAGCCCATTCCAAGTATCTTTTTTAATTGGAGAAAACAATATTTCATCTTCATGTACATGTTGTACCTAACATGTTTTTCCAATTCAATTCTCGAGGACATCACATATTCCCTGTTCTGCTATTTAAATTTGAAATACAATTTTGTAAATATTGGGTTCCAATTGTGAGACAAGATTTTAGGATTGTTCAGTTTTTGAATACTCATTCTGGAATGTAAAATGTATATTGTTTTTTTACAACAGTCCTTCTGTCGTTATATACGAAACGCATTTCATCATCATCAGAGAGAGTTCTCTGTTTGAAAGAGTTAGTTTATTTTGGTTTTTATTTCCTCTTTGAATTATCACAATATTATACTTTTTCACGAAGTGAAATTTAAATTGAAATATTGTTTTTTCGCAATGTCCGTCTGAACGCATACCATTTCCACGCTGAAATTTGGAATATACACTCGTGTATGCCCTCGTCTGATAAAGTGTCAAGATTTTCCCGATACGCCCACTAGGGGCATTTTCCTGTATCTCAGAAACACTACTTCTAGAAGGGCTAAAGAGTTGAGATTTGGAATGAACACCCACGTCGACGTCCCAAGATCAATAGCGGATATGTCTGTGCCCATTGGGGGCGTGGCATATCGGATCTGAGTATATAGTGATTTTACATTTTCGAAAATTCGGTACCTATCTTGGGAAACTGTATTCTTTTCCCCAAATGAAGACAATTAAAACATAAGTTGCTGAATCTGTAAACACACGAAAAAATATGTAAAAGCAGAATATTCGTTCACGTTATTCATTCATTATACTTGATTTTTATAAACATTGTAAAACATTTCAAATATAATGTTTCCAAGTCATTTATAACCGACACAATAATTTTAATTTCTATATCTTTTTAGAGCAACTTGACCGTATTGAAGAAGGCATGGATCAAATTAATGCTGACATGAGAGAGGCTGAAAAAAACCTGAGTGGTATGGAAAAATGTTGCGGCATTTGTGTACTACCCTGCAATAAGTAAATATGGAATGAACATTGAGCTAAAAATATCAATATGAATTATTATATTCCCAATTTAATATAATCTATCTTAATTTAAGAACAAGTAAGAAAATTCTAGTTGAGATCGATCAACTAGTGGATACCCTAAACCCTGCGAAGAACCGTTATTCCGAACATTCTTTGTATATTTTATACACATATGTATGTATATGTATTTACATTACAAGGAACCCATACATACAGGCGCACGCACGCAAATCGCTGCATCAACAGCGCTTGGGCTAATATATGTATGCAAATATTATGGGAAATTAAATGGTAATAAAATTTTTTGTAAACTAGCGTTTTTGATCAAACTTTCAGAGCGTATTTGAGTCATTCATATATGTGTGTTTGCCAAAATACAAGTATTTGAAATACTCGTTTTTCAGTTTCAAGGCAAATGAGGCGTGCCATCGAAAATTTAACAAAAATCGAAATTGTATAAGGCTCACATGAAACTAAAAGGAAAACTTTAAGACTCTAGTTAATAAGATGAATTAGAATTCTACAACTGAATTTCGGTTCTCGTTTTTAAGCACTAAAAATTAATTTTAAATAGTTATCGATTTTTTTAAACAAAGTCGATATGTGCGCCCTGTACAGGGACCTACATAAACCATTTTACGTCTCTAACTCTTTATACTATTTCACGTAGTGATATAGTATATTGGTTTTGTGCAATGTCCGTCATGCTGTCCGTCCGTCTGTCCGTATGAACGCAAACCATTTCCACGCTATTGAAGCTAGAGACTTGAAATTTGAAATATATACTCGTGTATACCCTCGTCTGATAAAGTGTCAAGATTGTCCCGATACGCCCACTAGGGGCGTGGCAAATCGGAAAATGCATTTTCCTGTTTCTCAGAAACACTACTTCTAGAAGGGCTAGAGAGTTGGGATTTTAGCTGAAGACTCATGTCGACATCCCAAAATCAAAAAGCTATGGCGGATATATCTACGCCCATTGGGGGCGTGGCAAATCGGGTCAAATTGTATCTCCGAAAGTCTTAAAGCTATAACGCTCAAATTCGGCACGTGGATTACTGTTATGATTCTACTAAGATCGCCTAAAAAAAATTATGGCCACGCCTACTAGGGGCGTGGTTAATCGGATCTGAATATATAGTGATTTTACTAGTTTCTTTATATTTTGAGCACTATTGATGCTAGAGATTGTGGGGTGTTAACCCGAGTATAAATATCAAGTGTCAAGTCTCTAGCATCAATAGTGCTTTAAATATAACAGAATTAGTAAAATCACTACATATTCAGATCCGATTTGCTCTGGTAGGCGTGGCAGCTAGAGCTTCTGTGGGAGTGCGCCTATGTGTCTGTGTGTGTGTATTGCTTATATTGTACATACATATACATATGTATGTAAAAGTAACGGAGGATGCTCGGAATAACGGTTCTTCGCAGGGTTCAGGGTGTCCCCTAGTCGAGCGGTATCGACTAGAATTTTCTTACATGTTTAATTGTGTATTATTGTTATTATTATTATTATTATTATGATCACTCTTTTCCAATTTTTTCTGTTCACTTTAAAAACCTCCCACCACTGTGCATTTCGTTTTCGTTTCCGATTGTCTGGCCATCGGCCTACTGTTTTTCATTTCCACCAACAAAACCTCGTACCGCTGCACAGTGAGTTCTCGCCTCTGACTGTCTGGCCCTTGGTCCACTATTACTCTTTCATATAAGCGATGACAAATCACCGGTATCGGCCGTATCTCTTGCTCGCCGATTGTGAGCTTCTCTTTGTGCGTTCTCCCTTCTAACTCTCGTATGTGTGTGAACTCTCCTGACGTTACTTTGTTCGCGCGAGAGATTGCATGCTTGCCTACGTTTTTTCTCTTTCTGCCTGTGCACGCTGGTTTTTCAGAATCCGCTTTTTGCGCTAGATTTTAGCTGTACCGCACTCTACTAAGTCTCGATAGTTTACCGCTAACTTGGTTTGAGTATATACGAAAGGTTTTGTTTCTTTAGATTAGCGCATTTATTTGAAAACACCGTCGCTTCTCACAACGGAACTCTCTCTCTCTCATTTTGCTGCAATGCGCAAAATTGTATTACCGATCGACGGCGTGCGCTTAAACCGGAAATATTTAAACTTGAATTTAAATCTCAAATTATTGGAGGCGTTCCCTTCTGGGGTCGACTCTACTTTTCATGACCGTAACAAACACTATTTATACGTAATACACGTGTAAAGTTACTATTTGTCCAGCTGGGGCAGACTCGGCCTGGCCCAGGGTCACCTACAAGAAATTTATAGAGTGCTGGGACGCACTGGGGTATGGAGAGGGAAAATACGGCGACTCGCTCGCGCACTCAGAGAAAAGGTGGGCAAACTTTTGTTAGCAGTCACCATGCGAATATTGAATAGAAAGAAAAAACGCACCGTTTGTTCTATTTTCTTTTCTTTATTACTTTATAAATTTGTCGTATCACTAGTGAGTGTTTTCCTTTCCTGAGGGTGACCTCTTCCTCTTTTCTAGACCCTCCTTTTTTTCTAACATCATTCTCATTTCTCCCTTCTTCCCCTACCATTAAAAAATACCACCTTTTATTTCTTTTCTCTTACACGATTTCGATTTCGCGATCGCGACTTTCCGCACAAACTGACCTCTGCCAGTAGCACGCCGACCTCGGCAACCTTCGTGTTACGAAGCGACGAATTCGCCGTAGCGTGCACAGCTGTGCCGCCGACTCGTTGATAAACTTATCGAATCGAATTTATATTATTTAGGACAGGTCCTCTATGGGCCGCCTCAGTCTACCAATTCAATTTAAACAAGTAAGAAAATTCTAGTCGGGCGTCCCGACTAGGAGATACCCTGAACCCCGTGCTATCTGCGTTTTTAAAAATACTGCATAATTAGCATTTAGCCAATAGCGCCATCTTTGTTTCGATAGAATAGCGCCATCCATGTTTCGATTCAACTGAACAGCTGATAATTCTCAAATCACAGCGCCATCTACTGGAAATGAGTACACTAAAACTTGCTGATCTTGGAATTTGTTAGATGCGAGCAGTTCAATGTGTGCGTGTGTGTGTATGTGTGCACACATATAGGAAAACAATTTGCTTTGCGCTGCTGGTCACGTATTTGGCCAAATGTTTTGTTTAATAACTTCTGTGTGAATTAATGGATTGGAATGAAATTTTCTGCTTATGATCAACATATTTTATTACATTTTTCCAATTTTTTAAAATTAAACTGCTTGCATCTAGCAAATTCTAAGAACCGCAAGTTTTAGTGTACATATTTCCAATAGATGGCGCTATGATTTGCGAATTATCATCTGTTCAATTGAATCGAAACATGGATGTCGCTATTGGCTAAACAAGTGAAAATGAATTGAATTTAATTTTCTATGCGTTTATACCAAATGCTAATTATGCAGTATTTTTAAAAACGCAGATAGCACGGGGTTCTGGGTATCTCCTAATCGGGACGCCCAACTAAAGTTTTCTTACTTGTTTTTATATCATACTTAAAACAGCCAATAACGGCTTGGATGGCAGAGTAGAGTCGGGCCATTATTTTGGATGGATTGTGCTCCGTTGTGTGGAGCTGCAAAATCCGCGCACATTTTTATAGAGTTACTTACAATTATATTAAGAAATTTATATTAAGAAATTGGCAAATTACGTCCAACAAAAGGTTTGCAGAGCAAGTAGAATTCATATATAAGATATTGCACACGTATTTCAGAAGTACTTTTAAGAAGAACGATGGCCCCAAACAATGCAAAAGAACGTAGATTTTTAGTAATAATATCTGACTGAAAGCAAATGTTTCTATTATATTAATTGTCTTGTGTAGTCCATTGATTACGGGGTACGGTGACTTTAGTTGCACAGTGTACGTAAATTTCAACTTCGCTTCTTACTTATTTACAGTATGCGTCATTGAAAACCGAGCACTTCGAAAAATTGAATATTCTGTTAAAACAAATAAGAGTACTCTAGTCGAGACTGCTCGACTAAGAGAAGAACCGCGATTCCTAAAAACCGCTAACATTCTCCGTTACTTTTATATGTATGTAGCAAGCAACACATACACACAGACGCACGCCCAAGCACACAATCGCACAATCAACAACTTCGCTCAGTTTGCAATGCACCGATAATATGAGATATTAAATGTTTAATAACTTTTTTTCTAGACGAACGATTTATATGTGCCAAAGCACAGTCTCTAGTACTTAAAATACGTGTTTTACCAATTTGAGGCGAAGGGGGCGTGGCATCCAAAATTTAACAAAAACGTAAATTTCAGAAGGCTTAAATAACACTGAATGAAAAATGTGAAGGCTCAAAACATATAAGAGCTAGAGACTTGAAATTTTTGTGTCGGTACCTGTATATCGAGTTTGTTAAAAAATCGATAACTGTCGTAAGTTTCATCTTATCGATTAAAAACGATATCGAAACTCAGTTATATAATTCTATCTAATTCATCTATAGAGTTAGAGTCTTCAAATTTTTATACCCTGAACCCATTGAAAATGGGAAATCAGGGTATAAAGGTACCAACACATACACACACAGACAGGCGACTCACACACAAGCGCAAGTCGCTTCGTCAGCTGTGCTAGGGCAGCTATTTGTATGCCAATGTTATGTAAAATTAAATATTTAATAACCTTTTTGTGCACGAACGTTTTTGATCAAATTTGCAGGGCGTGATCATGTCATTCATATGTATGTATGTGTCAAGGTACATGTCTCTAGTACGTGAAATGCGTGTTTTAAAAATTTGAGGCGAAGGGGGCGTGGCATCCAAAATTTAACACAATCCGCAATTGTATAAAACACTCATAAAACTAAGCGCATAATTAGAAAACAAGCTATTTATTTATTAAATATAATATAATTGACAAAAAACGAGTGTCAACTTAAACACAAACTAAACAATTTTGATTAAAGCCTAAGAGCAAACAGAGCAAATGTTTCAAAATATCGCCAAACCCGTTGGGGTATTTTATTTGCCAGTCCGGCCAGCTATGTCCCAGTTCACAGCCTTAAATGGTTAGTGATAATATTGAACTAAACAAAATTGATGATAGAGGCATTCAAGGAAAATTAAAAATAAAATATAGAGAAGCTTAACTGTAAATATATATATATATATATATATATATATATATATATATATATATATATATATTATATATATATAATAAATAATGTAGTGGCAGACATGCCTTAACAACAAAATAATCTACCGTCGTGATTGGGTACTTTGAGGGATATCTTTAAGAAAAGCTGAAAGAAGCATTTGATTAGAGAAAGAGAGAGTTCAGAGGAAAAACGGGACATCATTTATTATAATTCGCGCATAATACATGAAATTCAAGGTGCAACGAGTAATCCGATATGGGCAGTGGTAGATGCAACAGACGAAAGTGTCTAGTTGTTCTTGAAGGAACCGAGAAGTTAAGTTTCATTAATAAGAAGGACGAATCATTACCTACAATCAAATTATGTGGAAAAGCAACACCAAGCCAAGAACACTTTTGGCTTCATTTATAATAATTGAAATATGAGTAGTGAAGCGACGTTTTGAATCGAAAAGTACACCAAGATCTTTGACAGAAAAAATTCGTTGCTGAGAATCGCTAATTATTTAATAATTATCAATGTATGGAGTAGTACGACAGAAGGTCATTGCCATACATTTAGAACAATTTAAACGCAACCTATTGGCCAACCACCAAAGTTGGAAGGAATTAAGAACATCTTGTAAGCATTGATGATTGATTGTGTTAGAATAAGAAAGGCAAAATTTTACGTCATCAGCATACCTGATCTTTGAATAAGAAATACAACTGGGAAGGTCGTTGATAAATAATGTAGAAAGTAAAGGCCCGAGATGACTACCCTGAGGTACACCTGAAAGAACGAAGATTTGTTTCGAAAAAGATGTTCTCAACACAACTCTTTGAGTTCTACCCTTTAAATAGGATGAAAACCAAGATAAGAGTTTAGGAAAAAACCCTATGAGATCTAGCTTATGAAGTAATGCTTCATGGTGGTATAAAGATGAATTAGTTAGATTTATATAATTGAGTATCGATTGAACTTTTGAATCGAAAACATTAAAACTGGAGCAGTTATTGATTTTTTGAAGCAAACTTGATCTGCGCACGCTATACAGGGATCAAGTCTCTAGCTCTTAAAGGTTCTGAGCTCGACGGGTTCACACAGATGGACAGACGGACGGACGGACAGACGGACAGGACTAAATCAACTCGACTTGTCTCCCTGGTCAAGAATATATATACCTTATGGGGTCTGCCACGCCTCCTTCTGCCTGTTACATACATTTTAACAAAACCAGTATATCCTGATTTCCCAATTTCAATGGGTTCAAAATTAAATTTTCAATGAGTGCAAAAATAGCAAATTGTCTACCGTTTTCGGACCTAATCTATTTATTTTTTTCCGTTATGATGCCCCCTAAAAAAACAATTCTTTTAGCTGCTGCACTACTGATGGTATTGCAAGTTGCAATGCTAACTTACATAACAAGGGATCAATTTTTTCAATGGGTTCGAAATCCTCGGTTGAAGAAATTCTTTCACCACAATAACTTTCTAATTCGGTTAAGGGTAATTTCAAATTGTTATTTGATTGAGCTACCAGCTACAAGAACAGATATTGACGAAATATCTTCAGCATTTGGCTCGCAAAGAATCTTTAATTTCGCTATTGAGAGCAAAACAATGAACAATAAAGGAGAGCTACATGTTTTTAATTCTTTAAAGATTCTCTCAAAATCTTCAAGAAGTACTAATATTATTTTTAAAGTCGATTTATGTACGACTATAAGTTTTTGACCTCACTCTGCCTCACTTAATATATTATTTGCTGTTGTCCAGTTATTCATATTGGAATTCCATCGAGTAGGGCATGAATTTTTTTAAAGTTTTTCGAGGAAGCTTTCATCTTCTTTAAATGTATATATGTGTCATACAATATTGATAGATTACACTTTTTCCTTTGCGTTTTTCGGCTATTGAGTCGTTCATAAAAGGCACATACATACTTACTTAACCATTCGTTTTGACACTAACTTTGCATGTGATTTTTGAGAGTAAATATAATTTAATTGAGCTTTGTGATTAGTAAAATGAATAACTCAGATTCCATACTTGAAGCTTAAACCTAAGGATATTTTCGATAGACTTGAAAACATATGTGCTGAATTGTGTGTTGACAAACTAGCTCAGATGGATGTGTGTTAGAATCAAATAGAATCAAATCTTGAAGAAGTCCAGAAGCAGATTTAGATCAAATAGAATCAAATCTTGAAGAAGTCCAGAAGCAGATTTAGATTCCATATCAAGTGATTTACCGGCCAATTTCGAATCAACATTATTGAATGTGCAAGGATTGCTTCAGTGCGGGCTCGGCATTCAGCTAAATCCACAAGTCTGAGCAATGCTTAGCCAATGCTCACTATAGCTTATCGACTGAAGTTTGAGCTGCCAAAGCTTAGCGAAATGAATAGAGAGTGAGAAAACTTATATTCAATGATTAAAACAATTATCAAAACGGATGCTGATCTCAACTCAATTGAGAAGTTCCAGATTCTTCATTGCTGCTTAAATGGTGCTGCATTGGATACCATACGTTCGTTGGAGATTAACAAAGCTAACTACAACATCCCTCTGAATATTTTAAGTCGCCGCTTTAATAATAAGCGATATATTGTACAAGCAGATATCAGAGAGATATTTGAGCTGGAGAAGGCCGATACATCTGTGGGCAGGTTGAGGCAATTGACAGATAAAGTCACGCCTCATAATCGTGCCATGAAATAGTTAGCATCAAGAGATGAAGTGGCAGATTGTGTCATTGTAAAAACAGTGTTGCAGAAATTAGACAAAGTCACTCAGGGCAAATCAGAGGAGACTTCATCTACTAATGAGATGCCATTATGGGTCAAATTGAATGCTTGAATAATGCACCGATCAACAAATCTTCTTGCTCGAGAAAATTTAAAATTGAGGTAATGGTGAAATTCCATTGGTACACTAAGCAAAGTTCCAGAAACTGATCAGAAAACCTTTTTTTAAACTCGATGACTGCAACGATGTAACTAAAGAACTTGTACTCATCTGGGAGCTTCGAATGGACAGCTCCGTGTTCACGTTCAAGCCCAAAGACCCTCACGGCACATAAACTTGTGTGCTGTACTTCTGCTTCCAAACTTGGTTAGCGATAATCAAAATTACCTCCTTTTTTTTAATGTGAAGTGCGTCGTTGATCAGCCGTAGTCTTATCTTGGTTGACGGAGGAACAATTCAAAAGGAAAAATATTGTTGGGCTAGGCAATACTTGCCTGAAGCATGCCTCCCAGAATTTAATTATTCACTGTGGGAAACCACAGTGAATAGTTTCATGAGCCAAACGTTGCTGTCCTCGAAAACAATCGCCTTAATCGCTGTCAACGTATTTCGTACAGATGTTTTGGAAGCGAACGAGTGAAAAATACCAAACCATTCTCCAACAACGTGGAAAATGGCGCATCCGGTAGCAATCTATTAACGTCATGAGAATGTCAAGAATGGGAACTTGCCACCTTTGAAATGGCCATTATGATCCTATTGAAAGACCAGACGCAGCAGCTAATAGTTGCTCTTAAAATAAGCTATCCTAAGTTTTCTTCTCCTTCATATTATAAATCTTATCTTCTCTTAATTCACTCATGCACAAACTTAAAACAAGTAAGAAAACTCTAGTCGAGACCGCTCGACTAGGATATACCCAGAACCCTGCGAAGAACCGCAATTCCAATCAATCTCCGTTTCTTTAATATACATAAGTATATATATGTTCATTACAAACAAAACATATACACACATACACAGGCGCAAGCACACACAAGCGCTAGTCGGTGCGTCAGCTGTTCTTTGGCTGCTTTGCATGGCAATGCTATGGAAAATTAAATGTTTAATAACTTTTTTTCTAGACGAACGATTTTGATCAAAATTGTTGGGCGTGATCATGTCATTCATATGTATATATGTGCCAAAGCACAAGTCTCTAGTGTTTGATATACGGGAGTTACAAATTTGAGGCGAAGGGGGCGTGGCATCCAAAATTTAACAAAAACCGAAATTGCGTAAGGCTCAAGTAACACAAAATGCAAAATTTGAAGACTCTAGATAGAAAGATGAATTAGATAGAATTTTATAGCTTAATTTAGATTTTCGTTTTTAATCGATAACAATAAAACGATAACAGTTATCGAATTTCTGAAACAAACTCGATATGCGCGCCCTATACAGGGACCTACAAAAAAATTTGAAGTCTCTAGCTATTGTAAGTTCTGAGATCGACGCGTTCATACATACGGACAGACGGACAGACGGACGGACGGACAGACGGACAGACGGACAGACGGACAGACGGACAGACAGACAGACAGACGGACAGGGCTAAATCGACTCGGCTTGTCATCCTGATCAAGAATGTATATACTTTATGGGGTCTGCCACGCCTCCTTCTGCCTGTTACATACATACGCCTTCCAACAAAAACATTATACCCTGAATTCCCATTTTCAATGGGTTCAGGGTATAATGAACGTAAATTCCGACTGCGTTGCTTACGTGTAAATTATATTCTTTTTCGATTTTGTAATTCGTCACTGTGCCAATTTAATCATCAAACGCTCAACAACGTCGTAATCTCTCACGTATAAAATAAACTACACCAATGCTACATACTTATTGCATTATTAATGAATAATATTAAAACCAACAAGAACATGTTTTCGTAAATAATTGGAGCTCAGAACTTCCGGAAAAGTTTGGCACCTTCCAAGTAGCATATGTTTAAATTAAATGATTACTTTTATAGCTCGCAAATAACAGTTGAGTCCTTTCCGTCGTTTCAAATAAGACTCTTTACTCAGTATTAGACAAAAATATTTGCGACGGATTAATGTTCGCTTAGTTCGCTCGGATTCAGACAACTATCGTTTTGATCAAAAACGTTAGTCTACGAAAAAAGTTATTAAGTATTTAATTTCTCACAACATTGGCGTCTGTAGCCCAAGCGCAGTCTACTTTGTTAGCCGAGAGTGTGCTTGTGCGTGCGTCTGTGTGTGTATATATGTTGATTGTAAGGTAAATGCATACATATATATAAAAGTATCGGAGAATGTTAGGGGTTCTTAGGAATAGCGGTTTCTCCCTGGGTTCAGGGGATCTCCCAGTCGAGCAGTCTCGACTAGAGCACTCTTACTTGTTTCTTTTATCTTTCGTTTGAAATGATTTATGGTGATATTGATAGTCTTAGTCAGGTCGAGTCTAGTCTATGGTCGCTTTCCATTAAATTGAAAAAATTTTAGATTTTAGATTCCCTGAATGGGAAATCAGGGTAGACCCTTGAATTTTTTTTCCTAGACGAACGATTTTCATTCATTCATTCATATATGTGCATGTGCCAAATCACAAGTCTCTAGGAGCGTGGCATCCAAAATTTAACAAAAACAGAAATTGTGTAAGGCTCAAATAACACTAAATTCAACATTTGAAGGCTCTAGCTATAAAGATGAATAAGGTAGAATTTTATAACTAAATAATGATATCGGGTATAAATCGATAACATTAAAACTATGACAGCTATCGATTATTTGAAACAAACTCTAGCTACGGACAGACGGACAGGGCTAAATCGACTCGGATTGTGTCCCTGATCAAGAATATATATACTTTGTGGGGTCTGCCACGCCTCCTTCTGCCTGTTACATACACTTTCACAAAACATTATTCCCTTTTTTCCCATTTTTAGTGGGTTCAGTGGAAAATAATAGTCAGAAGAGATCAGTTATAACGAAACGACATTTTTAAGCGTTCACCGAGTTTCTTTGAATTTATAATAATTAAATTTATGGCCAGCAATATTAACAGTAAAATTTTACTTTTTCAGAAGCCAATCATTTAAAGAGGACGACGGTACATGGAAAGGCAATGATGATGGAAAAGTTGTAAACAATCAACCACAAAGGGTAATGGATGATAGAAACGGAATGATGGCTCAAGCTGGATATATTGGGAGGTATCATTTTTTCTTGTGCTACCTCGTTATTTTTGCACTATTTGCATACCAGGCACTCATTGAAAATGGGAAAGCAGACAAAAATGTATTTTTTTTTTCATGATTATTATCGATAACCAATTGAAAAGTGCATATCAGGGGATAATGGTTTTGTTAAAATGTATGTAAAATGTAAGAAGGAAGCGTGACAGACCCCGTCAACTATACGCATGTGTAAATGAGTTGATCTCAGAACGTTAAAGAGCTAGAGACGATATTTTTGAGTGACTTTTATTGGAGGTTCGTGTAAAGCACGCGCAGATCCAGTTTGTTTCACAAAATCGATAACATTTCCCGTTTAAATCGATAACATTTCCCGTTTTAATGGTATCGATTAAAACCTAAGTTATAAAAGAAGCTTAACTGAAATATTAATAGGTTGGGATTTAATCTGGGGGTGCCAGTTTAGTCTTAATATCTTTAGAGTGGTTCGATATTTTTAGTTTCTTTGTTTATTATTAACAAATTAAATCATTTCTATACTCACTTATTCCAACATAAATACAACATTCAGCGATATGCTAAAGTTACAGGAGACCAACTAAATTTTATTTTTATACCCTGAACCCATTAAAAATGGGAATTCAGGGTATAATGTTTTTGTTGGAAGGCGTATGTATGTAACAGGCAGAAGGAGGCGTGGCAGACCCCATAAAGTATATATATTCTTGATCAAGATGACAAGCCGAGTTGATATAGCCATGTCCGTCTGTCCGTCTGCCCGTATGTATGAACGCGTCGTTCTCAGAACCTACAAGAGCTAGAGACTTTAAAATTTTTATGTAGGTTCCTGTATAGCACGAAAAGATCGAGTTTGTTTCAGAGAATTCGATAACTGTTATCGTTTTATTGTTATCGATTAAAAACGAAAATCTAAATTAAGCTATACAATTCTATCTAATTCATCTTTCTAGCTAGAGTCTTCAAATTAGAGTCTTCTAAATTTGCATTTAGTGTTATTTGGACCTTACGCAATTTCGGTTTTTGTTAAATTTTTAATGCCACGCCCCCTTCGCCTCAAATTTATAAGTCCCGTATATCAAATACTAGGGACTTGTGCTTTGGCACATACATACATATGGATGACATGATCACGTCCAGCAAGTTTGATAAAAATCGTTACTCTAGAAAAAAAGTTATTAAGCATTAAATTTCCCATAGCATAGCCATGCAAATAGCAGCCAAAGAACAGCTGACGCACCGACTTGCGCTTTTGTGTGCTTGCGCCTGTGTATGTGTGTGTGTGTATGTGTTCCTAATGAACATACATATACATATGTATTATAAAAGAAACGGAGAATGGACGGAATGGTGGTTCTTCGCAGGGTTCAGGGTATACCATAGTCGAGCGGTCTCGACTAGAGATTTTTTACTTGCTTTTACTTTTCTTGTAATTATTTTTTTCATAACTAAACAAATTGATAAATTGGCAACTTTATGTATGTTTTCTCATGAGAAATCATAAAACTTTCAACGAACGAACGAATAAAAACAATTTTTGTCTGTTCTTATTCAAGTGGCTGGCAGTGTATATGTACATATGTACATTACAAGCAATACATACACACACATCCAGGCGCAATCACACACAAACGCAAGTCGCTGCGTCAGAAGTGCTTGGGCTGCTTAATGTGTGTAAATGTTAAATAACTTTTCTTGAAGACCAACGATTCAATCAAACTTTCAGACCGTGATTGTGTTATTCATATGTGTTTATTTGCCTAAGCACAAGTGAAAGGCGTGTTTTGCTGTTTTAAGTCAAAGGGGGAGTGGCATCCAAAATTTAACAAAATCCGAAATTAGAATTGTAATTCGAATTTTAAATTTGAAAACTCTAGCTATAAATATGAATTAGATAGAAATATATAGCTGAGTATCGATTTCGCTTTTAATCGATAATTTTAAAATTACAATATTTATCGATTTAAAAAAAACTCGATCTACTCGTGCTGTACAGGAATTTACATACAAAATTTCAAGTCTCTAGCTCAAGTAGGTTCTGAGATCGATGCTTTCAAACATACTGACAGACTGACAGACGGGAATGGCTAAATCGACTCGGCTTGTCTCCCTGATCAAGAATATATATACTTTATTGGGTGTGCCACGCCTCCTTATACCTGTTACACACATTTTAACAAAACCATTACATCCCGATTTCCCATTATCAATAGTTCAGGGTATAAACATTACCGACAAGGAGAGGATTAGTGTGTTGAGAGAGCAACTCACAGCAACAAAACAGCTGATAAAGAGCGAAAATCTAAATTGAGAGTGAGCGAAAAAGCAATGCCAAACACCCGCACTCACAAGTGTTAAGAGAGAGAAAAGAGAATACAAAGAGAAGAGCAAAGATAAAAATTATCCAAAATGAAGCCGAAATGCAAGTAAAACAATACTACCGACGCTGCACAAACTTGAAATCAGAATCTCTTCACAAAATAAACAAAGTTTTAAAACTGTAGAATATACAGTTTGACCCCGTTTTGGCACGCCCCAATGGGCGTAGATATATCAGCCATAGCTTTTCATACCCTGAACGCGTCGATCTCAGAAGATTTAAGAGATAGACTTCAAATTTTTTGGGGGTTCGTGTATAGCACGAATAATCGATAACTATTGTCGTTTTAATGTTATCGATTAAAAACCGAAATCTTCATTGTGTGTGTGTGTATGTGTTGCTAGCTACATACATATAAAAATAACGGAGAATGTTAGCGGCTCTTAGGAATCGCGTTGAACTTGGGATGTCGGCGTGAGTGTTCTTTACAAATCTGAATTCTCTAGCCCTTCTATAACTAGTGTTTCTGTGATACAGGAAAGTGCATTTTCCGATTTGTCACGCCCCTAGTGGGCGTATCGGTGAAATCTTAACACTTTATCTGAAGAGAGTATACAGGAGTATATATTCCAAATTTCAAGTCTCTAGCTTCAATAGCGTGGAAATGGGTTGGGTTCATACGAACAGTCCGACCGTCTGTTCGTATTACCGAAAAAAAAAAAAAATCACGGAGGTAAAAAAACACGTCTAACGCTTTCAAAGAGAAAACTCTCACTGAATATATTTCCCCAAAGTAAATGCCATATCTCGCTCAACTTCTCCTGATTAATTCGATTTTAGAGTAAACACCAAGGCGATGTGCTTCAGACCAGGTGGTAATTTATCGAGGTCCCATGTATCATCACAAATCAATGCGTTGTCTCATCTTGCATGGCCGCACGCTATTCTTGAGCTTGTGGATTCGATTGTGCCTGCTACACCGTTACGGGGGCTTCAATATTATTGACATACATATTATTACATTACATTGAAAACGTTATATTGTTTAGACTGCCGTCCCTGTAAACACGTTCTGCTTATTTTTGATAAATTTGGCTATCTCTTTGGCTCAGGCTGTTCCTCACTGTCGGGATAATTGTCCTGTCCATCGTTATTATCAGCATTATTATCGTCTAGAATTATAACATTGGTAATCTTCCTTGGTGAAATAAACGTCCCTGCTCATCTTCGAGTCGCCAGTGTTCTTGTCGAACAGTCGATATCCCTTTGAAAACTCTGAGTATTCGAATACCGTATACTCTTTTATTCCAGGAACTTTCTTTGCTCCTTCTCCAGTGCAATTGCTTTGCATCCAAAAAATCTCAACTGCTTTACAGCTGGATTATACCCTGTAAACAGCTCAAAAGATATTAATCCATACAAAGCTGTCGTTGGCGATCTGTTGCTGAGGTATACAGCACACGCGACTACCTCCGCCCAGAAGCTAATTTAATGCTGCTTTATTAAGCATCACTTTTGCCATTTCAACCAGTGTTCAATAGCTCTGCAGCTTCATTTTGCTGCGGAATGTACGATGCAGCCTTTTAATAGCAGCCAACTTGAGATATTCGTCAAAATATTTGCTGACAAATCACTTCTTAATAAAATTCACATGAATGTAACGAATCGTATCGTCAATCGTTGTAGTAACGTAAATACCACCATTTGATATTTTACTCCTACATAGGCCCGCATACATCACTATGTATCAGCTCTAAAATTTCGTCTGATTTTGTTTGGTTAGGTCAAATGGTTTCACATGGCTTGAGTCATTGAAGCAACTAATGAAATCAAAATGTTCCGTTGTAGAGTTAAATGTCAGCCTACGCACTATTACTTTGCATTTAACGTTACGTAAGCTCTGTACATTTAAATGGTCATATCTCTCAAACCATTCCATGATATCATCATTATTTTTTGAAAAAACACAATTTTTCTTCGTTTTGAATTTCAAACAAGCCACTCATCTGTTTCGGCTTTAAAATGATATTATTCTCAGTATTGAAAAGCTTGCAAATATCGGAATAAAATTCAATATAATTCCCAACCGATATAAAATTACATTGTAGTCCTGTTAAATAATACGCCTTTCAATTTAATTTCAAACCCGCACATACTTTTGATAATTACTGTGCATCGATCACACGGCTTTGTAAAGTTATTTTGTCAACCACATAACACATTGAAAAACAAGTAAGAAAACTCTAGTCGAGACCGCTCGACTAGGGTATACCCTGAACCCTGCGAAGAACCGCAATTCCAAGCAATCTCCGTTTCTTTAATATATATAAGTATATATATGTTCCTTACAAGCAATACATACACAGGCGCAAGCACACAAAAGCGCAAGTCGGTGCGTTGAATTTATTTGCTGCTTGTTGTCAGAGACTCTATAGCGCATTTATCTCTTTACCCTTAACATTTGTTTTTTGGCAGGTACGCCTGTTATAACTATTCTAATTTATACGTAAAGTTTTTTTTTTTTTTTTTAATTTAAATTCCCCGACGATCGAGGGGATGCAGCCTTTTAAGTCTTCTCCTACATTGGTTGTTGACCAGATTAGATGCCAGTTGGTTTGGGTGCGCTTCCAATCTGTCCGTGTACCTTGCACTATGTCTGCCTATGAGCTCTGCTATTGTCGGCATCTTAAGGTCAGTATGAAGCGTTGCGTTTCTTACGAACCATTCTGCTCCGGTCCATCTTCTTAGAGCTTTATTCTGCAAAATTTGCACTTTTTTAATGTGCGTTTGGGCAGCTGATCCCCTTAGTGGTATAGCGTATGTTAACACTGGTGCCACAATCGCGTTATAAATAATCCTTTTGCTTAAGAGAGACAGTTTACTCTCGCTCCTTAGCATCCGATCAAGTTTTTTCAATTTGAATTGGCACCTCTTCACCATCTGGCTCATGTGGGCACCGTACGTCAGTCTCTTGTCCAGAGTGACTCCCAGATAGTTAACTTTATTAGCCCTCGGTATTGTATGTCCGAGTGCTACGTCTGGGCAGTCACCTTTTCTTAGTGTGAACGTGGTGTGCACTGACTTTTGAGTGTTCACAGCTATGCTCCAGCGGTTATGCCATCTATGGAGCTTGTGTAGATACGTTTGCATCTTGATGGAGGCAACATGTGGCGACTTATTCCGACTGAGAATAGCGGTATCATCAGCATATGTGGCGATCAGCATACTATTATTAGATGGTAGCGGCATGTCAGCGGTGAATAGAGTGTACAATATAGGGCCAAGGCAGCGGCCTTGGGGCACACCTGCTCTGACTGAACGAGTCGACGATGTTGCTTGCCCTTTTACCGCTTGAAAAGTTCGTTCCGCTAGATATGAAGCCAATATCTTGAAGGAGGAACTGGGTAGAGTGTCTTTTATTTTCTTTAATAGTCCCAGATGCCAAACTCGATCGAATGCCTGCTTGAAAACTGAAATACTGCACTGCAGTATTCCTTTTCTTCGAACGCGCCTAATATGTGTTGGACCACTCGGTGTATTTGTTCTGGCGTGCCGTGCTGTCTCCTAAATCCAAAATGGTGATCTGGTATAGCGTTTCTCTCTCTCTCTCAGTTCGTTCAGCAGTCTACTCATCAACTCGGCTTGTCATCCTGATCAAGAATATATATACTTCATGGGGTCTGCCACGCCACCTTCTGCCTGTTAGATACATACGCCTTCCAACAAAAACATTATACCCTGAATTCCCATTTTCAATGGATTCAGGATATAACAAGTAAGAACGTTGCTGTCGGACGCAACCGACAGCGAAATACTATTTCACGTCCCAGCAGCCCACAGGGGCATCTATCACATTATATTTTTTAAAATTTAACCTTAAATCCCCACTGTTGCCGCTTAAATTAGCTGCAGATTAAAACTTATCATTGGAGGTGGCCAGACAGTTTCAATTAGGATCGATTAAAAACAAATGTCTAAATTAAGCTATAAAATTCTATCTAATTGATCTTTCTAGCTAAAGTCTTCAAATTTTGCATTTAGTGATATTTGGGCTTTACGCAATTTCGGTTTTTGTTAAATTTTGGGTGCCACGCCCCCTTCGCCTCAAATTTGTAACTCCCGTATATCAAATACTAGAGACTTGTGCTTTGGCACATACATACATATGTATGACATGATCACGCCCAACAAGTTATAAAACATTTAATTTCCCATAGCATTGCCATGCAAAGAGAAGCCCAAGAACAGCTGACGTAACGACTTGCGCTTTTGTGTGCGTGTGTCTGTGCGTGTGTGTGAGTGTTTTGTATATGCATGTGTATATAAAAGAAACGAAGAATGCTTGGAATAGCAGTTCTTTGCAGGGTTCAGGGTATACCCTAGTCGAGCGGTCTCGACTAGAGTTTTCTTACTTGTTATACCCTGAACCCATTGAAAATGGGAAAATCTGGGTATAATGATTTTGTTAAAATGGCAGACCCCATAAAGTATATATATTCTTGATCAGGGTGACAAGCCGAGTTGATATAGCCATGTAAGTCTGTCTGTCCGTCCGTTCGTCTGACCGTATGTATGAACGCGTTGATCTCAGAACCTATAAGAGCTAGAGACTTCAATTTTTTGGAGGTTCGTGTAATGCACGAGACGATCAAGTTTGTTTCAAATAATCGGTAACCGTCATAGTTTTAATGTTATAGATTAAAAACCGATATCGTTATTTAGTTATTAAATTCTAGCTAATTCATCTTTATAGCCTGAGTCTTCTAATTTGGCAGTTATTGTTAGTTGAGTCTTACACAACTTCGTTTTTTGTTTAATTGATAAAACACGTATTTCAAGTACTAAATTAATGTTTTTCACTTCACCGTTGGCTTGCGGTCAATATGGAGGTGCCCCTTTAAGGTGGAACACAGCCCTCGCCTTTTTCTCGCTTGGCAACGCTTGTGTTAGCTCTTTCCGTTATCGAAATGGCCTTTGGTTTAGAGCTAGAAACTATCTGACAGATGTTATAGTCACCTCCTTCATCGAAAGAATCGCATGATTATCTTTCACAATGTCTTGATATTGAGTCGGCAATGCTTTCCTTTCCAGACAGATACAGATCCGTTAGGAGTTCGAATTCCAAGCCAGCAACGTAATAGAAGAACTTCTTAACAGCCCAAACAAACGCCAGTCTTACCTTTTCGGTTTGCGAAGAACGGCTTTCCACCTCCGAAAAACTTTTGCTTGCGAAGATGACTATCTCTCTTCCAATTGTAGCAAACTTATACCAACCGATTCTCTAGGTCTACAAACCCTTTTCCTTGACTGCTCGACCATATAAATTTGCTATTGTGACAAGTCTGCAATAAATTTTCTGACGTATGTCAGAGGTCCCAGGAAGCTTCTCATCCTCTTTTGTCCCAGGTGGCCCAACTTCACTTTCTCCCAGAAATTTTAGTTCTTTTGCTTTAAACATGCACTTACTTTTGTTCAACGACACACCATTGTTCTCGCACAGTTTCCGAATTTCTTTTATGGCTTCATTGTGCTCGGCTGCCGATTTCTCAAAAATTATAACATCGTCTAAATAGTTATGTGTGTTTTTACCGTTTTTACCGACTCTATTATGTCACGATCGCCCCTTTTATCTTATCTGCCGCTATATCTTTAACTAGCTTCGCACTGCAGTTAATGGTCAACTTGATGAGTCCGTCCTTTATCTTTGGAAATAGTAACGAGTTCCTAATTCGACAAGCTTTAAAATCCACCTTTTGGACGATGAGCTGCATGGCCGTTTTCTTTCCCAGAAGAGATTGACTTACCTTTTCTGTTACGGAAAACGTAGCAATCAGTTTTTGTTTTTTTTTTTTTTTCCACACGTACTAGGGCTTCAAAAGCTTAAGAACCTTGAGAGGATCTTAGTTTCATACACTGTCCGTCGCTTGAGATCTCATAGCGTTGTTATTACACAAAACATTCCAATGCTTCTCACATAGCAAGTTCGCAAGCGATCCTGAGTCGATTATCATTTCGATTCGTTCACGTCCGATGTTACATTTAATGTTGTAATCATTTTATGCCGAACCATCAATCCTGAAGCACTCTAGCCCCTTGCCTTCATCACTCATGCCAGAGTAGCGATTTGTCAATCGTATCGCAAAGAAGTGGTTTGCCAGATTCAATTGAATGACACATTTGCGTCTACTGCGCCCTTCCCATGCATTTGAACCCTTTTTGCGCATATTTTTTATACATTTGTATTATTTTTAATTTGTCTTGCAAAAAAAAAAATAAATTCCTCATATTTACCGCAGTTTGGGCAAAAAGTTTCAAACTTCCAATTCTTTTAATTTTCTAAATTCAGTCTCTTTCATATTCTACGAGTTATCCCATCCCGCCGCCAATGTAACAACTAGTATATAATATTGCTTAGTTTCCAATTCATAACCACGCGTCTTTATGCATCAGCTGATCACCTCGAAGTCCCCGAGCATTTACTTACCCGCTCTCAATTATAGGCATGACATCGTTACCACGGAAAGCTTTGTGGAAATTATTGTATTAAATTGAAAATGGTTGGGTTAGTGTTTGTTACTCCCCGACATCTCATCAAATAAAACAAGTAGGAGTGCTCTAGTCGAGATTACTCGACTAGGAGATCCCCTGAACACTGCGAAGAACCGTTATTCCTAAGAATCGCCAAAATTGTTCATTTCTTTTATATGTAAGTAGCAAGCAACACATACACACACAGACGCACGCAGAAGCACACAATCTGCTGAAGCACAATATGCTTATTCTAAACATCGATTGATTAAAATATCTTACAACTCGGCCGTCGTGACAAGGAATCGCCCTCATTTCATGTGGACTCGAGATTTACTATGCTACCCTTTCCTCAGGTCAGTGTTGCCTCATTTCAGACGTCAGAAATGTGGTTTAAATCGGGAACGAGAATCTGAGCGCCGTTTATTTCACGAATGACATATCGGTCATTGGGTAACTTTTTATGAATCACGTAGGGGCTGCGGTAGCGCTTCATGATTTTTATTCTCCCCTGCCGTCGTATCTACGTTTCGTATGACCACAAAGTCCCCTTCCTCGTACTGGACTGCGGGGTGGTGATGCTTTCCAAAATACTCAGCGTTGTATATTTCTGGATATTCTGCAACGCGATCTTACGAACCTCTTCCAGAGTGGGGTTCTGATCCAGGAATTTGCTACTGAAGGACTCTGATAATTCGTCGACAGCAACACCTCGCTGTCCAACACCAAACAGAAACTTCAACTTCGCCAATTGCTGCACCCAATCGGAATGATCTAACGGCTCAGTCAACTTACTTAACATGGGACTCAGTGCACGATTGACGCGTTCCACCTGGCCGTTGGATCGCGGAGAGGCAGCAGCTTTAAGGATGTGTACAATATTGTGTGATTGCACAAAACTGGCGAGCTCAGCGGAGGTGAACCAGGGACCTCTAATCAATGTCAGTCACCATCAGAAGGTCCTTTTTTCGAGCGAATGGATGGAAGCGGGCCTAAAAGGTCGATATGAATGATATCGAGCGGCAAGGAGACCTTCAGAATGCTGTGGAAAATAGCGTTCTTGCTCTTTATCGTATGGGGGAACCAGTAACGACCTCGGATCTGCGCACAACACTTCTCTGTGACTAGATGATCCAATTTTTCATGTACTGTTCTTAATCATCTCCGCAGGGACATATAACTGCGGCACCCCATTGGGCGATCGCTGATACACGACACCGTCTATCAACTCAAACCCCGGCACATCATGATCTTCAAGATCGTTACGTAACTTAACAACTTCAGGATCATGAATCTGTGTCAACTGTAGTTGAAAATCTAAACCCACATCATCAACATAAGCTCTCTATTCTACTCAGGACGTCAACGTGGAGCATGTTCACTCCCGAAAGGTGAACAATTGTATAGTTATAGTTTTCCAACAAGAGCGCTCAACGTGTTATTTTCGCGAAAGATACCTCATTTCTCAGAGTCAATGCTATCGAGTTGCAATCGGTTACGATTTTAAAAGGAATAAATTTGAGATAAGTCTTAAATCGCTTCAGGACATATATAATAGCTAACGTTTCCAGTTCATAGTTATGCAGCTTGAATTCGGGCACTGAGGCAGTTTTGGAAAAATATAACACTGGGGGAAATTTGCCATCTTCCTGCTTCTGGAGGAGCATCGCTCCAAACCCCGAGGAACTCGCATCACAATGCACCTCTGTCTCTAACCTCGGGTCATAAATTGACAGCAATGGCGATTCTACTAGCTTGGACTGCTGCGTCCGGAACGCCTAGAGACAGTCCACCGAAGGAAGTACGAGAACAGACCTAAACAATGCTCTAGCTCCTTGCGATCCTTTGGCACGGGGAAATCTTTAATCGCCTGAAGGTGGCCTGACTTGGGTGTAATCCAGCCAGAATTAGAAAGTTTGTTTAACTTTCGTTAGCCTTTAGGTGTATATATATATTTCCAATGCAAATTTTTTTTAAAGAAAGAAAACACTCCGTTTTTTCAAAATATTTTATTTTATTTCACTGTATTTTCTGTTCCACTCACTCTATTTTTCACACTCAGATCTCGACTCCCTACTCGCCCTTCGGCCGATCGCGCGCCGACCTCGGCAATGCAATTTGTCGCGGGCGCTGCTTCTTACCGCGAAGCTCTAAATTTGCCGCGGCGCGCCTAGCTGTATTGCCGATCATCGGCGCGCATATAAGAGGGTTCGCATTCTAATTTAAACCTAATAAGGGCCTCCATGGGCCACCTCTGCGCTCCATTGCGCCTACACCTAATCTTCACTAATTATCTCTTACTCTCTATACTTATTTACTATTCGAAATAAACTTAAAACTAGCCCAAATTAAACTTATAACTAACTTATTATTAAATGTGAGGCGGCAGATTTATCGCCGCCTTACAACCCCCCCCCCCTTTCTTGGGGCAACTTTCAACGCCCGCCTCCTCCAGCACCGCGGCACGCCTTGGTGGGGCCTTCCGCCTGTCCCTCGTCGTTCACGGCACCCATGTGGGTCTCGACTGGTCAATGTTGCCCCGGCAGCCTCTCCGCGATGTCCTCCCTCCCCGAGAAGAACTCATGGAGCCCCGTGTCCCCATCGCGGTGGTGGTACCACGTCCGGCCGGGGGTCGCCCTCCGCTCATCTTCGAAACTCAGCACGTTGTCTTTCTGTAAATGGACTGTGTATCAATATCTTTTCTCAACCCACTTTTTTGTTTTTTTTTTTTTTTTGCACAACGAACGGTCGGCCCGTTGTTCTACTAGTCAGAATTATCCCGTCTAGTAATGTCTGTGAAGATTCGGGGTTCCAAGCGAGCCTTTGGCCGCCTCGTCTCTCCTCCCCTCTTCGTTTGCTCCGTCTGTCCGTCCTTCGTCGTCTGTCAGTCCTGCATTGTCCTCACTTCCGACTCGGAAAAATGGCTTCAATTGCGCCACACTGGCCACCCTTCTCTTGCGCTCGCCCTCCCTAGCGAATCGCACAATATTGGGGGAAAGAAATTTAAGGACCCGGTAGGGTCCCGTCAAACTTCGGGGTCAGTTTCGCTGCGAAGTCTTCGACCGCGTTGGACAGCTGGTGCTGACGCAACAGGACCAGGGACCCGATCGTGGGTCTCCACTCGCGCCTGCGAAGATTATAGTATCGCCCTTGGTCCCTCGACGCCTTCTGCAAGTTACTACGTGCGATCCAGAATATCTCTGGCAGTCGATTCTGCCTTTCCTGGGTGCTGAGCTCCTTAGTCGCTGATCTCGGGGTCACCTTGTCGTAGAGTGCGGCCGGCAAGCGTGGTTCCCGTCCCAATGTCAGGAACGACGGGCTAAAGCCAGTTGAGTCCGCCACACTGTAATTGACTGCCAGCGCTATCTCAGGCAGCAGCTCGTCCCACAAGCTTTGGTGGCCTCTGGTGAATAGCGCTATCTTTGTCTTCACTTACTCCGAGTAACTCCATGAACGTCCGGAAACTCTTGCTCGCGAACTGCACTCCATTGTCACATACGAAGGTCTTCGGCACTTCGAATCTGCCGAGGATCCTTTCGCGAAATGCTACCTGCAGAGTCGCGGCTGTCGCCTTCCTCAGGGGCACAAGTTCCACCAGTTTGGCGAACGCGTCATGGAACACGAGTAGCATCGTATTACCATGCTTCGATCAAGGCAGAGGGCCTACGAAGTCAGCGCATAGGACCGCCATCGGCTCCGCCACTTGTCTCGTTAACATTTGGTCCGCTGGTGGTCGCTGTTCGCCCTTGCATTTTTGACACGGCTCGCAGCACCTTACGTACTTGGCGGCGTCCCGAAATATACCAGGCCAGTAGTAGCGCTCGGCGAGCCGGCACGCCGTCTTCCGCACGCCTTGAAGGCCGGCCGTGAGGGCGTTGTGGCACTCTTGCCTCACTCGTCCTCGGTGCTCCACGGGAACGCACAGCTTCTACGTGATGTTGTCCTCTTCGTCCGTCCGATGTCCCAGGTTCCTGTACAGGTGCCCATTCTCCTAAACATAGTCTGTGAAGTTCTCCGGCTCTCGAGCGATCCACCTGCACGTCGTTTCGCCTGCCACTGCCTGTTGGCAGACCTCTAGAGGCTGCCTCGAAAGGGCGTCGGCTACCACGTTCAACTTCCCGCGTCGGACTCCTCTACGGCTAATTGAGCCAATTCGAAGCTGCTCCTCCACTTGCTCGTCAATCACCTTCTGCATAGCAGGATTCTTGGGCCTCTGCTTCAGAGGCCTATCATCCCTCATCCGAATGATATTCTCGGCGATGTGGGACACCCCTTCGAGGTGTTTGAACAGTGCTAGCTCGTCCTCGAGAAATCGCTTCATTCCGCTTTCCAGATCCGCCGGCCACTCCGCATCCCTTGCGTTCGTCTCCACCTCGTCCTCGTCCTCGCATCCGATCCTTCCTCTCTCTGGCAAGCGCTCATCTATCGCCTGACCTGTTACGATCTCCGCTCGTTTAGTCGTCTCCATACTACTTCATTTGTCCTTTGGTGGCGTCATATTGGGGCTTATCTTCCACCTCCTCGGTCGTCGAGCAGGCGTCTCCCGTCTTTCTCTCGGGGCCTCCTCTAACGACGTTTCCTCCGAGATGGATATCAACTCTTTCTTTGATGACGCGGCTTCAGTCTTCATTTGCAGCACAGCACACCCACAGCGCACGGTCGTCCCTATAGCACCCAGAAATTCCATTCCTAGGATGACCTGGTCCAATAAAGTAGGCATGATGAGTAGTGCTATCTGCACGGCCCTACCGGCAAAATCCACCTGCACCCTCATCAGCTTCCTCACATCCAGCGACGACCCGTCCGCCAGCCTGATGCGCGACTGCACCGTCTCGACCTTTCCCGTGATCGTCTTGCTCCACACGCACACACGTGCGATCTTGACTCATGTGACGATCCGGCCTTCTCTCACTAACGGATTCTCTAGTAACTCCTCCTTGATCAGCTGTCATCGACCCTTCTCTGTGGGGGACGCCTTTGCCCGTTTCCTGAGTCTGTTCGGCTACAGCAGTCTCGCGTGTCGATCCCTGCCTTTCCTCAATTGTCGGCAGAAGATCACCCGCTCGTTAGGGCATTCTCGCGCGAAATGCCCTGGCTGCGAACACCGGAAGCACACCCGCCGCGCGTCAGAACAAGTCCGGTCCTCTGGGGCCATCATGCGATGCGTAGCCTCGGCCACGCTCGCGCAGAACGACATCCGGTTGTCGACCCTCGTCTCGCTCAACCGCTGCTCCATCGGTTGAGACCGGAACGGATTGCTCGGCCGTGTCTCCGGCGGGTTGACCCACTCGCCACTTGCTCGAGCCGGGCGCGGCTTCTGGCCCCTTCCCCGCGTCTCTCGTCCGAACATAAATTCGGTACTCAGAGGCTGTATTCTCGTATACCCGATACAACTAAAGAGCCGGACTGTAGTCGGTGTGAGGCATCAGCATCCTCATCTCTACGAGATAGTCTTTGAAGACTTCACCCCCGCGCTGCTTACGCCCCCGGATTTGATCCTCGTGGCGCTCGAAATATTGTGGCGGCATAAAAAACTCCAGAAACTCGGTCCGGAATCTGGCCCAGGAGGCACTCCTTAGCCCGCTGGTCAGGAACCATTTTGCGGCCTTATCTACCAGTACCTCGCTTACCACCCGAGGTAGATAGTCTATCTCGATGCCATATGTAATGGCTCTCTCCTTCAAGATCTCGAGAAAACCCAACGAGTCTGGCTGGCCATCATAGGACATGCCCCACATTAGGACCTGCTCGGCTATGCATCTATGCGGCCAGCCTTCGTGCTCCGCGGAGGTCATCGGCACTCGCAATCCTACTCCAGAGTCAGCGCGTTGCCCCCGGTCGTTGATCGCGACCTTGGGCTCTCCCTGCGCATCGTTAACTCGAATCTCTAGTACTTCGTTACTCCCCGGGGCCCTCGCGCCGAATATCGGTGCCAGGATGTGCCCGTACAGCTGAGATCTCAGGTCGATTTCGGACTTCCGGCAAGAATGTTGCCCAAGTCCCGATGCGGCACTTCCCAGACTGGACTCCAGCGCTCTGGCGTCGTGAGCCTCTAGCTCAGCCAGCCGGGCCCACACCTCTGCGGAATGTCCACCGCCCTGGAAGAAGCTAGCTAAGCGCCTGCATAACTTCTCCACGCGGCCGTCCCTCTCTAGCCCGAACTCTTGGGCCACGGACGCCAGCTCCTCCTTACGACGTAGGTACACCCAATGGACACCCACCCCCGGATTCTGGCCATCACCCGGATCCATGATATGTTAGCGAAATTTTAATTGAGTGTAATTTGATTTTAAAAAAAATCTCTTTTTATACTATTTCCCGTAGTGATATAGTATATTGGTTTTGTGCAATGTCCGTCATGCTGTCCGTCCATCTGTCCGTATGAACGCAAACCATTTCCACGCTATTGAAGCTAGAGACTTGAAATTTGAAATATATACTCGTGTATACCCTTGTCTGATAGTGTCAAGATTTTCCCGAAACTAGGGGCGTGGCAAATCGGAAAATGCATTTTCCTGTATCTCAGAAACACTACTTCTAGAAGGGCTAGAGAGTTGAGATTTTAACTGAACACTCATGTCGACATCCCAAAAGCAAAAAGCTATGGCGGATATATCTACGCCCATTGGGGGCGTGGCAAATCGGGTCAAACTGTATCTTCTACAGTTTTAAGGCTAGAACGCCCAAATTTGGCACGTGGGTTACTGTTACAATCCTACAAAGATCGCCCTAAAAAATTTATGGCCACGCCTACTAGGGGTGATTTTACTAATTCTGTTATATTTTGAGCACTATAGATACTAGAGACTTGAGACTTGGTATATATACTCGGGTTAACATCCCGCAATCGAAAAGCTATGGCGGATATATCTACGCCCTCAGGGGGCGTGGCAACTAATATCAGCTTATATCTCCCGCAGTTTAAGTGCTAGAAGCTTCAAAGCATCCAAACTTCACAGTTATATTCCTAAGCGCCCACTCTATGCACATGCCAAAAATTATTTGTCTATGGCCACTGGGGCGTGGCAAATCAAAACTGAAACATCTGCAGCTTTTGAGCCAATAACGCGCCACATAATGACTTAGTGATCTTTGACCTTGTGTTTTGATTTGCCAAATTATATATATGTGTTTGAAAAGAATATTATATTAACACAAAATAACTAAATAAAGAAAATATAACAAAAATATCAACATAACCGCACCGGGGTTCGAGCCCACACCTCTACGCTCGCCAACGAATTTATCACATTTTCAGAGTTGCCACCTCTCTCATTTTGAGAGATGCCACCTCTCTCGATTTAGGTGCGTGTTTTTGCTAAGGTAAGGGTTCTAAGCTTCGATCCTAATTGAAACTGTCTGGCCACCTCCAATAAAAAGTTTTAATCGGCAGCTAATTTGAGCGGCGACAGTGGAGATTTAAGGTTAAATTTTAAAAAATTTAATGTATCCCTGTGTGCTCCTGGAACGTGAAATAGTATTTCGCTGTCGGTTGCGTCCGACTGCAACGTTCTTACTTGTTTTATTAGTTTTATTTTTAATAAAATTTATTTAATTTATTTTATTTTAATTTAAATTATTTTGATTTATCTTATCTTTATTCAAATTTATTTTATTTAAATTTATTTTTAATTTATTTTACTTTTACTTAAAGTTAAGATAACTTTATTTATTAATTTATTTTATTTTAATTAAATTTAATATCAATTTTTTTTAGTTTTATTTTATTTATTTTAATTTAATTTTTTTATTTGAATTTATTTTATTTCATATTATTTTATTTATTTTAATTCCAATTTATTTTATTTATTTTATTTATTTTATTTTAGGATATTTTATTTTATTTATTTATTTGTAAGATTTAGCAGCAATTGAAATTACAGCTAACTTAATTTTTAAAGCACTGGCTGCTGGGGCCTTCGGCTTGCTTACATACATACATATATTTATATATTTATATTAAGTTATACATTTTACTATTTTTAAGGAACTTGATTAGCTTATATATGTTTTCTTTTGAGGGGTTTGCAAGGATAGACATGGGACAGTCGTTTGGAAGATTAGGGTTTTAAGGTGTGATGTAGCGGGACAGGTGAATATGTGTTGGATGGTGAGGTCTGTGGTGGTATAGCAGTTTGGGCATGGAAGGATTTTGTCGGGATTGGAATGAATTTGTTTTGCGAATAATGTGTGTCCTAGTCTGAGTCGTATTATTTTAGTTTGATCTCTACGTGTAATAGTTTTTTGGTTGATAATTTTTACGAAGTTATTTGCGTTTATTAAATTTGCGTTTATTTGTTTGTACCAACTGTTGCAGTGTTGGATATTGTTTTTTAGTTTTTGTGAAGTATGTTTTTTATGGATTTGTTGATATCTGTTGTATTAAAGTTGGGGGTGTAGTGAAGTGGCATTCTTAATGTTGTTTTGGCAGTACTGTCGGCTAGCTCATTCCCTTCAATGCCGGAGTGACTGGGTATCCAGAGGAGCTTTATTTTTGGGGCAGATTTTGTTAGTAGGGTTCTTATGGTTATAGGGTATAGGTTGTTGTTGTTAATGTTGGAAATGGATTTCCTACTCTTCTTTTTATACCCTGAACCCATTGAAAATGGGAAATCAGGGTATAATGTTTTTGTTGAAAGGCGTATGTATGTAACAGGCTGAAGGAGGCGTGGCAGACCCAATAAAGTATATATATTCTTGATCAGGGAGATAAGCCGAGTCGATTTAGCCCTGTCCGTCTGTCTGTCTGTCTGTCCGTCTGTCCGTCTGTCTGTCCGTCTGTCCGTATGTATGAACGCGTCGATCTCAGAACTTACAATAGCTAGAGACTTCAAATTTTTGTTGTAGGTCCCTGTATAGGGCGCGCATATCGAGTTTGTTTCAGAAATTCGATAACTATCATCGTTTTAATGTTATCGATTAAAAACCGATATCTTCATTTAGTTATAAAATTATATTTAATTCATCTTTCTAGCTAGAGTCTTCATATTGTGCATTTAGTGTTATCAAATCAAATTGGTAACTCCCGTATATCAAATACTAGAGACTTGTGCTTTCGCACATATACATATGGATGACATGATCACGCCCAACAATTTGATAAAAATCGTTGTTCTAGAAAAAAAAGTTATTAAACATTTAATTTCCCATGTCATTGGCATGCAAATAGCAGCCAAAGATCAGCTGACGCACCGACTGGCGTTTGTGTGTGCGTTCGCCTATGTATGTGTGTGTGTATGTGTTGCTTGTAATGAACATACATTGTACATATGTTTACTAAAGAAACGGAGATTGCTTGGAATTGCGGTTCTTCGCAGGGCTCAGGGTAACCCCTAGTCGAGCGGTCTCGACTAGAGTTTTCTTACTTGTTTGGATTAACTCTATTGCATGAAGGATGGCTATGGTTTCGGCGGATAGGATAGATGAGTCATGGGGTAGGATGCATCTTTGTAGGACTTCGACCTCTGTTGTGATGGCAAAGGTGGCTGTGTTGTTTTGAAGTGAGCCGTCTGTATATATGAATGTGTGGTTTTTATACCCTGAACCCATTGAAAATGGGAAAATCAGGGTATAATGTTTTTGTTGGAGGGCGTATGTATGTAACAGGCAGAAGGAGGCGTGGCAGACCCCATAAAGTATATATATTCCTGATCAGGATGACAAGCCGAGTTGATATAGCCATGTCCGTCTGTCCGTCTGTCCGTCTGTCTGTCCGTATGTATGAACGCGTCGTTCTCAGAACCTATAAGAGCTAGAGACTTGAAATTTTTTATGTAGGTCCGTGAATAGCACGAAAAGATCGAGTTTGTTAAAAAAAAGTCGATAACTATTTTAATTTTATTGTTATCGATTAAAAACATTATCGAATGTTCGTTATAAAATTATATCTCCCACGTCTTTATAGCTAGAGACCCCAAATTTTGGATACCGGCTCCAAATTTCCCCAAATATTTAAATTGAGGTTAGTTGCACTCAAAGCTAGTAAATGATCGGGTTTACATTTTTAAAAATTGGAAAAAATGTAATAAAATATGTTGAACATAAGCTGAAAATTTCATTCAAATCCATTAATTCGCGCAGAAGTTATTAAACAAAACGTTTTGCCAATCGGCCAAACACGTGACCAGCAAAACAAAGCAAACTGTTTTCCTATACATGTGCACACATACACACATACACATTGAGCTGCGTGCATCTAGAAAGTTCTAAAACCCACAAGTTTTAGTGTACATATTTCCAATAGAGGGCGCTATGATTTGCGAATTATCAGCTGCTCAGTTGGATCGAAACTTGGATGGCGCTATTCAATCGAACCATAGATGGCGCTATTGGCTAAACAATTGAAAATGAATTGAATTTAATTTTCTGTGCGTTTACACGAAATGCTAATTATGCAGTATTTTAACGCAGATAGCGCGGGGTTTAGGGTATCTCCTAGTCGGGACCCTCGACTAGAGTTTTCTTACTTGTTGTATTTGTCTTTGAGTTCGAGAAATTGTTGTCTGTATGCGATTGGTGGTGTGTTTGCTTTGTTACATTTTTTAGCGTAGTGTCGATTAAGGAAGGGGGAAATGACCATTGAGGAGTAATTTTTCTACCCTGAACCCATTGAAAATGGGAATTCAGGGTATAATGTTTTTGTTGGAAGGCGTATGTATGTAACAGGCAGAAGGAGGCGTGGCAGACCCCATAAAGTATATATATTCTTGATCAGGATGACAAGCCGAGTCGATTTAGCCCTGTCCGTCTGTCTGTCCGTCTGTCCGTCCGTCCGTCTGTCCGTCTGTCCGTCTGTACGTATGTATGAACGCGTCGATCTCAGAACTTACAATAGCTAGAGACTTCAAATTTTTTTGTAGGTCCCTGTATAGGGCGCGCATATCGAGTTTGTTTCAGAAATTCGATAACTGTTATCGTTTTATTGTTATCGATTAAAAACGAATATCTAAATTAAGCTATAAAATTCTATCTAATTCATCTTTCTAGCTTGAGTCTTCAAATTTTGCATTTAGTGATATTAAGGCTTTACGCAATTTCGGTTTTTGTTAAATTTTTGATGCCACGCCCCCTTCGCCTCAAATTAAAACTCCCGTATATCAAATACTAGAGACTTGTGCTTTGGCCCATACATACATATGGATGACATGATCACGCCCAACAAGTTTGATCAAAATCGTTTGTCTGGAAAAAAAGTTATAAAACATTTAATTTCCCATAGCATTGCCATGCAAAGAGAAGCCCAAGAACAGCTGACGTAACGACTTGCGCTTGTGTGTGCGTGTGTCTCTGCGTGTGTGTGAGTGTGTTGTATATGCATGTGTATATAAAAGAAACGAAGAATGCTTGGAATAGCAGTTCTTCGCAGGGTTCAGGGTATACCCTAGTCGAGCGGTCTCGACTAGAGTTTTCTTACTTGTTTTGTTAGGGAGTGGGAGGTAGGGGATGTTATTATTTTTTCAAGTGTTGATGTTAATTTGCTTCTTTTTTGGTAGCAATTTCGTTTAATGTGTTTGTGGAGCTGTGAGTTAGTGCTGTGTAATAATGTTTTGTATGCTTTGGTTGTAATAAAGTCTCTTTTTAGTTCTATTGTGGGTATGTTTGCTTCGAAGAGCAAGTTGGGGATAGGGGTTGAGCGGAGTGCTCCGAGTGATGTGCGGATTGCGGCGTTGAATACGGTTTTTAGTTTATTGAGGATTGATTTAGGGGCGTGTCCATAGATAAAGAGTGCATAGTCTATTTTTGCTATAATTGTTGATTTTGCTACGTATGTCAGGGTGTATGAGTTGAAATTGAATTTAGGGCTTGCTAGGCATTTAATAACATTAAGTTTTTTATTTAGGACTGGTAGGATTTGTTTTATGTGTGAGTCCCACCTGTATTTATGGTTTATTGTTAGTCCTAGGATTTTTAGATTGCGGACTGAGGGGATGGGGGTGTTGTTGCAGGATATGGTGCGCGTGCAATTGTGCTTACGGCAGATATGGAGGTGTTGGCATTTTTCGATGGAGAGTGATGCTCCAGAATATAAGCACCCCTCGTGAATTTTATAAAAGAGGCTGTCCAAGTTATATTTTTGATTTTTTTTATTGTTAAGAGGGATTATTAATAAAAAGTCGTCAGCGTAGGCGCTGAAGTGTATTTCTTTTTGTAGGGATATGATATTGGAGAGTTTATTGTATGCAATAGGGAAGAGGATAACAGATATTGGTGAACCTTGGGGGATGCCATTGTGTAGTGGATATGGGGAGCTTATTGTATTTTTATACCCTGAACCCATTGAAAATGGGAATTCAGGGTATAATATTTTTGTTGAAATGTGAATGTATGTAACAGGCGTGGCAGACCCCATAAAGTATATATATTCTTGATCAGGGTGACAAGCCGAGTTTATATAGCCATGTCCGTCTGTCCGCCCATCTGTCCGCCCATCTGTCCGCCCATCTGTCCTTATGTATGAACGCGTCGTTCTCAGAACCTATAAGAGCTAGAGACTTGAAATTTTTATGTAGGTTCCTGTACAGCACGAAAAGATCGAGTTTGTTAAAAAAAGTCGATAACTATTTTAATTTTAATGTTATCGATTAAAAACGTTATCGAACGTTAGTTGTAAAATTATATCTCCCACGTCTTTATAGCTAGAGTTTTTGTTAAAGTTTGGATACTTGCTCCAAATTTCCCCAAATATTTAAATTGAGGTTAGTTGCACTCAAAGCCAGTAAATGAATGGGTTTACATTTTTAAAAATTGGAAAAATGTAATAAAATAGGTTGAACATAAGCTGAAAATTTCATTCAAATCCATTAATTCCATTAATTTTATTTTATTTATTTTAATTCCAATTTATTTAATTTATTTTATTTTAGTTTATTTTATTTTATTTATTTTCGCTCATTTTACCATGGCGCTCGGCCCACTGTTCCTCGCATTCACTGCACAAATTTCGAGCAACCGCGCACCGAAATTTTACCACCTTTTCTGCGACCCTTGGCTCACGGTCAGCATCTCGTTTGTCGACACACACACAGCGACCAAGCCAACGGCATCGACAATGCTCCCCCCGCACGCCGTTCACAAGCTTATCTTCGCTTGTCGCTTCGCATTTGTGTGTGTGTGTGTGTGTGCGTCTGGCTGCTGTCGCTCGCTTGGCCACGCGCCCTCACTCTCTCGCGCTCTTTTACCCGCGCTCGCCCGCAATTGATGGGTTCGAGTGCGTTCACATGCACCAACCACTAATTTTCTCTCCTCTTTGCTCGCTCGTGCCGTTCTTTTTATACCCTGAACCCATTGAAAATGGGAAAAAAGGGTATAATGGTTTTGTGAAAATGTATGTAACAGGCAGAAGGAGGCGTGGCAGACCCCACAAAGTATATATATTCTTGATCAGGGAGAGAAGCCGAGTCGATTTAGCCCTGTCCGTCTGTCTGTCTGTCCGTCTGTCCGTCTGTCCGTATGTTTGAACGCGTCGATCTCAGAAGATATAAGAGCTAGAGACTTCAAATTTTTTTTTGGAAGTCCGTGTATTGTACGATTCGATCGAGTTTGTTTCAAATATTCGATAACTATAATCGTTTTAATGTTATCGATTAAAAACCGATATCTTCATTTAGTTATAAAATTCTATTTAATTCATCTTTCTAGCTAGAGTCTTCAAATTTTGCATTTAGTGTTATTTGAGCCTTCTGCAATTTCGGTTTTTCTTAAATTTTGGATGCCACGCCATCAAATTGCCCCTTCGCCTCAAATTGCTAAATCACGTATTTCAAGTACTAGAGACTTGTCTTCACACACATATAATTCATATCACCCCCACAAAATTGATCAAAATCGTTCGACTAGAAAAAAACTTATTAAACATTTAATATCTCATATTATCGGCGTCTTGCAGCAGCAGCGAAGCTGATGAGTCATAATGCACAGTTAGCAGATTGTGTGTTGGTGCGTGCGTCTGTGTGTGTATGTATTGCTTGCTACATATGTACATACATATAAAAGTAACGGAGAATGTTAGCGGCTCTTAGGAATCGCAGTTCTTCGCAGGGTTCAGGGGATCTCTTTGTCGAGCAGTCTCGACTAGAGCACTCTTACTTGTTTTCTATGTCTTATACTGGCGACTTGTTTTCTTTTTATCGTCCTTATGCTTTGCCTATGCCCGATAACTCGAATGTTCGATGCTGTGCCGAAAATTTCGCCACCTCTCCCCCGCCCGTTTTGCTTGCGTATCTGACGCCTACGATTGCAATTGGCGCGCCAATTTGGTCCGAGTGCATGCGTGTATGCGCGTATTTATTTGGGCACACGATGCAGGGCTTTATGCCGCCATGTAATACACTCCCCTACGTCCCAGGGTTCTGCTCGGGCGCCACTTGTGAAGGTACGATTTTCCAGCTGGGGCAGACTCAGCCTGGCCCAGGATTACCCACAAGACAATTTAAAGGGTGCTGGAACGTACTGGGGTAGGGGAAGGGAAATACTGCGACTCACAGCCGCGGGCGGAGCTGCGAGCGTCGACACGACGGTTGCTGCACCGCTTCAGTCGACTTTTGCTGCGGCAGCGGGCTAGAGGGCACAAAAGGAGGAGAGGGGGGGGGGGTGGGGTATTTAACTTTCGTTAGCACTTAGGTGAATATACATATTTCCAATGTGAATAATGTTTAAAGAAAGGAAACACTCCGTTTATTCTAATTATTTTATTTTATTTCACCTTATTTTCTGTTCCACTCACTCTATTTTTCCGTTCCCTAGGGTGACCTCTTCTGTCTTCTTCCGCTTTCTTCACTCACTTTTCTTTCACCGCCCACAACCTGCCGCACAATTTGTCGCGGGCGCTGCTTCTTACCGCGAAGCTCTAAATTTGCCGCGGCGCGCCTAGCTGCATTGCCGATCATCGGCGCGCATATAATAGGGTTCGCATTCTAATTTAAACCTAATAAGGGCGGCCCTCCATGGGCCACCTCTGCGCTCCATTGCGCCTATTCTTCACTATTTATCTCTTACTCTCTACACTTATTTACTATACGAAATAAACTTAAAACTAGCCCAAATTAAACTTATAACTAACTTATTATTAAATGTGAGGCGGCAGATTTATCGCCGCCTTACAGTCTATAATCGACACATTTTCTCATGGGGTTGTCCTTCTTACGGACCGGCATTCATAGTTAATTATTTGTTCCTCTGGTACGTCTAAATACGATGACCTAATTGCCTCTCTCAGCACGTCTGACTGCTTTGGTAGCAATATTGGTTCTGTGTCAAATGCTTCTTCTGCTGTCTCAGTTCCCTCGCCTACTAGCATCGGCGGCGATGGGCTCTCTAACCGAGGAACATGACTCTGTTCCGACCACCACACTTACGACATCTGTTTGTAATGAAATACGTGCCCGGCCTTCTCGCATTTGAAACAGGAGTCGGGATGACGAAACGGCTTTGGGCATTGGCTCTTATACGCCACAGTCTTCCCGCAGTCTATCGATGATCAATTCGACCAACTCGCACTCAGGGATTGCCTGGTGCATGGCGATCGCCTGCATCTCCAGGGCGTACCGCAGAAACCCTTCACCCGGCTGTCGGTGGCGATTTCGCAGGCCTGTATACACCTCGTCGGTACTGCGCGCCCGCCCAAACTCCTTCCTCAGCACGTCCTTGAGGTCGTCAAAACGATGAGCCGTCACCGTACGCAGGAGCACCGGCGCTCCATTTGGGCTCAGAAGATCGCACGCATCCTCCAGATGATCAATCCACTTGTTCACGTCGTAGGCGTTGTCGCCCGTAAAGCGAGACATCATCGAGTCCTGGTCGGCCAGCTCCTCCAGTCAGCTACAATAAGACACACCGACGGCGGGACCGCACCCGACTGCGTACCGACGGCCTGCAGTGGCCAGCGCTGGCGTCGGCCGTGCGACAGCGGTGGCGGGACAAGCCGCCCCATGCATCTCCTCATCTTCCTGGGCCGCATCGGTGGCCTCAGTGACAATGACGACAGTCCTGGGTGAGTCCTTAGTGGCCATCGTCGAGGCCCGGCGGCAGCAGCAGTTGGCGCCTTTTTTGGGTTCGGGGCAGTCTCCAGCTCTTCACCAGCCTGGTCAACCGCCTCATTATATAGGCGCCTCAGCTGCACCACGGTGCCCGAGGCTGGCACTTCAATCCCTCGTGCTCGTACCAGTTTCGCGATATCCTCTTTTGAGACCATATTATTATATATATATTTGATGGCGTGTGCTCATCCCACTTCCGAGTTGCAAAAACACCTTATTTACGACAGCAAGTGTACATTATGGCAATATATTTTTATGATTATATCTAAAAGAGGCGGCAAAACGATCGCAGTGTGCCCGCCCCCAGTTTTCTCGAAAACCCACATATATACAGCAGATCTGAAATACTATAAATACTAAATCTAGTCGATAACAATATACTTATTATAAACATCTATTAATTAAAATATCTTACAAACGCAGACAAACCAACTTTGCTGGGTAAAACTTACCTTTGCAAACTAAAACAAGTAACATTGCTCTAGTAGAGACTGCTGGACTAAGAGATCCCTTGAACCCTCCGAAAAACCGCAATTCCTAAGAACCGCTAAAACTCCCCCGTTACTTTTATATGTACATATATAGTAAGCAACACATACACACACACACAGACGCACAAGCACACAGTCTGCTAACTGTGCATTTTGACTCAGCAACTCAGCAGTGCGCTCAGTCTGCAAAGTGCCGATAATATGAGATATTAAATGTGTATTAACTTTATTAAATGTGTATTAACTTTTTTTCTAGAGCAACGATTTTGATCAAACTTGTTGGGCGTGATCTTGTCACTTACATGCGTGTATGTGTCTAGTACTTGAAATACGTATTTTACAAATTTGATGGGGGCGTGGCAACCAAAATTTAACCAAAATCAGAATTGCAGAAAGCTCAAATAACACTAAATGAAATTGCTATATACGAATTAGTTAGTTATATATACGAATTAGTTAGAATTTTATAACTAAATAAGGATATCGGTTTTTAAACGATAACTATAAAACTATGACAGTTATCGGCTATTTGAAACAAACTCGATCCTTTCGTGATATACACGAACGTCCAAAATAATTTGACGCTAGCTATTAAATGTTCTGAGATCGACGCCTTAAAACATACAGACAGACAGACGCACAGACAGACGTGCATCGCTAAATCAGCTCAGTTTGACTCCCTGATCAAGAATATATATACTTTAGAGGGTCTGTATAGCACGAAAAGATCGAATTTGTTTCAGAAATTCGATAACTGTTATCGTTTTATTGTTATCGATTAAAAACGAAAATCTAAATTAAGCTATAAAATTCTACCAAATTCATCTTTCTAGCTTGAGTCTTCAAATTTTGCATTTAGTGTTATTTGTTATTTGGGCCTTACGCAATTTCGGTTCTGTTAAATTTTTGGTGCCACGCCCCCTTCGCCTCAAATTTATAACTCCCGAATATCAAATACTAGAGACTTGTGCTTTGGCACATACATACATATGGATGACATGATCACACCCAACAACTTTGATCAAAGTCGTTGCTCTAGAAAAAAAGTTATTAAACATTTAATTTCCCATAACATTGCCATGCAAATAGCAGCCAAAGAACAGCTGACACTGCGACTGGCGTTTGTGTGTGCGTTCGCTTGTGTAAGTGTGTGTGTTTGTGTTGCTTGTAGTGAACATACATATACATATGTTTTATAAAAGAAGCGGAGAATACACGGAATAGGGGTTCTTCGCAGGGTTCAGGGTATACCCCAGTCGAGCGGTCTCGACTACAGATTTCTTACTTGCTAAATTATAAATTCATAATAAATACATTCAACTTTGAATTCCGTTTTAAATAATTAAATTTTGACTACTCAATCAAACGTTTGACCACTTCAAAGCTCGCTTTTGGTGTGACGAACATATTTCTTCCCTGCGAAGTATTGCAGCAATGAACAGATGTTCAAGCTTTCAATGCTATTTTTAGAAAGTCCCGTTTGATTTCTGGAAGAATCCGGTTTGCCATTAAGAAGTATGAGCATTTAAAGACAATTTGAGTGCATTGTAATATTGAGATCGACTTTTTGATTTTTGGCCTATGGCCGGAACCACACTGAATTGTCTTCTTATCGATAAAAACCACTTAGTTTTTTACATTACGTTGAAGCTTAAGAGTATAAAACACGTATTTCAAATACTAGAAGCGTAAATATGTAACCCTAGATATGCCAACCGTCCGTCTTTTTACGTAGATCTCCGTACTTTAAAGAAGATCTAAAGAGACTAAAACTACGTACTTGCATAATACCCCAAAAACTAATATTTATGTTCAATATCAATATAATATGAATTATATAAATAAAGTGATAATTTTTATTAGGTTAGCAGCACAAAAGTCCGTTTTCAATAGGTTGGCGAACTAAGTGCTGTTTTCAATTGGTTAGCATTAACAGGATTGTGTTCACAAAATATAACGGAGCAGACCGCGAATGGCAAATTCTTCGAAACATAAGTTTACCCTTTAAAGAAGAGGAGGGGGTACCGCCAGAAGATTTTTGGTGTTATATTTCTAATGTTAAAACGGGAAATTCAACTCAGAAGTTTCCGATTTTGACGAAGTTAACAACAAATTTGCTTATTTTGCCACATAGCAGCGTCAATGTTGAGTGACTATTTTCAGAAATAAATTAAATTAAAACTACTAATAGAAATAAGTTAGAGACGGACACTATAAAAGGTGTACTTGACACAAAAAGTGGGTTAAAGGAAAAATTACAGCCTTCTGACAACAACCTAAAACACTTTAATAAAATTATGTATAGATTTTGGAAAAACTTCTACATTAAAAAAAAAAAAAATTGTTTATTGTTTTTAAATTAAACAAGTAAGAACGTTGCTGTCGGACGCAACCGACAGCGAAATACAATTTCACGCCCCAACAGCACACAGGGGCATCTATCACATTACATTTTTTAAAATTTAACCTTAAGTCCCCACTGTCGCCGCTTAAATTAGCTGCAGATTAAAACTTTTAATTGGAGGTAGCCAGACAGTTTCAATTAGAATCGAAGCTTAGAGATGCCACCTCCCTCGATTTATCTCGATTGCCTTACCTCAGCAAGAACACGCACCTAAATCGAGAGATGTGGCATCTCTCCAAATAAGAGAGGTGGCAACTCCCAAAATGAGAGAGGTGGCAACTGAGAAAATGTGATATACATAAGTTCGTTGGCGAGGTGTGGCATCGAACCCCGGTGCGGTCATGTTGATATTTTTGTTACATTTTCTTTATTTAGTTATTTTGTATTAATAAAATATTCTTTTCTAACACATATATATAATTTGGCAAATCAAAAGACAAGGTCAAAGGTCACAAAGTCAATATGTGGCGCGTTATTTGCTCAGAAGCTACAGATTTTTCAGTTTTGAATTGCCACGCCCCCAGTGGCCGTAGATAATTTTTGGCATGTGCATAGAGTGGGCGTTTAAGAATATAACTGTAAAGTTTGGATGCTTACATTCGAAAAATGCGAAAATTACAGTTTATTTTTCTGTATGTCACGCCCCTTTTGAAGCGTAACAATAATTTTTGGGGAATCGCTAGAGGAGGCCCCCAGTAACCTAGCATCCAATTTTAAAGCTTCTAGCACTAAAACTGTGGGAGATATAAGCTGATATTTTTTGCCACGCCCCCTGAAGGCGTAGATATATCTGCTTAGCTTATCGGTTGTGGGATGTTAACCTCTAGCATCAATAGCGCTCAAAATATAACGAAACTAGTAAAATCACTATATATTCAGATCCGATTTGCCACGCCCCTAGTAGGCGTGGCCATAAATTTTTTGGGCGATCTTTATAGGATCGTAACAGTAACCCACGCGCCAATTTGGGCGTTCTAGCTTTAAAACTGTAGAAGATACTGTTTGACCCGATTTGCCACGCCCCCAAAGGGCGTAGATATATCTGCCATAGCTTTTTGATTTTGGGATGTCGACATGAGTGTTCAGTTAAAATCTCAACACTCTAGCCCTTCTAGAAGTAGTGTTTCTGAGATACAGGAAAATGCATTTTCCGATTTGCCACGCCCCTAGTGGGCGTATCGGGAAAATCTTGACACTTTATCAGACGAGGGTATACACGAGTATATATTTCAAATTTCAAGTCTCTAGCTTCAATAGCGTCGAAATGGTTTGCGTTCATACGGACAGACGGACAGACGGACGGACAGCATGACGGACATTGCACAAAACCAATATACTATATCACTACGTGAAATAGTATAAAAAAAGTCCATAGATCTACGTATTTCAGTCAAATTGTTCTACGGAAAAACACGTCGATTTTGGACCCAGCCTACGTAATTTTCAAATTTTTAGGTGACATTTTGGTCATTCTAGTCCATTGCTTTTGGTAACTTCGACAAGTAGTGTTTCTGAGATACCGGAAAATCCATTTTGTTCAATTTTAATAGGATATTCATTAACACACACACCTAATAACATTTTTTCAGAATAACAAACGATGCAAGAGAAGATGAAATGGAGGAAAACATGGGACAGGTTAATACCATGATAGGAAATCTCCGAAATATGGCATTGGATATGGGCTCCGAGTTGGAAAATCAAAATCGTCAAATAGACCGAGTTAATCGCAAGGTATGTGCATTACATTTTCAATGTGCTATAAATAAATAAATATTTTGTTTAAAAATAGAGAACAGTAAAAATTTAGTAGTCGGGCGCTACCGACTATCAGCAGCCAGTTTTAAAATATTCAAAATTTTAGATTTTTCAATTTGCCTAATTGTCCCGAAATTTGTTTACTTTTTCACGAAGTGAAATAAGTATATGTATATTGGTTTTGTTCAATGTCCGTCATGCTGTAAGTCGGTCTGTCCGTCTGTCCGTATGAACACAAAACCATTTCCACGTTACTAAAGCTATAGACTTGAAATTTGGAATATATAATCGTGTACACTCTCATCAGATAAAGTTTCAAGATTTTCCCGATACGCCCACTAGTGGCATGGCAAATCGGAAAATGCATTTTCCTGTATCTAAGAACCACAACTTCTAGAAGGACTAGAGAGTTGAGATTTGGAATGAACGTCGACATCCCAAGATATAAAAGCTTGGCGGGCGCCCATTGGGGGCATGGCAAATCGGGTCAAACAGAATAATCTACAGTTTTAAAGCTAGAACGCCCAAATTTGGCACGTGGACTACTGTTACGATCTTTTAAAGATCGCTCAAAAATTGGTTTGGCCACGTCTACAAGGGGCCTGTCAAATCGTATCTGAGTATAAAATGAAGTGTAAGAAAACTCTAGTCGGGGGTCCCGACTAGGAGATACCTTAAACCCCGCGCTATCTGCGTTTTTTAAAGTACTGCATAATTAGCATTTCGTATAAACGCACAGAAAACTAAATTCATTTCATTTTCAATTGTTTAGCCAATAGCGCCATCTATCGATAGAATAGCGCCATCCATGTTTCGATTCAATTAAACAGCTGATAATTAGCTAATCAAAGCGCCATCTATTGGAAATATGTACACTAAAACTTGCGGGTCTTAGAATTTGCTAGATGCACGCAGCTCAATGTGTATGTGTGCACATGTATAGGAAAACAATTTGCTTTGCGTTGCTGGTCACGTGTATGGCCGATTTGCCAAATGTTTCGTTTAATAACTTCTGCGCGAATTAATGGATTTGAATGAAATTTGCAGCTTATGTTCAACATATTTTATTACATTTTTTCCAATTTTTAAAAATGTAAACCCATTTATTTACTGGCTTTGAGTGCAACTAACCTCAATTTAAATATTTGGGGAAATTTGGAGCCGGTATCCAAAATTTAACAAAAATCAAAATTAGAGAAACAAAATATTAAACTTACAAAAAAATTTGGGGACTCTAGCTATAAAGACGTGGGAGATATAATTTTATAACTAACATTCGATAATGTTTTTAATCGACAATCAATGGGTTCAGGGTATAAAAATCACAGGAGGCGTGGTAACTAATATAAGCTTATATCTCCCACAGTTTTAGTGCTAGAAGCTTTGATTGGCTAAGTTACTGGGGGCCTCCTCTATCAATTTTCCAAAAATTATTGTTACGCCTCATAAGGGACGTGACTTACAAAAAAAATGCACTGTAATTTTCTCATTTTTGGAGTATCCAAATTTTACAATTATATTCTTGAACACCCACTCTATGAACGTGCCAAAAATTATATGTCAACGGGGGCGTGGCAAATAAAAACTGAAAAATCAGCATCTAATCAGAGATGACACCTTTCTCGTTTTGAAAGATGTCATATCTCTCATTTTTGGGTGTACGTGTTTTGGCGAAGGTAAGGTTCTAAACTTCGATCCAAATTAAAACTGTCTGGCCACCTCCTTCCTGTATATCACGAAAAGATCGAGTTTGTTAAAAAAATCGATAACTGTTGTCGTTTTATTGTTATCGATTAAAAACGAAAATCTAAATTAAGCTATAAAATTCTATCTAATTCATCTTTGTAGCTAGAGTCTTTTAATTTTCCATTTAGTGTTATTTGTTATTTGGGCCTTACGCAATTTCGGTTTTTGTTAAATTTTAGGTGCCACTCCCCCTTCGCCTCGAATTTGTAACTCCCGTATATCAAATACTAGAAACTGTTGTGGTGTGGCACATACATACATATGGATGACATGATCACGCCCAACAAGTTTGATCGAAATCGTTGCTCTAGAAAAAAATTTATTAAACATTTAATTTCCTATAACATTGCCATGCAAACAGCAGCCAAAGAACAGCTGACGCACCGACTTCCGCTTGTGTGTGCGTGCGCCTGTGTCTGTGTGTGTGTAATGAACATGTATATACATAAGTATATAAAAGAAATTGAGAATGCATGGAATAGCGGTTCTTCGCAGGGTTCAGGGTATACCCTAGTCGAGCGGTCTCCACTAGAGTTTTCTTACTTGTTTTATTTAGTTTCGTGTGTTTTTAATGCAATTTTGATTTTTGTTGTTATATACCAATTCTTCAAGTTTTAGATCAGTTGAAAGTAAACCCAATATGTGTCCTATGAAAAGGGGTCGGTCTAATCGAAAACTTGTCACTAATGGCTTGAATATTTAACTTCTTTATTCATCGTTCTTAAGCTTAAGCAGCTACAAAGCAAGCTTAGGAGCAATCATTCCCGCTCTTGTCACTTCTAAAGAAAGCAGGGCTTCAATAAAAAATTTACTAAAACTAACACAGTATTTACTGCTAAAGCGTCCTTCATATTATTTGTCTCTTTAGTCTTTTTCTGGAGGCTGAGCTGGTAGTATCTTGACCAATGAATTCAGAACCACTGCCAGCTTGCTTCTTCTTCAGTATGACTCCACAGCTTCACAAATGCTATTCCCCGTTCCGCAGCTTAAATTTAATGGCAGATATGTTGTCGCTGAATTTGTCGGTGAGCTCTTTCAATATGCGTGCAACACCCACGAAATTTGTAACATTGTTGAAATAGAGCTTCCTGACACGTTGACCAATGAACCTTGGCACATTAAAATGGTATTAGAGGTTTGATCTGTTACTAGTTCTATATATATTTAACATGAAGAAAAGATATATGGCAATATATGTACATTTTAGTCGGCTATTTGCATCGAATCCAAAACAAAGATAAAACAAGTAAGAGTGCTCTAGTGGAGACTGCCCGACAAAGAGATCCCCTGAACCCTGCGAAGAACTGCGATTACTTTTATATGTACATATGTAGCAAGCAATATATACACACACACAGACGCACGCACAAGAACACAATCTGCTAACTGTGCATCAGCTTCGCTGCTGCTGCAAGACGCCGATAATATGAGATATTAAATGTTTAATAACTTTTTTTCTAGTCGAACGATTTTGATCAAATTTGTTGATCATGACATTCATGACATGTGTGTATGTGCCAAAGCACAAGTCTCTAGTACTTGAAATACGTGATTTAGAAATTTGAGGCGAAGGGGCAATTTGAAGGCGTGGCATCCAAAATTTAACAAAAACCGAAATTGCAGAAGGCTCAAATAACACTAAATGCCAAATTTGAGGACTCTAACTACAAAGATGAATTAAATAGAATTTTATAACGAAATGAAGATATCGGTTTTTAATCGATAACATTAAAACGATGATAGTTATCGAATATTTGAAACAAACTCGATCGAAGCGTGATATACCCGAACTTAAAAAAAAATTTAAGTCTCTAGCTCTTATATCTTTTGAGATCGGCGCGTTCAAACATACGGACAGACGAAAAGACAGACAGACGGACAGGGCTAAATCGACTCGGCTTCTTTCCCTGATCAAGAATATATATACTTTATGGGGTCTGCCACGCCTCCTTCTGCCTGTTACATACATTTTCACAAAACCATTATACCCTTTTTCCCATTTTTAATGGGTTCAGGGTATAAAAATCGACATTAAACCATTTTTCAAATTTTTTGTGTAAAGTTGGCGAGCAACTAATGTCAGCTGTTTAAATGCAAGCGCCAGTTGTCGATATATGTAGAACCGTAAATGTAATTAAACTTTACAATTGTGTTGTGGGTGATTGATCAGAGATAAACAGATTTGTGAATATGGAACATCTTTGCAGAGGTATTTAGAATCAATGTTTAGCGATAGTTCCTTTTGATGGTGAATATATTGTTGTGTACGTGCAACTATTGTTGGCATATTTTTTAGCAGAAAGTTAACAATCACACTCGTATTTGGTGGAGAATTACTTGTTTGGCGGGTAGGTTCTGTGTATAAGTGTACTGAAACGGATCTAATAAGTTTCCTTTGCTCGTTTTTGTTCCATTGAATTGCTGGAGGTTTGGGACAACAACAAGCGCGGTGATTATGCTCTAATCAAGTGGACATTTGAGAAAATTAATAGAAATGATCTTAGTATCCCACAGATTGATCATTTAAATGAAAAAATTGAATTTTTCATCAAGCACATTAAAAAGTACATGCGAAAGTGCGAACTTGCAAATGCTTAAAGTTACTCACTCAAGGTGGCTTTCGCAGTCGATTATTATTACTTTGGATGAGCAAGTGACGGATCCATCTCCATCTATAATGGACACGTTAATACTGTCCTATTCCTATACGATCAAAAAGAAAAGTAGCACCGAACCCAGCATCAGACACACAATTTTCCACGCGTCATTTATTGCCTTCTGCATCACTTTCTGCGAGGAAAACTACAGAGGATGAATTAGTGAAGGTACTGAAAGTTTCCAGGGAAGAAGCACCAGAAAACTTAGATGTGCTTAGAAATTGAATGATCCCCAAAAAGTTGATCCCTCTTAATCCTGAAGAAGCATTGGCATTCATGTTGGAAAATGGTCTAACAAAACAGCAGTACATTCACTTTTATCAAGTATATATTTTAGTAAAAGGTGGAAAAAAGTAAAAAAAAACACCTTCCACAAGAAGTGATAAACCTGAAGATACCATCTCCGCCAAACCACCAACATAATTTCAGAGTTGGAAAATATAGATTCCGCTTCTTCTGGCGAGTCTAATTATGATGAGCTATTGATTTTGAAGAATAAAATGTAATTAAACTATATATTTATGATTTTTATCTGTGATTTCTGGGGGAGGTGTGTGAAAGCGTGGCCCAATAAAAAAAAATTGTTAATTCTATATTAATAAAAAACAAGTAAAATCGTTGCTGTCGGACGCAACCGAAAGCGAAATACTATTTCACGTCCCAGCAGCACACAGGGACATCTACCACATTATATTTTTTAAATTTAACCTTAAATCCCCACTGTCGCCGCTTAAATTAGCTGCAGATTAAAACTTTTCATTGGAGGTGGCCAGACAGTTTCAATTAGGATCGAAGCTTAGAACCCTTACCTTAGCAAAAACACGCACCTAAATCGAGAGAGGTGGCATCTCTTAAAATAAGAGAGGTGGCAACTCTGAAAATGTAATATAAGTTCGTTGGCGAGCGTAGAGGTGTGGGCTCGAACCCCGGTTCGGTCATGTTGATAGTTTTGTTATATTTTCTTTATTTAGTTATTTTGTATTAATAAAATAGTCTTTTCAAACATATATTTGACAAATCAAAAGAAAAGGTCAAAGGTCACAAAGTAATTATGTGGCGCGTTATTGGCTCAGAAGCTTCAGATGTTTCAGTTTTGATTTGCCACGCCCCCAGTGGCCGTAGACAAATAATTTTTGGCATGTGCATAGAGTGGGCGTTTAGGGATGTCGACATGAGTGTTCAGTTAAAATCTCAACTTTCTAGCCCTTCTAGAAGTAGTGTTTCTGAGATACAGAAAAATGCATTTTCCGATTTGCCACGCCCCTAGTGGGCGTATCGAGAAAATCTTGACACTTTATCAGACGAGGGTATACACGAGTATATATTTCAAATTTCAAGTCTCTAGCTTCAATAGCGTGGAAATGGTTTGCGTTCATACGGACAGACGGACAGCATGACGGACAAACCCAATATACTATAAATATACCAATATACTATATCACTACGTGAAATAGTATAAAAAGATGTGCAAAATTCGATGGCGCTAGCTTGCCAAAAAATCGGGATTTCTGTCCATAGTTTAATGGAAGTTTTTTGTCGTCTAGATTCTCTTCCCATCTTGAGCAACTGCCAGTATCTACCTGGCTCATTACTAAATGGACCAAAATGGCATTACATCTGATTATCAGCTCATTGTGGTGGTCGTCATGCGCAAGGATAAATGATAAAGAAATGTTAGGCAGTACAAACAAGAGATGCTGTTAAATACGTAAGACATTGACACCAATTATTTTAATCGCTTGCCAGTCCAAGCGTCCACTCGGGGGCGCCAAAAATGTGCCATAAAATCGGTTCGACCTAATTGAAGCGGATCCAAACTAGAGCTTACTAGAGTAAGCGTACAATAATTACGATTCAGTTTACATTTCAATTCAAATAATTTTAAAAGGTGTCAAATGAAAATTTAATTAAAAGCCATAAGGCATACTTAACTTATTTAACAAAATGTTTAGCCAGTTAACAAAGGTACATTAGCAAAATAATCTAAAATAAGCAATTAAGATTTGTCGAATCGATTTTTATCGTAATGGAGGATCCAATCCGAAGTCGGGCTGCCCTTCTATCAACATCTCTAAGGGACTTGCATCAGTTGCGATTAGATGTACAGTTTAACGCCAAAAAGCTTCTTGTCAGGATCTGTGACTTAATTCAACTTCGCTCAACTTGTCCATTAGCACGACTTGCCCCGGTCGCGATTAAATGAAGTTTAATATTGTTTGAATAACAAAATTCTGAGAACTGTGTGCTTGAAAAACATCTACCTTGGTCCGATATAATGTGCGTTGGTACACCAAATAAAGAAATTGAAGACTTCGTGGCCTTAATACAGTTCTTTGTATCTATCTTGAGAGTATCATATAGATGAACGAATTTTGTGAAGCCATCAATTTAAACAACAATATATTCCCTTATATCGATACTGACCGTTGGAATAGGGTGTAGCTCTGTTTGAATTTTGACAGTATGACTTGGCTCTTCTACAGGTTATACAATTGTTCACAAATTTATGGACATATTCATTCATTTTGTCAAACCAGTCGTATTGATGTACCTTGTCAAGAGTCTTTTTCCATCCTAGGTGCATAATCGACTCATGTACCAGATTTACAACTGACCATCTGAAAGAGCGGGGCACGACTGGTAAACATCGTGTATAACCCATTTTCTGTATTTTACGAAACAAGAACCCTTTTCTCAAATCGTATGTTTTAGTTATCTCATCTGGTAACTCGTGGGTATTCAGCTTACCAACAATGTTGACGATATCTGGATCTAGTTGATGTTCGGATGACAGCCAATTACTTAATATATCACTATAAATCACAAATTCTCTTCCAAGCAAATAGTTAGAAAAATGTTTGTTCGAGCTCATAGGAGTGAAGTTGTTGTGCTGAATTATTCTACAACGTGAAGTTGGTAGTTAATACGATGTTAAAGCATTGCACACAATCCGATCGTGCTAGCATCAGTGTGCAATTCTATAGGGTATTGTGGGTCTTTAGCCTTTCTAAGCCTAAATAAGCCTAACTCAATGAGCGACACAATCATAACATTGTCTACGTAAACAACAACAATCACATACGAATACGCCAAGTTACCCAAAGCTTGCATAACCCGTAACAAATGCAGTATGTTCTATGGAATCGGGGTGAATTGGGATCTGGTGAAAGCCACATGCCATGTCAAGACAATTGAAGCTCACTCAACTTTTCTCTAACAATATCTCTTTCTTAAGGGCTAAGTCTATAGGGCCGGCGTTGTACAGTTTTACTAGGGTCAACCAATCGAATTTTCATTTCACCTATACACGAGTAGATGGTGTTCTCTTAATAAAGGCAGTTTATTAATTCTCTCGCAATTTTATTACCTCGTGTTTATCAGATCCACACAACTCGGTGTCAAGGTTGGTATGGTCCACTGGTTCCACATCTACTGAACAAATATTTACAGATTAGGCTTTCACGATTTCGAACTTATTTGGAGATATAATAATATTGAATCCTTGATTAATGATTTCACAGTCAATAACAATGTTGCTTTTTTAAATATTTATCTTGCACTGCATGAAACAATATTTGAAGTGAGTTTTCGTTTATGGTAACCTGACTTAAAATCTGTAAGGTGATATATATACCAGTATCACCAATGCCTTTTAACATGATAATGTTATTAAAGCGCTTTCCCGATAACTTACTGCTAATTTTCACTTTTATAAGTAAACACTATGCCCCGGAATCAAAGGAAATCGGGTAGATCTCACCACGCTGTATCATAGTTCCTGTTGGCTCTGGCACGTAACACTGCTTCACGGTCTTCTGTTGAAACAATCCCTTTTTATACCCTGAACCCATTGAAAATGGAAAAATCAGGGTATAATGTTTTTGTTGGAGGGCGTATGTATGTAACAGGCAGAAGGAGGCGTGGCAGACCCCATAAAGTATATATATTCTTGATCAGGATGACAATCCGAGTTGATATAGCCATGTCCGTCTGTCCGTCTGTGTCCGTGAGTTTGCTAAAAAAAGTCGATAACTATTTTAATTTTAATGTCATCGATTAAAACATTATCGAATGTTAGTTATAAAACTATATCTCCCACGTCTTTATGGCTAGAATTCCCTAATTTTTTTTGAAAGTTTTACATTTATTTGATCTAATTTTCATTTTTGTTAAATTTTGGATACCGGCTCCAAATTTCTCCAAATATTTAAATTGAGGTTAGTTGCACTCAAAGCCAGTAAATAAATGGGTTTACATTTTTAAAAATTGGAAAATATGTAATAAAATATGTTGAACATAAGCTGAAAATTTTATTCAAATCCATTAATTCGCGCAGAAGTTATCAAACAAAACATTTGGCCAATCGGCCAAACACGTGACCAGCAACGCAAAGCAAATTGTTTTCCTATACGTGTGCACACATACACATTGAGCTGCGTGCATCTAGCAAATTCTAAGACCCGCAAGTTTTAGTGTACATATTTCCAATAGATGGCGCTATGATTTGCGAATTATCAGCTGTTCAACAAAATGGATGGCGCTGTTCTATCGAACCATAGATGGCGCTATTGGCTAAACAATTGAAAATGAATTGAATTTAGTTTTCTGTGCGTTTATACGAAATGCAAATTATGCAGTATTTTAAAAAACGCAGATAGCGCGGGGTTTAAGGTATCTCCTAGTCGGGACCCCCGACTAGAGTTTTCTTGCTTTTTGCTTATTGATTTGTTGATGCATCTTTTGAACAATGATTTGCAAAGTGTCCAGGCTGGGCGCACATAAGCCGAGGTGCCGCATCAGCTTTATGCTGTATTTTTTTTATGTTGTATTGTAATAGTAATTCATGTGCTAAATTTGGTCGTTCTAGCTCTAAACTGCAGAAGATATAGTTTTACCCGATCTTTTTATACTATTTCACGTAGTGATATAGTATATTGGTTTTGTGCAATGTCCGTCATGCTGTCCGTCCGTCTGTCCGTCTGTCCGTATGAACGCAAACCATTTCGACGCTATTGAAGCTAGAGACTTGAAATTTGAAATATATACTCGTGTATACCCTCGTCTGATAATGTGTCAAGATTTTCCCGATACGCCCACTAGGGGCGTGGCAAATCAGAAAATGCATTTTCCTGTATCTCAGAAACCATACTTCTAGAAGGGCTAGAGAGTTGGGATTTTAACTGAACACTCATGTCGACATCCCAAAATCAAAAAGTTATGGCGGATATATCTACGCCCATTGGGGGCGTGGCAAATAGGGTCAAACTGTATCTTCTACAGTTTTAAAGCTAGAACGCCCAAATTTGGCACGTGGATTACTGTTACGATCCTATAAAGATCGCCCAAAAAATTGTATGGCCACGCCTACTAGGGGCGTGGCAAATCGGATCTGAATACACAGTGATTTTACTAGTTTCGTTATATTTTGAGCACTATTGATGCTAGAGACTTGAGACAGGGGGCGTGGCAACAAATATCAGCTTATATCTCCCACAGTTTTAGTGCTAGAAGCTTCAAAACTATATGTTAGGTTACTGGGGGTCTCCTCTATCGATTCCCCAAAAATTATTTTTACGCCCCAAAAGGGGCGTGACACAGAAAAATACCCTGTAATTTTCGCATTTTTCGAATGTAAGCATCCAAACTTTACAGTTATATTCCACTGGGGGCGTGGCAAATCAAAACTGAAACATCTGCAGCTTCTGAGCCAATAACGCGCCACATAATGACTTTGTGACCTTTGACCTTGCCTTTTGATTTGCCAAATTATATATATGTGTTTGAAAAGAATATTTTATTAATACAAAATAACTAAATAAAGAAAATGTAACAAAAATATCAACATGACCGCACCGGGGTTCGAGCCCACATCTCTACGCTCGCCAACGAACTTAAATCACATTTTCTGAGTTGCCACCTCTCTCATTTTGAGAGTTGCCACCTCTCTTATTTTGAGAGATGCCACCTCTCTCGATTTAGGTGCGTGTTCTTGCTAAGGTAAGGCAATCGAGATAAATCGAGAGAGGTGGCATCTCTAAGCTTCGATCCTAATTGAAACTGTCTGGCCACCTCCAATGAAAAGTTTTAATCTGCAGCTAATTTAAGCGGCGACAGTGGGGATTTAAGGTTAAATTTAAAAAAATGTAATGTGATAGATGCCCCTGTGTGCTGTTGGGGCGTGAAATAGTATTTCGCTGTGGGTTGCGTCCGACAGCAACGTTCTTACTTGTTATACCCTCAACCTATTGAAAATGCGAAATCAGGGTATAATGGTTATGTGAAAATGTATGTAACAGGCAGAAGGAGGCGTGGCAGACCTCATAAAGTATATATTCTTGATTAGGGAGAGAAGCCGAGTCGATTTAGCCTTGTCCGTCTGTCTGTCTGTCAGTCTGTCCGCCCGTCCGTCTGTCCGCATGTTTGAACGCGTCGATCTTAGAATATATAAGAGCTAGAGACTAGCTAGAGAATTTTTTATGTACGTTCCTGTATATCACAAAAAGCTTGTTTCAGAAATTCGATAACTGTTATCGATTAAAAACTAAAATCTAAATTAAGCTATCAAATTCTATCTAATTCATTTTTCTAGCTAGAGTCTTCAAATTTTGCATTTAGTGTTATTTGTTATTTGGGCTTTACGCAATTTCGGTTTTTGTAAAATTTTGGATGCCACGCCCCCTTCGCCTCAAATTTGTAACTCCTGTATATCAAATACTAGAGACTTGTGCTTTGGCACATACATACATATGGATGACATGATCACGCCCAACAAGTTTGATCAAAATCGTTGCACTAGAAAAAAAGTTATTAAACATTTAATTTCCCATAGCATTGACATGCAAAGCAGCCAAAGAATAGCTGACGCACCGACTTGCGCTTGTGTGTGCGTGTGTCTGTGCGTGTGTGTGAGTATGTTGTATATGCATGTGTATATAAAAGAAACGAAGAATGCTTGGAATAGCAGTTCTTCGCAGGGTTCAGGGTATACCCTATTCGAGCGGTCTCGACTAGAGTTTTCTTACTTGTTTTTTTTTTTTAATTTAAATTCCCCGACGATCGAGGGGATGCAGTCTTTTAAGTCTTCTCCTACTTCGGTTGTTGACCAGATTAGATGCCAGTTGGTTTGGGTGCGCTTCCAATCTGTCCGTATACCTTGAACTATGTCTGCCTATAAGCTCTGCTATTGTCGGCATCTTAAGGTTAGTATGAAGCGTTGCGTTCCTTACGAACCATTCTGCTCCGGTCCGTCTTCTTAGAGCTTTATTCTGTAAAATTTGCACTTTTTTAATGTGCATTTGGGCAGCTGATCCCCATAGTGGTATAGCGTATTTGCCACAATCGCGTTATAAATAATCCTTTTGCTAAAGAGAGACAGTTTACTCTCGCTCCTTAGCATCCAATCAAGTTTTTTTAATTTGAATTGGCACCTCTTCATCATCTGGCTAGTGGTGGTGTGTACTGATTTTTGAGTGTTCACAGCGATGCTCCAGCGTTTATGCCATCTATGGAGCTCGTGTAGATACGTTTGCATCTTGATGGAGGCAACATGTGGCGACTTATTCCGACTGAGAATAGCGGTATCATCAGCATATGTGGCGATCAGCATACCATTATTGGATGGTAGCGGCATGTCAGCGGTGAACAGAGTGTACAATATAGGGCCAAGTACGCTGCCTTGGGGCACACCTGCTCTGACGGAACGAGTCGACGATGTTGCTTGCCCTTTTACCACTTGAAAAGTTCGTTCCTCGGTCGAATGCCTGCTTGATGTCTAGAAATACTGCACTGCAGTATTCCTTTTCTTCGAACGCGCCTAATATGTGTTGGACCACTCGGTGTATTTGTTCTGGCGTGCCGTGCTGTCTCCTAAATCCAAATTGGTGATCTGGTATAGCGTTTCTCTCTCTCAGTTCGTTCAGCAGTCTACTCATCAAAATTCTTTCGAATATTTTGGAGAGTACCGGTAGCAAGCTGATTGGTCTATAGGAAGTTATTTCCTTTTCGGGTTTGCCAGGTTTCGGAATCATGACTATTTCAGCACGTTTCCAGCAAGCTGGAAAGTGTTGAATGCGAAGTATGGCGTTGCACAGCACTACGAAAAAGTCAATGGTTGAACTTGGCAGGGCCCTAAGTACTTTGCCATCTATACGGTCATGTCCCGGAGCTTTTATAACTTTCACCTTTTTTATAAGGTAGAGGACTTCTTCCTTTGTGCATGGCTCGATTGCTAGAGATCCTGCAATAGGAGAGCTCACTATTTCTCGTATGTCTTCTAGTTCTGCTGGACCAGTTGTTATCACCGGCGAGAATTGCTCCTCTAGGTGGTCAGCAAATGCCTCAGCTTGAGCTTCGTCTCCCATTAGCCACACTCCAGTAGCATTACGAATAGGATGACGACGTAGTGGCTGCCTTTTAATATTGCATGTATATCGCCACAGCTGGAATTCTGCACCGGCAGCATCCGCTCATTCTAGTGCCTCACTAATACGCCTGGACTTCTGTGAGCTGTCGGGTGGCTTCATTGTATCTTCTCTTATTGCTTTCTGTCCGGGTACGGATCCATCGGCTCCTTGTCCACCTTTTATATTCAAGAAGATTTTAAGCCTGCGGGGTGAGGGCTGTATTGTATAAAGATGGACTTTGTGTTGATCGAGAGGGTGGTGCGACTAAGGACGCCGCTTCTTTTATCGCGTCATGCAGTTTAGTTGCTGCGTATTCCACATCTTCAGCAGTGCGTAGCTCAATTTCCGGGTCCAGTGACGATCGCAGAGCAAGCTTAATTATACTTTTGTTGCTACTTCGGCTTAAAATCTGAGTGATATCATCCACGCAAAGATCACTGTTTGGTGGACAATAAATCGACGCTATATCTATTTCTCCAATTGATGTTGGAATTGTAATGGCTGAAAACTGCAGTGTTGCGTTGACATGAGGAAGTAGAGGTGTATGTACCAGTGTTGACCGAACCAAGAGCGATGATCCACCGAAGCTGTTTGTTCCTCCACCATGGGCCTGATAGTACTCATACCCATGAATTATAAGTGTCGGGCATTCACGACTTTCTGCAATGAGCATTATATCTATGTCCTTTTGTAGGAGAAAAACTGCTAATTCCTGCGCTTTATTGCGCAAACCATTAGCGTTCCAAATTTCTACGCGTAGGGACATTATTTGGAGCTGAGCTTAGTGATTAGAGCCATTAAGTTGGTCATCACTGTTGCTTGTTGGGCTTGCACCTCTCGCATTGCTCTAAGTTCTGCATGGATTACTTCAAATTGTTGCTGCTGCTGTTGCAGAATCTCCATAATTCCCGCATCGGGCTTGCCAGGTTCTGGTTAGGAGTTTTTTCCTCTAACTACTTGGGCATATGATATGCCATTCCCTGGTAGTGCAGTAGCGTTCATACTGTTGTTCGAGAACTGCGGCTGTGCAATTTCGAAGCGGCGCTGTGCAGCGTTAAAGCCTTTTATCGGGTTGTGTTTTTGCGCAGGGCCCTGCAATTTTAATAACCTCTTATACGCGAGGCAACCTTTATAGTTGGCCGGGTGTTGCTCTTCACAATGGACACAGTGTTTAGAGTCGTGCTTCCCGGCGCATCTCACACACGTGGGCTCTCTGTGGCAGCAGCGCTTTGTGTGCCCAAATTCCTGGCAGCGGTGGCATTGGGTCAAATCGTTTAATTTCCTTGGTAATTCAACAGAGCACCTTTGACAGGCAACAATACGCAAATCGTGAATTTGCTTATTGTTTTTTGCTTGTTCCAAATCCACGAAGAAGATATTTACAGGGATTTTATCGATTCGGCTAGGCGGGTTGAAAATATTAACAACATTGTGGCCCTTTAAGCCTAGTTCATTTTTTATATCTTCAATGTCTGTGCTCGAGTGGAGTCCTTTTTAGGGTTTGTCTTCTTTTAACTGATAGCAGTGAAACTTTAGACCTCGATTGGTTAGTTGTTTCACTACTGCACGGTAGTCATCGCTGCAGTTTGTAAGAACTGCAATATTATTTTTTTTTTGGTTTGATGACGTCTCGGATCAATAGCTTGATCTAACATATCTTGCAGATGTGCAATAGATCTGATCTCTGGGCACCATATAGGAGGCGGTCGTGGTTTCGGTTTCTCTGCTGTTTTTATACCCTGAACCCATTGAAAATGGGAAAATCAGGGTATAATGTTTTTGTTGAAAGGCGTATGTATGTAAAAGGCAGAAGCAGGCGTGGCAGACCCCATAAAGTAAATATATTCCTGATCAGGATGACAAGCCGAGTTGATATAGCCATGTCCGTCTGCCCGTCTGTCTGTCCGTATGTATGAACGCGTCGTTCTCAGAACCTATAAGAGCTAGAGACTTGAACAATTTTATGTAGGTCCGTGAATAGCACGAAAAGATCGAGTTTGTTAAAAAAAGTCGATAACTATTTTAATTTTATTGTTATCGATTAAAAACATTATCGAATGTTAGTTATAAAATTATATCTCCCACGTCTTTATAGCTAGAGTCCCCAATTTTTTTTGTAAGTTTAATATTTATTTTCTCTAATTTTGATTTTTGTTAAATTTTGGATACCGGCTCCAAATTTCCCCAAATATTTAAATTGAGGTTAGTTGCACTCAAAGCCAGTAAATGAATGGGTTTACATTTTTAAAAATTGAAAAAAAATGTAATAAAATATGTTGAATATAAGCTGATAATTTCATTCAAATCCATTAATTCGCGCAGAAGTTATTAAACAAAACGTTTTGACAATCGGCCAAACACGTGACCAGCAAAACAAAGCAAATTGTTTTCCTATACATGTGCACACATACACACATACACATTGAGTTGCGTGCATCTAGCAACTTCTAAAACCCGCAAGTTTTAGTGTACATTTCCAATAGATGGCGCTATGATTTGCGAATTATCAGCTGCTCAGTTGGATCGAAACATGGATGGCGCTATTCAATCGAACCATAGATGGCGCTATTGGCTAAACAATTGAAAATGAATTGAATTTAGTTTTCTGTGCGCTTATACGAAATGCTAATTATGCAGTATTTTATAAAAACGCAGATAGCGCGGGGTTTAGGGTATCTCCTAGTCGGGACCCCCGACTAGAGTTTTCTTACTTGTTTCAGTTGGTGTTGTGGCTGTTTGCATTTCGCAGCCTTCGATTTCATCTTAATCCAATAGTGCAAAGCGGTTTTGTTTGGCTGCTTCAGCTGCGGCTTTGCTAGTGCTTGGCTGATCAGACAAAGCTGGTTTTTTGCATATAGGAATTGGCGATGTTTTCTGCTTTCGCTTTGGTCCTTGGCGGATTGGCCCCTGGACGAATGCCAGATCGATTGGTCTCAGGGTCGAAAGATTGACTTTCGCCCTTATTGCAGCCATTCGTTCATCCATTCTACGGTTTATTTGTATCAAATTCCAACTCTTATCACGGACACCAGTTAATCGCCGTCGGCCGGAGCCCCAGTTTTATTCTCACGGTCACCGTGTCTTGGACAAGACACTGTAGCAACAGTACACAACCGATATTTATTTATTGTTTCCCTCAATTAAAATTTTCCTGCTCTAACGTAAAGCTCTGGAATAATACTTTTTGTGCAGTTTTAGTGGCCGCCAATATTATGTTTGCAAATCGATAACTGTCTTAATATTAATGTTATCGATTAAAAACGAAATCGATGCTCCGTTATATAATTCTATATAATTCATCTTTATAGCTAGAGTCTCCAAATTTTGCATTTAGGGTTATATGAGCCCTACACAATTTCGGTTTTTGTTAAATTTTGGATGCCACCCCCTTTTCGCCTCAAATTTGTAAGTCCCGTATTTCAAATACTAGAGACATGTGCTTTGCCACATACATACATATGGATGACATGACCACGCCCAACAAGTTTGATCAAAATCGTTGCACTAGAAAAAAGTTATTAAACATTTAATTTCCCATAACAGTGCCATGCAAATAGCAGACAAAGAACAGCTTTCCCACAACACCACCCCCCCCCCCCCCCAACCCCCACACCCTAACATTCACAACAACCCACACCCCCCACCACCCCCTTCTCAAATTTTCACTTATTTCCTTTACCCACACCACCCCTATTCCGCACGGGCCCCCAAATCCCAACCCCAAAACCAAACACCAATCAAAATTTGAAGACTCCAAAATAAGATTCTCTTTTATTTTTTTTTTCATAAAAACCACACATTCCCAATTTCCAACCAACCTCCCCCCCGGGCCCCCCAAAAAATTTTAGCCCCTATGTTCTCCGCCGCCCACCGCACGCCTCCTCCCCAATAATATTTTTCCCCCCCTCCCTCCCATCTCCCCAAACACATACTCTATTCCCTCCACTTCAGGGTATAAATATATGGACGCCCATGAAGAGTGTGGCACATCGGTAAAATCTGTAAATTGGTAAATTTCACTTTTTACCACGACCCCAGTATGCGTAAATTCATCCTTTTTATTTAGAAGGCGTTAGGGTAAGTGTGAAATTTAAGTACTTGCGACATAAAACTGGAAATTCCTAGTTTTTACCTTTTGTAGTCAAATCTGTCGTATATTTTTACCTTATTTCGTTAACCCTAATGAATTTTGAAGCCTATAGTGTAACTATTCGTACGCGATTTGCCACTTTCAAATAGTTCTTACATACGGACAACCGAAAGACAGCAAAGCAGACTGGCATAAAAAATATGTATTCGTTCTTGTCTCAGTTCTTGAAAGAGTCAAATTAAGACTTGACAGAGTCATGGGATTTTTTATTCTTTCTCATCTGTGTAGCTTAATGTCGTATTTTCTTCGTATTTCCTATAACTCTTACAAGCTAAAAACTATTAAGCTAATATATATATATTTCTACATTCTTATTATAGGGCGAATCTAACGAAGCCAGAATAGCAGTAGCTAATCAACGAGCCCACCAGCTTTTAAAATAAGCCGATCTTAAAATGAGAGCATGTACATACATACCAAAAATTGTTTAAATTGTATTCATTGTTATATAACAATATTAGTATCGTGTAACTGTTCAGTGCTCCAACAGTTGTAAATATAATGAACAAATTTAATAAATTGTTTTTTTTTTTATTAATATCAATATGTTATTAGGCAATGTTACAAAATTAAATAATAAGTATGAAAACGCACTTTAAAGCTTAATTAACCTATACATTAACAGACAGTGATGAAAAAAAAAACTTTTAAACTACATTGAAAAACAAACATGTTTTCATTAATAAAAATTTTTATTAATTTGTAAAATTTTATTTTATAAACTGTATTTTTTAAATTTTTTGTTTTATAAATGTTTCAGTCATTCTAGAATTAAATGAAATTATTTATTTAATGTTCATTTGATCCAAGACAGTCTATTTCCAATTTGTTAAAAATAATAGTTTCTGTCTATTTTTTTTAATTCTACTCTAATAATTGAGATAAATTAAATATATACATACATAAATAAAAAGCGTAGAAATATTTTTTCTAATATCTGCCCAACATTTAAAATATATATGTATCTTTAGCTATATAGGAATATAAAAAATAATAATCTGTTTTGTTTTTTGAAGCCGAGAAATATTATGAACAGAAATAATTAAAAGGTGTAGGTAAAAAGGATTTACGATTTGCAAAAATTCAATACACACTCCACATAAAATTATATCCTTCCAATACATACATTTGTAACTTATAAAAATTATAGGAAAATGAAACAAATTTTATTTAATTACTAATTAGGATAGTATTATTTAATTGGATAGATTTATTTTGAGATCAGTAAATTGGACAAACTAGTAAACCAACTATTAAACCAACTATTAATATTAATATAAATGCTATTATTTTCTTATAAATTAAAAAACAATAATTATTAAATAATTTGTTCGCAAAAAAAAATTTAATTAAAAAAATTAAAAATGGTGTATAGTCATACCACAAATTTATGGCAAATCAGTTTCTATTATGTAAGAAATGTATTTTTTACTACTTAAGATATGCATTTGTCATACTGAAGATGATATATGTGCATTTTTTAGACAATTTAAATATATTTTAAATCCAATTATAAGATGGTATTTGTTAACATTTTTTGCTCACTGTAAAATGTTATAAAATTCGTCTACAGACCTTAATATATTCAAAATTTAAATAAATTATCGTTAAAACAAAGCTTGCTTAATAAAACTTTTTTTATAAAATTCACTAGCGGAGGAATCGAGTCCTTTGGAAATATCTGCAGTTATTCATAAATTGCAGTACGCTACGCAATAGCTACAGACGCAGTAAGCAACGCAATGAGCAGATCCATTAACTTTATTGTTAAGTAACATTTTTGATAGTGAGATAAAATCTTCAGTTTGTGCGCTATTATCCCGTCTACAGTCTGGCAGGAACCTAAGTAGAGTTCCGTCAAGTGGCCCAAAATAATCCAAATAAAGTACTTAAAATTCAAATAGTAAGTATAACGGAAAAGTGTAGAAAAGAATTTGTAAGCAGAAATAGTACAGGGTCTAAGTCTCTGATATAACAAGTAAGAAAGCTCTAGTCGAGACCGCTCGACTAGGGTATACCCCGAACCCTGCGAAGAACCGCTATTCCAAACATTCTTTGTTTCTTCTATATACACATGTATATGTACGCTCATTACAAGCAACACATACACACACACGCACGCACACACAAGCGCCAGTCGGTGCGTCATTAGATTTTCGTTTTTAATCGATAACAATAAAACGATAACAGTTATCGTATTTCTGAAACAAACTCGATCTTTTCGTGATATACAGGAATCTACAAAAAATAAAATTTCAAGTCTCTAGCTATTGTAAGCTCTGAGATCGACGCGTTCATACATACGGACAGACGGACATGGCTAAATCGATTCGGCTTGTCATCCTGATCAAGAATATATATACTTTATTGGGTCTGCCACGCCTCCTTCTGCCTGTTACATACATACGCCTTTCAACAAAAACATTATACCCTAATTTCCCATTTTCAATGGGTTCAGGGTATAAATATATGGACGCCCATGAAGAGTGTGGCACATCGGTAAATTCTGTAAATTGGTAAATTTCACTGTTTACCACGACCCCAGTATGCGTAAATTCATCCTTTTTATTTAGAAGGCGTTAGGGTAAGTGTGAAATTTAAGTACTTGCGACATAAAACTGGAAATTCCTAGTTTTTACCTTTTGTAGTCAAATCTGTCTTATATTTTTACTTTATTTCGTTAACCCTAATGAATTTTGAAGCCTATAGTGTAACTATTCGTATGCGATTTGCCACTTTCAAATAGTTCTTACATACGGACAACCGAAAGACAGCAAAGCAGACTGGCAAAAAAATATGTATTCGTTCTTGTCTCAGTTCTTGAAAGAGTCAAATTAAGACTTGACAGAGTCATGGGATTTTTTATTCTTTCTCATCTGTGTAGCTTAATGTCGTATTTTCTTCGTATTTCCTATAACTCTTACAAGCTAAGAACTATTAAGCTAATATATATATATATATTTCTACATTCTTATTATAGGGCGAATCTAACGAATCATCAGCAAAGCCAATGGTTTGCGCACCCACTGGTAGCTCCAGGCGCAGTACGCCGTCGTACATAGTATTCCATAGGAAAGGCCCCAGAACTGATCCTTGGGGAACTCCAGCTGACACTATGTGAGTTTGGACTCCCTCTCTCGTATTGTACATAAGTGTCCTTCCTCTGAAGTAGCTCTTAATTATCTCCTTAAGATATTTAGGGATATTATAGTGTGCCAGGGCATCTAGTATCATATCCCAGCTAGCTGTGTTGAATGCATTCTTCACATTTAGAGTCGCTATGATGCAATACTGCTTCGACCCGTGCTTCCATCTGGTACCTTGTATGGCGGAGGTTGCGAGGCCAACAACTTTGTTTAACGGATCCGTCGTTGACATGGCTTTCCGGAACCCAAATTGGTTTGGGGACAGGCCGCCAGCGCTTGCGGCCTCCAGTCTGGAACCGACCAATTTTTCGAACACCTTTCCAAAGGTGTCCAAGAGACAAATTGGCCTGTAGGATGATGGCTCCTCCGGTGGTTTTCCAGCCTTGGGTAGCAATACCAGGTTCTGTATCTTCCAGCTTGCAGGGAACGTTTCTTGAGTTAAACATGTATAAATAACTCAGTAAACGCCCCTGGTTGCAGAGCAATGGCCAGCTTTAGCGCCCTATTGGGAATCCCGTCTGGGCCAGGGGCGGAGTTGGGTCTTACTTTCCTGGCAGCAGCCATAACTTCCTCATCAGTAACTAGAGCTGCATCAGAGCTGCTCAAATCCTGGCTTGCTGATGTAGAGTCACGACCATGAATGGGGCTCAGTCTATCTGGGAATAGCACTTCCACGATTGACTTAAGCTCTAATCGATCCGTAGGATGCATTTGTTTGCCAGCGTAGAGTCTTTTGACTACCGTTTTGTATGCTCTGCCCCAAGGGTCAGCTTCGGCGGAGTCGCATAGATTTAGGAAGTAGTCCCGTTTGCTAGTCCGAATGGCCTTATTCAGCTGCCGTCTTGCCACCTGGTAAGCCAACTGCTTTTCAGCGAACGTAGGCCTTCCACGAGCACGCTGATAGCTTCGTCTCGCGTGTACGCATATACTCCGGAAGTTGCTTATCTGCTCATTCCACCAGTACATAGGCGCTTGGTGATACGTGAACTGCTTGCGCTTGCGTTGCAGGCGCTCTGTATTTGGCTAGTCATTTGGCAAGCTTTGGCCTCAGCGTGGCCAGATGTGCCCAGCGACTGGATGCCCTCCGAGAAGGCTGTCGGGTTGAAGGTATCCAGGCGATACCCTTCCCTCCACAGAGTTAGCGCCCTGCCAGATGCCTCGTTGATTGTGAATAGAAGCGCAGATATGTGCAGCGCCTATGTACGGGCCGTACTCAGCCACATTCGAGACTGGTTGACAAGAGCCAGACTTGTCCTAGCGGCTCACAAAACGGTGGTCGTCCTAGTCAACAGTCTCAAGAAAGTGGAAGCGGCCCATATAAATTTTGATAATATCATACTGGACCAAAGCAACAATGATGCCTTCTTCTTATGAGCGCAGTGAGGTCCATCATCCTACACGCAGCGCCAATCTGGTCACGAGCAATGACCACTGTCGATTGAGCGCAATCCGAGTCAGCTGTTCCTTCCGAACAGTCTCAGATGACGCTGCGCTTGTCATGGCCGGACGAGTGTAACTGGTGTGGGCAAGGAGTAGTGGAAGACGCTAACCACGCAATCTTCGAGGGAGGACGCTTCACTGAGGAGAGGAGTGCCCTAGAAGCAACAGTGGGCCGCTCCATTAGACCGGATAACTTAGTCGAGATCATGCTGGAATCTGAGACAGCTTGGCATCAAATCAGTTCATTCGCTGCTCTAATTATGGTGGAGCTTCGCAGAGTTGAGCGAAGCCGACGACTAGCTACTAATGTCTAAAATAGCGCAAAAATCTTGCGAAGCAATGCTTTACGGCAGTCCCGCAAGCATCGGTTATACCCTGAACCCATTGAAAATGGGAAAAAAGGGTATACTGGTTTTGTGAAAATGTATGTAACAGGCAATAAAGTATATATATTCTTGATCCCAGTTTCTCGTGAACTGTTCGTATGACACTATTTATCATTTCGGAAGGGACATACAGTTGCGGCACGTTGTTTGGAGATAAATGATACACTACACCGTCCCGAAGCTTGAAATCTGCCAACTCATGTTTTTCCAAATTCTTCCGAAGCTTTACAATTTCTGGCTCACAATTCTGCGTTAGCTGCAGTTGAAAGCCTAGATCCAGATCGTCCACGTTTACGACAGTATCTATTCTGCTCAAGACATCGACATGGGGCATGCTAACTACGGACCGGTGCACAATCGTATAGTTGTAATTTTCTAAAGGAAGGGTCCATCGAGCAATTTAGGCAGAAGATCTGCTGTTCTTAAGAGTTAAAGCTAGTGAGTTACAATCGGTAATTATTTTGAACGATATGAACTTCAAGTGTGTTTCAAAACGTTTCAGAGCATATACGATTGCCAACGTCTCCAATATGTAATTGTGCGGAACACTGGATGGAATTTATCATCCGCTTCTGAAGGAGTATTGCCCCACAACCTGCAGAAGTATGCGGAAGTATGAAAATAAGCCAAGACAGCGTTCCAGCTTTTTCCTATTCCCGGGGATTGGCAAACTACTTATGCCTGAAGATGTGCGGGCTTCGGGGTAATTCCGGAAGAATTCTCCAAATACCCTAAGTATTCCAATTCTTTATACGCGAAACATTTGGAAAGCTTGAGGCATCAGCCATTTGCCCGCAATGTATAAAGTGTCTTCCGTAGTACCTTGCGGCGCGAAATCATGTGAAGCAATCAGAATATTATCCATACATATCACCAACTGTTCTCGGTTTATGAGTACTTTTAGAATGAAGTATACAAATCTGGCAAAGACGGGAGGACCGTTACAGAGTCCGAAGGTCATGCGTGCGTCCTCGAATTGGAGTTACAAAAGCAGTGTACTTAATTGAATCTAGATGCATCTTCACGGCATGAAATTCACTTTCCAAATCTCACAGTAAAGAAAGACTTCCCACCCAAATGTTCAACACAATCATCTAACGGCGTAATTGGGAAGTGGTCACGTAGTGTAATCTTGTTTAACGGGTGGTAAACAACACACTTTCTTAATGTGTTGTCCTTTTGACGTACTGGCACTATTGCGGAAGCGTAAGGGGAATCACTGTGGCGTATGACGCCAGCACACGGAAGATCGTCACATATTTGACGCATCTCGATGAGTTCATGGTGAGACAGACGGCGAGGTCGGCAGAAAATGGGAGTCTGACTTGTTAATTTGATTTTTATTTCGTACTTGACGAATTTAATCAGTTCTTGAGGGACGTGCAGGTAAGAATCAGAAAAAGTAAACTTTAGGGCGACAGATTGCTCTGTTGACAAGGCATGTTCTACATTGAATTCGTGTTTATTGGCTTCAGGGACCTCAATTGCATTCCCAGCCGCAAGGCGTACGGGGCGAATCTGGTCGACTTGCATCGGACTAGGCAGGCTGATAGGGTGACTCGACAGTTTCTAGATTAGGTTCTTCAACAGGGATCTCAATGGCGTTTATGGCAGCCAGGGCATCGTTCAAGGTTTCAGTGGCCATATAGGAAGATTCTACTTGGTTGGCAACAGGCGACACAAACTTATTTAGATCAAGCGATTGATTACAAATTTTCGGATTATATTCGACGATTGCACATTTGACATTTTCCTTACAGAAAAGCAGCACTCCACAGTTGTACATGATCTATCCTAGAATCCTGGATATCAGCAACGACAGCATTGGTTGCCACAGCAATTCTAATCCGGTTCAGGCAGTTCAGCGGTCACATCGGTTTCGGACATGAATTTCTATAATATGCGAATGACGAGCAGTTGAAGCAACGAACATCTCGTGGTACTACGGCTGGTGCAGCAGTGATGGCAGCATAAACGAAAGATGGCAGCATAAACGAAAGGCGGCCTTGACAGCAGGATTAGCTGCTTTCTAAACAGAAGATGAAGCGGAAGGCATGGCATCAGAAGTAGCTGCGTACTGGACAGAATATGAAGCAGAAGGCATGGTATCCGAAGCAGCTGCGTGCTGAACATAAGATGTTGCGGAAGGCGTGGCAGCAGGAATAGCTGCTTGCAGAAGGTGAAGTAGCTGCGTGCTGGACATAAGATGCAGAGGACGTCATTGCAGCAGGAATAGCTGCTTTCTGGACAGAAGATGAAGCGAATCTGATCTGATGTATACATCCTATCATATCCAGCTTAAAACTACTTATTGATATATCAATTAAACTTGCAGGCAAGTCTCAACCAGTATAATTGCATGTATTTGCTGTGCATTTATATGGGCGGGCGTGCAGGCATATAAATGTCGCGACCCTCGCGACTGGAAAGGGTCAAAGGCGAGCGATGGGACGTCTCGCTCGCTCTTACCGATTCAGCGATTTACTCGCGTCGCACTCTCTGCGTTGATCGTGCACCGCTAGCCGAAGTGCCGTTCGTACTCGCGAGAAAGTAGCTTTTACTTTCACTCGCAGGTATATAACGGTGCTTCAGCCAATGAGAGGCTGCCACGCGATCACGCGTATTTGGCGTCGCACCAATCAGGCGATGTTGCCGTTAAGGCAGACCCGAAGAGAAGACAGGCCCCGCTACAGAGAGCCGAAGCAGGCCCCGCTCCAGAGCCGAAGCAGAGCCTGCGGCGCTGCTATAAAAAGGCGCCAACGGCTCAGCACTGGGTCAGTCGATTCCAATTAAAAGTGAAAGTGCCGAGTGTCAACGGGAGTGAAAGTGTAAAGTGCAACGAAGGACAACGAGCGGCATCAAGGACACAAAGGACATCGTGGGACTTATACAAGGATATTCAGAGGAATATCCTGGACGCATACCAAACCGTATCCTTGAGGACAGAGGTACGGCCGGCAGCTGGTGCTAGAGCAGCGTAACCTGAACAGGAGTGTGAGGTTAGTGAGGGCAGCCGTGCAGAAGAACGTAAGCCTTCTGAGACGCGGTCTAGAGTGCCAGCGAGTAAATCCAGTTGAAGGAGTGCGTGTGGTGATCCAAGCGAACCGCTGGAGAACACAGCGCGTGTCCTGGCGTACTCTGGAGTGCTCTGCAACCTCTAGACGGCTCAGAGGCTAATCGGTCGCTAGCCGGAGTACTCCTTCCGGCAGAACTACGATCCTGTAGAGAACAGTAGGCGCTAGCCCAGCCAGCTTTAAGGTGTGCTCGGAAAGCGTTACAAGGAGTGGCGTGCCCTACAACCAGGAGTAAAAGGTGGGTGAGAGTAGTCGTGCGTAAGGGCGTACGTCTTTGAGGCGCGATCTGAAATCTCAAACTAATAAAACACCAACGTCGGCTCCAGCCAACATGCGAGGAACATATTCCGACAGTAATCGTGACTCCCCCTGTGGCAATACATGCTGGCGTTGATTTTGCAACAATAACTTCAGAAGCAGTTGTTGCTCACACACTGTCAATAGAGAATGAATCGCAGAGACTGATTTCTTCCTACTCACTGCTTGACACTAACATTGTACAATACTTTTGAGCCTTATCGAGATAGCGACGTTAGACCAGGATCAACTTATTCAAGGAATAGATTTAAAACCAGATCGAATTAGCCAAATAATTTACAATCGGAAAGCCAGGTTAAATTGAAAAATTGAACAGAATATCACTTTTGTTGTGTTTTTTTATGTCCGCTCCATATATTTTTGTCATACGGGCCCACCAGTCCTAGAAATCCTTTTTTTTTTTAATTTGAACACAACTTTTTATACCCTGAACCCATTGAAAATTGAAAATCAGGGTATAATGGTTTTGTTGAAATGTATGTAACAGGCAGAAAGAGGCGTGGCAGACCCCATAAAGTATATATATTATTGATCAGGGTGGCAAGCCGAGTTGATATAGCCATGTCCGTCTGTCTGCCTGTATGTATTAGAAAAAACTAGAAATTTTACGGGACACATCATGGAATAGTAACTGTAAGCATTTGTGCGACTTCGGCATTGAACTAAGGTTCTCTCTCTCTCTCTCTCTCTCAGCAGCAGCTTTGCTAGGGCAACAGACAGCAGTGAGTGAGTACATTTTTAACAGCATCGTTTGAAGCTTAACTTTTTTGGCTCTTTCGCTGAATTTTTCTTTTAAAACGCCGCAATATCCGGTTAAATTATGGAAAATATCGTCTGTATAAGTGGTTTGCCGTTATAAGCGGAGTCGCTATACTTGGATTCTACTGTATATTCTGTTTCTTACCCCAGGTGAGGGAGAACATAATAATATTTACTTATCTTAAGCTGTGGTCTTTATAAAAACTCACAGCATTAAGCCGCTGATTCCTTTTCTGCGTATCTTACTACGTTTGGGGGAAACAACAAAGAACGCTGAAGGACCAAAAATCTTCGACCTTTTTTTGCATATTCAACTAAAACAGAATAAAATACTTTTGACGCACCACAAATGTACAGTTTGAAACGAAAGTGTTTTCACATGGGACAAAAAATGTATTTTTATTCTTTGACATTAAAAAAAAACTACTAAATGTGATATTTCGAATTGGCTTCAATGACCGCTTCCAACCGTCTATTCATGGAATTGATTATTTTTTGGACATATTCTACAGGTGTCTTCTCCCATTCCTCTAATATATAAGCTTTCAAATGTCTTTTGCTGGTTTGACCTTGCTTGGCTGTCCTTTTTTTGAGATCAGTCCACAGATTCTCCATGGGATTAAGGTCGGGACTTTGCACAGGAGTATCCAACATCTTTGCACAATTGTAGAGAAGCCAGCACCTGACCATGTTAGCCTTGTGTTTAGGGTCATTATCTTGGTAAAACCTAAATGTTGGTTTACCATCCCTAAATAATCCAAACTTGTGGGCACTGGCCACTAGATGCGTGCGTAATATCTCCAAATACTGTTTGGCATCCATAGTACTTCCAATAAAACATAATTGTCCAACTCCTTTACTGGAAATACACCGCCAGACCATCACTGAAAGTTTCCCGAACTTAATTGCTGGAATTATATTTTTCTGTTCAAGGGCTTTCAACGGCTTTCGCCAAACACAGCTGGGTCCATCGTTGTAGTACAACATCATCTTAGTTTCGTCGCAAAAGATGGTTTCATCCCGATATGATTCCACATGTCCCACATGCATCCTGACGAATGTTAGGCGCCTTTTTTCATGATCCGACGACAATAAAGGTTTTTTCCGAGCAGTGAGCAGTGGAGTGATTATAATAAACCAATTGAATCATGTCAAATGACAATCGCTTCCCTGGCATTCTTAATTTGTTTAAATTTGTTTAAGATTGAATCGATAATTACAAAATATGACGAAATTCTTCAGAACATAGCATTAGCCACAGCTGTGCACATTCAAATCGCCGAAAACAACGGTAAATGCGAATTTAGCAATAAGAACAAATAAAGAATAGCATGTGTGCAAACACTTTCGTGTCAGTTAAATTTGAATAACTTTTTTGTTGCTATTGTTTTTTAAGTCTATGTTAATAGTTTTCTAATTTTTTTAAAATTATTTTTGTAAGATAACAAATTGGAAAACAATATAATTTTCAAAAAAACTTGAAATATCACATTTAGTAGTTTTTTTTTAATGTCAAAGAACAAAAATATGTATATTTTTTGTCCCATGTGAAAACAATTTCGTGTCAAACTGTATGTAAATAATTTTGACAACTATTAGCCATCTGTTCGATTGCTTTTTTCTGTCATAGTGCCGGTATCTTTACTCAGTTGACTTCTTTCGCGTAGATCAAACTTTACAACAATATTGCATTATGTTGCACTGCAACAACTACAGTAAGAAACTTATGTTTTAGTTAAATGTGCAAAAAAAGATGTATAACTACTTTTGACCACCTCTGCATATCTAACATGATAATCTTAAATGTACTACTTATGTGCATAATGACCATTTTTGAAGGCCAGCGCATTGGCACTATATAAATGTCGATAAGTTTGAGGAACTCCGGCTCAGTCTCCAGATATGAAGGTTATCGAACATCCGAGGTATATCCTAGTACAAAAAGTTCAAGTACATACAATTTCGAGCTAGGAGGACCTCAAGAAATCTCTCGTTGAGGGCTGGAACAAAATTACAACTTGACAAAGTTGATGGACTCAATACCAAAAACGATTCAAAACATTCTAAATGGTAAAAGCAGACTAACAAAATATTAAAACAAGCGTTTCTGACTTTAGTTTTAAAATTTTAGCCAAAAACTTTGGTGGTGATCGATGGATTGTTGAGTTCTGATTATTAAATCTTTTTGTTTTTCTTCGGATCATAATTGTTTTTCGTTTTATTACAATAATATAATAATATCACTAATCATACAACACATACAATGGTACACCATATCGAACAAATGAATCACTCACAAAAAATATGTAGGTTGCGCCCCGATGTCTTAGCCAAATATCGGTACAAAAATTTAATATATTTTTTTTAAAGTTCTGTTCAGCTGTTCTGCTATGTTAATTGATAGATTTCTGTTACATCCAAAGCCGATTAATAGGGAAAATAACACGATTCGCATTCAGAAAAAAAGGACAGATTGCCGGATAGGGCAGGATTGCCGGACGAACGGCTTAAAAAAAAAAGACAAATCCGGTATCCCTGCTGCTAAGTACCCGCTACTCGAAGCAAAAAGTACGTGATTCTTTTGTTCGACATGGTGCCATTCTAAATGATTTATGTAACGAAACTTCGGCGGTATGCTGACAATTATCAATATGATCAAATGAACTAGTTCTCAACATATTGATTGCGGTTGTTAATATCTTGTGATTAGTTAACTAAAGAAGTGAGAAAAATTTTAAATATAATATACATTCTGTACAGAATATTTATGTTTTTTAGGATATTTATACCATGCAGGGGCTCGGATTGCAAAGTCTTAAAAAAAATCCAGCGGTTCGTAAAGCTATTTATTTATATATATTATTACGTAATATTTCCAAGTTGAATGTGTATTTTTTATCTAAACTATAGTTAATTCCGCTATATGTTTGCGTGGCTGCCGGAGCAGTTGGCGCTGTTTATTATATGACTCGCCTAGCCACAAGGAATCCAGACGTTACATGGAATCGGTCATCAAATCCAGAACCATGGCAAGAATATAAGGACAAGCAATATAAGGTATAAGATTTGTTTGCACACTTATATAATTAATAATTTTTTTTTTTTTACATTTCAGTTTTACTCGCCCATAAGAGATTATTCTAAAACGAAGAGTGCAGCTCCAAAATTCGAAGAATAAGTTTTTCGAAATAATTTGATTGTATAAATAAATGCATTAAAGTGCTGTTTAATATTGCGTTGTCGAATTATAATTTACAAATGTAAGCACATTGACTGCTATATCTTCCTTCATATTCATTACAGTTACAGTAATATAATATGTACATAATCGAGAATAGTTACTTATATCACAGTGCATTTAAAGATGGCGTATGTAGGTGACTCGTTCATGGAACCCACCGACAGCTGCTCAATATAGTTGGTGAATCGGTCAATCATTCAACCACGCCAGTGACACGCCGAAATGCAGAAACACGTAATAATCTAACCGCTGACTCCACACTATCTGAGTTTGGGTGAGCGAAGTGGAATTTTTCATCGCATTTCTGGTTGCTGGTCGCCAGTAGTTTACTACCGTTTCTTTAGAAGACTGACTGTCTTCGGGCGCTACAATCTTTAAACTCAATCTGTATCTTCTAGTGTTTTAAAACTAGAACGAAAATTTGACATGTGAGTTTCCGTTGGTTTAAACAGACCACAAAAATTATATCAACGGCCACTAAGGGGATGTCAAATCGGATTTGGTAATTTACTAATTACATACATATACCCTGAACCCATTGGAAATCGGCAAATAAGGATAAAATGATTGTGTTAAAATGTATGCAGAAGGAGGCGTAGACAAGCCGAGTAGGCCCATTTTAATGGTATCAATTTCGGATGCCAAGCCTCTTTCGCATCCAATTTGGAAAACATTACAAATTATACTGCAGAAATTACTATTCTAAATATTCTAAAACGTGGTAAACTAAAATACTTGGAAAAAAATGGCCAATGGAGCTCAACTTTCAACTTCAGCTCAAAACGGAGCTATCTTCGTTGATCTAGTGGATAGTGGATTAACGGGTGTCAGTATGCGGAATACCTGATCAAGAATATATGTATGTATGTATCTGCCACGTCGTCTTCTACTTATATACATTTTCACAAAAACTCTCCCATTTTCAATAGATTCAGGGTATAAAAATTAATTGGAACTTCATAAAATATTAATTTTAATTAAAACTCATGAAATAACGCTCGATGCTTGCGGGACTGCCGTAAAGCATTGCTTCGCAAGCGATTTGCGCTGTTTTAAACAGAAGTACCTTCTCGTCGGCTTCAGGCAACTCTGCGAAGCTCCACCATAATTAAGGCAGCGAAGGAACTGATTTGATTCCAAGCTGTCTCAGATTCCAGCATGATCTCGACTAAGTTATCCGGTCTAATGGAGCGGCCCACTGTTGCTTCTAGGGCACTCCTCTCCTCAGTGAAGCGTCCACCCTCGAAGATTGCGTGGTTAGCGTCTTCCACTAGTCCTTGTGCACACTTGTTACACTCATCTGAGTCGTCATGGCCAAACCGCTTTAAATAACTGCAGAAGCATCCGTGTCCAAAAAGAATCTGTGAAAGATAGAAATTAATCTCGCCATGCTTACGATTGACCCATGGTTTAAGCTCCGGGATGACGGAGTGCGTCCATCGTCCTTTCGTCGAGTAATCCCATCTTATTTGCCATCGAGAATGCTGTTCACCCTGGATGCATTGCGTGCGCCGCCTACAGATTCATTTGTACTGCGCTCCACTACTTCGGCGACCAAATCCTCCAGTGGAAGCATTCCGCCCATGACAAGCACCGCGTCATTTGAGACTGTTCGGAAGGAACAGCTGACTCGGATTGCGCTCAATCGACAGTGTTCATTGCTCTTGACCAGATTGGCGCTGCGTGTAGGATGATGGACCTCACGGCGCTCATAAGAAGAAGGCATTATTGTTGCTTTGGTCCAGTATGATATTATCAAAATTTATATATGCCGTTTCCACTTTCTTGCGCCTGTTGACTAGGACGACCACCGTTTTGTGAGCCGCTAAGTCAGCTCTTGTCAACCAGACTCGAATCCGGCTGATATTTGCGCTGCACATATCCCCTGTATCTTTCAGCTCCTTACCTATGGCGACGACGGCGACATCATCTGCAAAGCCAGTGTACATAAGTATCTTTCCTCTGAAGTAGCTCCAGCTAGCTGTGTTGAATGCATTCTTCACATCTAGAGTCGCTATGATGCAATACTGTTTCGACCCGTGCTTCCATCTGGTACTTTGTATGGCTGAGGTTGCGAGACCAACAACTTTGCTCAACGCCTGTAGGATAATGGCTCCTCCAGTGGTTTGCAAACCTTGGATAGCAATACCAGGTTCTGGATCTTGCAGCTTGCAGGGAACCTTTCTTGAGTTAAACATGTATTGAATAACTCAGTAAATTGCAGGGCAATGGCCAACTTTAGCGCCCGAAGGGGAACGATCCATAGGCTGCATTTGATTGCCGGCGTGGAGTATTTTGACCACCGTTTTGTATGCTCTATGGTCAGCTTCAGCGGAGTCGCATAGGTCTATGTCATATGTACTGCGGAATTTGCGTGAACTGCTTGTGTCGCTGCATGCTACCGTTGCGGGCGCTGTATATTTTAGTAGTCATTTGGCAAGCTCTGGCCTCAGCATTGCCAGATGTGCCCAGCGATTGGATGCCCTCCGAGAAGACTGTCGGGCTGAAGGTATCCAGACGATAAGCTTCCCTCCACAGAGTTGGCGCCATGCCAGATGGCTCACCAACTGTGAGCAGAAGCTCAGAGTGATCGCTGCTCGTTTAGCTATAGCTGAGGCTCCATTTGGCCTCTCGAAAAAGAGACGAAGTGACGAGGGTTAGGTCGATTATGGACACATATCCAGACCGGCTGAAAGTTGAGCAGAGCCACGTTCAGCGTCGCGAAGATCTCCAATAGAGTGCAACCTCTGGCATTTGTTGAAAGGCTACCCCATTCCATCGCCCATGCGTTGAAGTCGCCAGCTATGATGGCCTTCCGGCCTCATACGTCCTCGGCAAGCTCGTCGAGCACAGCAGTGAATTCGTTGAGCTGCATGCTGGGGGCCAGCCGTTTCGAGCGCGTACGAACCAGTTAAAAGACCTGACATTTGCAAGCGCATTCACTGTGTTGGCGTACCTTCCAGGTTGCATTAGCTTTTGCAGCTAGCAGCAATGTGCCCGTAGTCCAGACATTTGAAGTAGCGTTTTAGCTAGTCGGATACCTCAAACGAACCATCCATCAAAGCTGCAAATAAAGCCAACATATGAATGAATTTGTACTTTTATACCCTGAACCCATTGAAAATGGGAAAAAAGGGTATAATGGTTTTGTGAAAATGTATGTAACAGGCAGAAGGAGGCGTGGCAGACCCCATAAAGTATATATATTCTTGATCAGGGAGAGTAGCCGAGTCGATTTAGCCCTGTCCGTCTGTCCGTCCGTCCGTCTGTCCGTCTGTCTGTCCGTATGTATGAACGCGTCGTTCTCAGAACCTATAAGAGCTAGAGACTTGAAATTTTTTATGTAGGTTCCTGTATAGCACGAAAAGATAGAGTTTGTTAAAAAAAATCGATAACTCTTAATTTTAATGTTATCGATTAAAAACGAAATCGATGCTCCGTTATATAATTCTATATAATTCATCTTTATAGCTAGAGTCTTCAAATTTTGCATTTAGTGTTATGTGAGCATTACACAATTTCGATTTTTGTTAAATTTTGGATGCCACGCCCCCTTCGCCTCAAATTTGTAACTCCCGTATATCAAATACTAGAGACTTGTGCTTTGGCACATACATACATATGGATGACATGATCACGCCCAACAAGTTTGATCAAAATCGTTACTCTAGAAAAAAAGTTATTAAACATTTAATTTCCCATAGCATTGACATGCAAAGCAGCCAAAGAACAGCTGACGCCCCGACTAGCGCTTGTGTTTGCGTTCGTGTGTGTGTATGTTTTGCTTGTAATGAACGTACATATGCATGTGTATATAAAAGAATGCTTGGAATATGGGCTCTTCGCAGGGTTCAGGATATACCCTAATCGAGCGGTCTCGACTAGAGTTTTCTTACTTGTTTAAATTGGATAAAATTCAATAAAATATGCTGATCTTAAAGTGACAGTTTCATTAAAATCCGTTAAGTCGCACAGAAGTTATTTAACAAAACGTTTGGGCGATCGGCAAACATGTGGGACCACGCTAAGCATACAGTAGACATATTTCCACTAGAAGGCGCTATGGTCAGCGAATTTACAGCTGCTTTATCGAATTGAAACATATATGGCGCTTTTGTCTACAAGTTGAAAATTTCATTTAATTCAGCATGAGATTATTCTAAATGCAAATTCTGCAGTATTTTTAAAGTGCAGATCGCAAGGGGTTCAGGGGATCTCCTATTCGGGACGCCCGACTAGAGTACTTGTTTCTCTTAACACTTGTTAGTGTGGGTGTTGTTGTAAGCTCTATATCAGCTGGTTTGTTGTGAGTTGTTATTTTTCATTAATCCTTTCTTTGTCAGTTATTTTTTTTTTCCTTTGCTCCTCCGTTTTTGTTTGCTTGATCCCAAATGCTAATATGACATGATGTAAAAAGTCATGCTCTATGCGGCAAGCTAGCAATTTGTTTTTTGCTGGTTGTGTGGAATTTGACGCATACTAAATGTGCTGGTCTCACTGGGCGTGACTATGTTAAAGTCATGTCCACTGCCAAAATAGGTTGTGGTGGCCTTGTCCGATTTGCTTGAAAAAACCAATACAATTTTCCAAAATGTATAATTCGATGCGGGTTCAATTTTTAAAGCTGTATAGTGAACTAGATGCTGGAAATAAACTATTAAGTCAATATAATTTTGATACCCCACAAGCTGAACTGGACACTGCATCTCAATTGGTACCAACTTCCACACCAATAGTGTTTTTAAATTTATCTGTTGCTCAATAACATAATAACATTAAGGCCACTTCTTCCACACATATAATACCCACTTAATCTGTCGTTTCTCCTCGAAAGCAAGTGTTCCTTTATAGGCTTTTATCAGACACGACATGTGAGGCTGTGTCTGCTTTCGTTTCTAGTAAGTCAAAAATCATTGTCTTTATATCAAAGTTCAATTTTGCGACTTCTTGTGCCTGCTGAATTCTTCACAACAATATGTGATTCATGAATTCAAGCATATGAGTTGAAATGAGTTTTGTTAAAACCTTCTTCGGTATCCAACATTGTGCCAAAAAACTAAGTTCTGCACCAGCTTCTTCGCAGCTTAATATTCTAAACTAAGCAGACTTTTTTTGAGTAAAATCATCTGAATGGTCGCCTGATATAGTTTTTAATATTGAAGATTCGTGCATTAATGCTTCTAGATCATCCCCTTTTTGTATACCTATATGATATTCATCATCTCACATTTGAGGTATCACTGTCCTTAAGTGTTCCAGCAATTTGTGAACCTATACCATTAAACCAACGTCGTTGTTACAATAAGTGCACTTTTGTTTTGCTCAACCAATTTATGGCAACAGATTGGTTTGTCTTATGTGATTCCGTTGACATTAACTGTGCAACAACTATTTTCTATAACACTTTAAACTCTCTTCTAGATGTACGCGTTCTTAAGTGTCTCCCTATGCCTTTTTCTAACAAACCGCCATGGTTTACTCACACGATCTCCAATTTGAGTCCAAATATTTAAAAAACATTAAAAAGTCTGCCTTCATTATTGACAGGTCTAAATATTCCATAGTCAAAACAAATTATAATATTTTAAATTCTCGTTACTATGCGTTTCAAGTTTACCTTCCACATTTTACCTTGGATTGATCAATAGTCGCAATGATCATGATTCCTCTGATCTTTTGCCGATTTTTTCCAATGATCTTATTTATCTGTACATCCCTATACAACATTATACCCTCATTTAATTTCTTCAACAAATATTATTAACTTTAAAAATTTTCCGTGTTTCACTGATTTCAGCCACTCTGTCAGTGAAATCATATTTGTCGTCTGGAGCTAATAATATTCCCAGTTGAATTATTAGAAAATTTCAATGATTCCTATCAATTAACATTACTAAGCTACAAGCTATTTAGCTTGTACCTTCAGCTCTCACCTCTTTCTATTTGAAAAGAGTCGTTCATTATCCCTCTTTATAAACAAGTACGAAAACTTTACTTTACTAACTTTTGTAGTAGACGATCTTTTTGATTAAACTTGTAGGCCGTGATTGTGTCATCCATATGTGTGTATTTGCCAAAACACAAGAGTCTACCAATGTGAACGTTTTGAGTAATTGCGGATAATTGCAAGACATAAGGAAAGCAAGAGAGTTGCTGCTCCTTCATTGCATTTAGGGACATCAGCTGAAAAATTGTACATCTATTTCATTGTGCGCTCGTCAATCGACCTTCGTTTCGTGTTCTGAAATCGTGAATTTAAGATTATTTTAGAAACGTCATTGCAATCATCACCCAGACGATTACACACAACCAACCTGGAATCTCATTAGCTACTAATAGTTGGAACACACCCTTGAACTTAAACATCTGCAGGAACTTCCGACTACTGATCCTGTTACAAGACTTGGTCTTTCAACGGGGGGAAAATGCTCGGCGCATCAGCTAATAGAATGTGCTTACAGCATAAGTTCTCTTAAGTTTTGCACTCCTTTTTCTCTTCTCTTAACCCTCTAACACGCAGAAGTATTTTCAACTTTCTATATAAATTTGGCACACTCGGCTTTCAAATATATTTACTTTATATTCTATGTATATTCATTAACATTGCTCTTTTGCTGCATTTTACCATTATAACACATAAAAAATTTGAAAATACTCACAAATGAATTATTTTTAAAAAATTCATACTTGTAGTGCTAAAAATTATCGACTAGTGCATTAGGATTGTTAGAGCAATAGCAGCCATTATAATTTTTAAATTGTGAGCAAAGTCCATGGACTACACCCAGCCTTAAGCCGGGCTCGCCTGTCAGTGGTATAAAATTTTTAACTTGTATAATGGAACCGTATCCAATATATAAAATTAAGTTGTCAAAATGAATCAAATTAACTGCAAACACCATTCCATATTTTTGTATTTTTTACCTCATGGACCACTTCGTACTACTCATTATTTCTTTCTTTATGGCTTTATCTAATCATTTTTCCATTAAAAACCAAGTAAGATTGCTCTAGTGAAGACTGCTCGACTAGGAGATCCCTTGAACCCTGAACAACCGCTATTCCTCAGAATCGCTAACATTCTCCCTTTCTTTTATATGTAAGTAACAAGCAATATATACACACACCGACGAGCTCACAAGCATACACTGCTAACTGTGCATTTTGACTCAGCAGCTGCGCTCAGGCTGCAAAGCTCCAATGTTGTGGAAAATTAAATGTTAAATAGCTTTTTACGTAGACAAACGATCTACCTTGCAGGGCGTGGTCAAGTTATTCATATGTACATAAATTGTTAAATTTTCTTTGCCACGCCCCTTCGCCCCAAACTTGCAAAACACGTATTTCACGTATACTTGCTCTTTGGCACATACATACCTATGAATCACCTTATCAGGTTCTGAAAGGTTGATCAAAACCGTTGGTCTGCGAAAAAACTTATTCAACATTTAATTTCAAATATTATAGGCGCCTTGCAGCCTGAGTACAGTTGCTGAGTCATAGGCAGACATAGTTCAAGGTATACGGACAGATTGGAAGCGCACCCAAACCAACTCGCATCTAATCTGGTCAACAACCGAAGCAGGAGAAGACTTAAAACACTGCATCCCCTCGATCGTCGGAGAATTTAAATTAAAAAAAAAAAAACACATTTAATTAGAATAATTACTACAGGCGTACCTGCCAAAAAATGTGTTAAGGTTTACGAGATAAATGCGCTAAAAAGTCTTTGACAACAAGCAGCAAATAAATTCACATAAAACAAAAAAAAAAAAAAAACAAGTAACAACGTTACTGTCGGACGCAACCGACAGCGAAATACACAGGGGCATCTATCACATTATATTTTTTAAAATTTAACCTTAAATCCCCACTGTCGCCGCTCAAATTAGCTGCAGATTAAAACTTTTCATTGGAGGTGGCCAGACAGTTTCAATTAGGATCGAAGCTTGGAACCCTTACCTTAGCAAAAACACGCACCTAAATCGAGAGAGGTGGCATCTCTCAAAATAAGAGAGGTGACAACTCTCAAAATGAGAGAGGTGGCAACTCAGAAAATGTGATTTAAGTTCGTTGGCGAGCGTAGAGGTGTGGGCTCGAAACCAGGTGCGGTCATGTTGATATTTTTGTTATATTTTCTTTATTTAGTTATTTTGTATTAATAAAATATTCTTTTCAAACACATATATATAATTAGGCAAATCAAAAGACAAGGTCAAAGGTCACTAATTCATTATGTGGCGCGTTATTGGTTCAGAAGCTGCAGATGTTTCAGTTTTGATATGCCATGCCCCCAGTGGCCGTAGACAAATATTTTTTGGCATGTGCATAGAGTGGGCGTTTAAGAATATAACTGTAAAGTTTGGATGCTTACATTCGAAAAATGCGAAAATTACAGGGTATTTTTCTGTATGTCACGCCCCTTTTGGGGCGTAATTATAATGTTTAGGGAATCGATAGAGGAGGCCCTCAGTAACTTAGCATCCAATTTTGAAGCTTCTAGCACTAAAACTGTGGGAGATATAAGCTGATATTTGTTGCCACGCCCCCTGAAGGCGTAGATATATCCGCCATAGCTTATCGGTCGTGGGATGTTAACCCGAGTATATATACCAAGTCTCAAGTCTCTAGCATCAGTAGTGCTCAAAATATAACGAAACTAGTAAAATCACTATATATTCAGATCCGATTTATCACGCACCTAGTAGGCGTGGCCATAAAAATTTTTGGGCGATCTTTATAGGATCCTAACAGTAACCCACGTGCCAAATTTGGGCGTTCTAGCCCAAACTGTAGAAGATACAGATGACCCGATTTGCCACGCCCCCAATGGGCGTAGATATATCCGCCATAGCTTTTTGATTTTGGGATGTCGACGTGAGTGTTCAGTTAAAATCTCAACTCTCTAGCCCTTCTAGAAGTAGGGTTTCTGAGATACAGGAAAATGCGTTTTCCGATTTTCCACGCCCCTAGTGGGCGTATCGGAAAAATCTTGACACTTTATCAGACGAGGGTATACAGGAGTATATATTTCAAATTTCAAGTCTCTAGCTTCAATAGCGTGGAAATGGTTTGCGTTCATACGGACAGATGGACGGACAGCATGACGGACATTGCACAAACCCAATATACTATATCACTACGTGAAATAGTATAACAAGTACAGGTGGGCATGGGCTGGGCTTTTATCGGGTACCCGTGGGCATGGGCTGGAAAATCTAATTTCGGGTTGGGTGCGGGCGGTTATGGGTTAGGACGCTCAACCCGAAAAACCCGAAAATAAAGTTTTTTCATCGTCGTGGAAAATATTAAATGAAAGGCGCACAAGATTGTTGGATTTTTTCATAACTATTAATCCTTTATAAAAAAAAATGTAATTTAAGTGCTGTTTTGAAGAAAACAAAGGAAATAAAAAATTTTAGTTTGTATTAAAATTTAAAAAAAATTTTTTTTCGACCGGGCGGGCTGGGTTTCGGCACTAACCACATAACTCATAGATATAACACGCAGAGCACTGAAATTCAGCGAATTCCCAAAGTGACAAGGCAGCCCCATGGCGAATTCGCTGAATTCGCTTTACTTTTTGCTGCGAGCAGCCGGTACTCTGTGACAAGAAAATCAGTGCTCTGCGAGCGCTCGTTCGGTAATGGTCCATTTCTATATGAAGCCCTTCTATGCAACCATGTATGCTTATTTTCTGATCACTTCTCTCTCATATATTTTTATTATCTGCTTTCTTCTCTCTCGAATATATTTATGTAAGAACTCACCAGCAGCAGCACACCAAAATGGAAATTTGCTGGCTGAGGCTTCATTTCGTCTCTTGCGACAGTAGAGTATACCAAACTTTTGAAAGTGTTTGTCATGCCCATGCAAAATGTTGACATTTTTATTATTATTTATGAGAAGGGTATGGATGTGTGAGGCTCATACGAAGAATATGTTTTCGCGACGAGCATGCACACACACACACTATCAGTACTTACCGTTACAGCAGCTCACATTTATGAGCATTTGTGATAAATTGTAGAAACCAACATTCTTTCAAATATACCTGTCATTAGGTTATAAAAGACTACTGTGGGTTTGGTGATTCATATCTATTCGCAGGTGCCATAATGCACCGAACTGTACCCTTTATTACCATACCATGATTACTGTAGGTCGTAAATGAGTGACTGTCAAACTCTACAATTCAAACCACACAAAATTAACAAGCTACTGGAATCGCAAGATATTCGACAACTCTGATTAGACGCACACATGTACAAATGTGTGTGTGTGCAGTCTACGGGTCTCACTGCTTCAAATGTTGGTTGTTGCCAGCTGACAACGCTGAACGCAGGTTGTACCGCAGAAAGAAGCGATGGAGAAGGGAGTGGCGCGATGCGAGTACGGTAAGAGCGACTCTCGCGACTGTAAGGGACCATAAGTCGAGTGATAGTATATCTCGTGCCGTTAGTGGCCGCAAGAAAGTAGTTGTTGCTTTCACTCTCAATCATAGCTCGCAAATAACTGTCCACCGTTTTTATACCCTGAACCCATTGAAAATGGGAAAATCAGGGTATAATGTTTTTGTTGAAATGTATGTAACAGGGAGAAGGAGGCGTGGCAGACCCCATAAAGTATATATATTCTTGATCAGGGAGACAAGCCGAGTCGATTTAGCCCTGTCCGTCTGTCCGTCCGTCTGTCCGTATGTATGAACGCGTCGTTCTCAGAACCTATAAGAGCTAGAGACTTCAAATTTTTTATGTAGGTTCCTGTATAGCACAAAAAGATCGAGTTTGTTAAAAAAATCGATAACTGTCTTAATTTTAATGTTATCGATTAAAAACGAAATCGATGCTCCGTTATGTAATTATATATAATTCATCTTTATAGCTAGAGTCTTCACATTTTGCATTTAGTGTTATGTAAGCCTTATACAATTTCGGTTTTTGTTCAATTTTGAGTGCCACGCCCCCTTCGCCTCAAATTTGTAAGTCCCGTATTTCAAATACTACAGACTTGTGCTTTGGCACATACATATACATACACATATGGATAACATGATCACGCCCAACAAGTTTGATCAAAATCGTTGCTCTAGAAAAAAAGTTATTAAACATTTAATTTCCTCTAACATTGCCATGCAAACAGCAGCCAAAGAACAGCAGACGCACCGACTGGCGTGTGTGTGCGTGCGCCTGTGCGTGTGTGTGTATGTTTTCCTAGTAATGAACGTACATATGCATGTGTATATAAAAGAAACAAAGAATGTTTGGAATAGCGGTTCTTCATAGGGTTTAGGGTATACCCTAGTCGAGCGGTCTCAACTAGAGTTTTCTTACATAAAAACGGTTTCGGTCCGAGCGCGAGCGAGCTCATTTAAGGACTAGTCAATCGGTTGCTCTCTGAGTCTTTTCGTAAAGTGTCACTAAAAGACACTTATTTGCAGACAATGAGAAACGGTCGACAGTTATTTGCGAGCTATGCTCGCAATTAATTAATGGTGCTTCGGCCAATGAGAGGCTGCCACGAGATCTGACGAATTTGGCGCCGATCATGATCATGAGATGTTGCCATTAATTCGGACACGAGCAAAAGACAGATCCCGCAGTGGGTCAGTCAATAAAATTTAAAAGTGCCCATAAGTGAAAGTGCCGAGTGGCAACCCAAGTGAAACCCGAAAAAGGACTTCGACGGAAAGCGAAGAACTTCAAGGACATTATAAGGACTTCGTGGGAAAACAACATGGATACCCAATGCATTGGTGCGAACGGCAACATAGTGCTAAAAGTGATACATCCTGCAACAGTACTGAGAGGTAGAGTGAGGATAACCGTGCGGCTCTTTGCTCATTGCTCGTGTAATCGGGAGTGCGCCACACGGCAATTACGATCCTGCGTGCAAGTGTGCTCTAGCCAGGCCAGCCATAGCGTAATAAATAATAATATAATGAAGCATATATAATTAAAACAAGTAAGAAAACTCTTGTCGGGGGTCCCGACTAGGAGATACCCTAAACCCCGCGCTATCTGCGTTAAAATACTGCATAATTAGCATTTCGTATAAACGCACAGAAAACTAAATTCAATTCATTTTCAATTGTTTAGCCAATAGCGCCATCTATGGTTCGATAGAACAGCGCCATCCATGTTTCGATTTGTTGAACAGCTGATAATTCGCAAATCATAGCGCCATCTATTGGAAATATGTACACTAAAACTTGGTCTTAGAATTTGCTAGATGCACGCAGCTCAATGTGTATGTGTGCACACGTATAGGAAAACAATTTGCTTTGCGTTGCTGGTCACGTGTTTGGCCGATTGGCCAAATGTTTTGTTTAATAACTTCTGCGCGAATTAATGGATTTGAATAAAATTTTCAGCTTATGTTCAACATATTTTATTACATTTTTTCCAATTTTTAAAAATGTAAACCCATTCATTTACTGGCTTTGAGTGCAACTAACCTCAATTTAAATATTTGGGGAAATTTGGAGGTATCCAAAATTTAACAAAAATCAAAATTAGAGAAAATAAATATAAAACTTACAAAAAAATTTGGGGTCTCTAGCTATAAAGACGTGGGAGATATAATTTTATAACTAACATTCGATAATGTTTTTAATCGATAACAATAAAACTAAAATAGTTATCGACTTTTTTTAACAAACTCGATCTTTTCGTGCTATTCACGGACCTACATAAAAAATTTCAAGTCTCTAGCTCTTATAGGTTCTGAGAACGACGCGTTCATACATACGGACAGACAGACGGACAGACGGACATGGCTATATCAACTCGGCTTGTCATCCTGATCAAGAATATATATACTTTATGGGGTCTGCCACGCCTCCTTCTGCCTGTTACATACATACGCCCTCCAACAAAAACATTATACCCTGATTTTCCCATTTTCAATGGGTTCAGGGTATAACAAGTAAGAAAACTCTAGTCGAGACCGCTCGACTAGGGGATACCCTGAACTCTGCGAAAAACCGTTATTTATTTCATATACACATGTATATGTATGTTCATCACAAGCAATTTTTTTAATTTTGAAATTTTTTTTAAATTTTTCTTTTATAAAAAAAATTTTTCTCGTTTACATTTTATAATATACATATATTTTTTTTCTTATAATTAATTCTTGGTGAGTACATTTAAAAGTCCTACCTACATGGTTGTATAGCTTTACGGGCTATACTTCTGTTGAGCGGAAAAGGTTCCACGCAACTTTACAATTATATTATATGTAGTTTTTGTTCTTATAATTAATTCTTGGTTATTACATTTAATTATATCCTGATTGAATTCAATTTTTCTGCATCAGCTGGTCGTCGCCGGTTGGCCACGCTGACGCTCCTTCGTCGGCGTAAAAGGCGGCTTGCCTTTCACGCTTGTTTGTTCCTGTTTGTGTCCTGTGTGCAAGTGTACTCGCACGTAACGCTGTCCAGGGGTCCAGGGCAGTCCTTCGGGCACTCCTTTTTCGTCCTTGGTATTTCTTTGGCTGCTGGTATATTTTGATCAGTTTTATTTGTATATATTGTTTTAATGGGTGAGTGAGCTGGAGTTGTAGGCTTTTTCTCTCTCAGAGTTGATTTAAGAAAATCAAGCTGGGCAGTTGCCCAGGGGGTGGGTGGAGTGGGATTCGTATATAGCAGCCACTTGAGGCGTGATATTCTTTTATTGATTTTATTTTTAACTTCCCCTCGTGCCATACTCAACAACTCAACTCACTCAGTATTTTTCCTTCATCAGCATGCCATCCATTTCTGCTTCCAGATCCGCCGCATCCAACTTATCTGCCTCGCTGCAGAATGCGGAGCCCAATGAGAAGAAGTTGTCTTCACGAATGAGATATTCAATCGGTGACACGTCCTGTCACGGTCGCCATGTAGTCAAACAACAGCAAAACCAATAAAACACTTGAGCTTCTGCTCGCTTTAGCTTTAAGTTATCGAATGATTCTTTATTTCAGTTTTTGAGTGTGTTTAGCCTAAATACATTATGTATATATAAAAAGGTTCTGCCGCTGAGAGCAGCGACAGAATGGGAGAGCGTAGCATATATACATATGTATGTATATGCAGACGGCATATACATAAAGGCATAAATGCTTATGCTGCAGATCCCCCGCTGCAGGCCCGTCCACATATAGCCGTATCATATGACGGCTTATGTGCGGATGCGTTACGTAAACACAGCGACAAAGTGCCACTGTGTATAAGAGTGTAATACTCTAACTGACGATGGACTTATGCTTATTTAACGTACAACATGCTACAGTACTGACGCAAGCACCCACAAGCGCAAGTCGCTGCGTCAGCTGTGCTTGGGCTGCTAAGTTTATGTGTGTCAATGTTATGGGACAATTAATGTGCAATAAATTTTTTATCAAATTTGCAGGGTGTGATCATCTCACTCATAGGCGTGTATTTACGGACTTACCAGCTCTTGTAGGTTCTGAGATCGACGCGCTTATACATACGGACAGACACAGAGCTAAATTGATTCGGCTTGTCTCCCTGATCAAGAATATATATACTTTATTGGGTCTGTCACGCCTCCTTCTGCCTGTTACATACATGCACATTTCAACAAAAACATTATACCCTGAATTCCCATTTTCAATAGGTTCAGGGTATAACAAGTAAGAGTGCTCTAGTGGAGACAGCTCGACTAGGAGATCCCCTGAACCCTGCGCAGAACTACTATTCCTAAGAATCGCTAACATTTTGTATGTATGTAGCAAGTAACACATCCGAAAGCACAAGCACACAATCTGCTAATTGTGCATTTTAACTCAACAACTTAGCTCAGTCTGCAAGGCACCGATAATATTAGATATTAAATGTTTAATCAATTTTTTTTTAGACGAACGATTTTAATCAAACTTAAATCAAAATATTAAAAACTTATATAAGAGAATTCTTTGTGTGTACGCAGACTTTTGATAGTTGTTTTTTTGCTATGTTTTTGTTTTAACAGTTATATTATGCATAAGTTTTTTGTTTTGATAAATTAAATTAATTTATATCTTAAGTTTAATAATTAAAGAAACAAATACAAAAAGAAAAAATTCGATATCTTGTTTATACTGAGAGATATTAATGCTCAAACTTGAAAAATAAAAATTTCTTTGGGTGTACGCAGATATATGTGAGCAAGTGTATATGCAGAACCGTCTTGAAATGAAGAACGTCTGATCAGTTTGAACGTCAGTTCTCTACTGATTTATTTCTCATGTCTTTTCTTAGACCTATGCATATAAATTAGTCTCGTGTCTTGAGTCTGCGATGGTGTAGAGGAAGAAAAGTGTGTGCGGTGTTGGGTTGGTAACTCCTGCCTGCGCCTGTGTGTATATATGTATATGTTGCTTGTACATACATATGTATGTATATTAATAATCGAAGAATGTTCGGAATAGCGGTTCTTCGCAGGGTTCAGGATATCCCCTAGTTGAGTCCCAATTTTTGGGGACTCTACGAGAAAAGTTTATGGCATAGAGCCTGTAGTACACAGCATAAGCCCACCCCAAAAGAGCTTGGGTTAAATTAGGGTCCAGCCTCTGCTGTGATCTGAGGTTCGTTCAGCGAGATCAAAAAAAGTTTGAACTGATTAGTGTTTACTACCAACAACATGCATCGCCACATGTACATTACTTATTAGCCACACATTCCGGTATTGTGAAGAGCCGAAATGCTATGGCATAGTCAGCTGACATTGGTTTAAATTAAACTAATGAGGTATTGGAACTGCAGTATTTGGCGAAGATCGGATGCACTACACTACCTATTGTAAAGTAAAATAAATAAAATAAAATCGGAAACTCTCACAATTACAGCTCGTTTGTCTTCGATAACCTATTTTTGTTATTTATATTTGAAGTTTGATATCTTCAATTAGTGCTGGTCCGCTTCTGGAATCTTGTTTATTTATCTAAGATTGAATACCTTGCCGAAGTAGTATACCACATCTTTTGTTAAATATATAATGACTATAAATTAATAAATTAGTTTTCATTCCCGTTAGAAAAATCCGGTGAAGATAGTATTATCTTTGCTGTAATTGTAATTTTACTTCTTAGATAATTGCTGCTCAGCCCATTTGATTAATAAGATGTTTGTCACAATAGTCAGAAAATTTTAAGCTTTTTATTATTATATTGGATGTTCAAAATAATTATACCCTGAACCCATTGAAAATGGGAAATCAGGGTATAATGTTTTTGTTGAAACGTATGTAACAGGGAGAAGGAGGCGTGGAAGACCCCATAAAGTATATACATATATTCTTGATCAGGAAGACAAGCCGAGTTGATATAGCCACGTCCGTCTGTACGTCCGTCTGTCCGTGTGTCTGAACGCGTCGTTCTCAGAACCTATAAGAGTTAGAGACTTGAAATTTTTTATGTAGGTTCCTGTATAGCATGAAAAGATCGAGTTTGTTTCAAATAATCGATAACTATCATCATTTAATGTTATCGATTAAAACCCGATATCTTCATTTAGTTATAAAATGCTATTTAATTCATCTTTATAAATAGAGTCTTCAAATTTTGCATTTAGTGTTATTTGGGTCTTATGCAATTTCGTTTTTTGCTTAATTTTGGGTGCCACGCCCCATTCGCCTCAAATTTGTAAGTCCCGTATATCAAATACTAGAGACGTGTTCTTTGGCACATACATATATATGGATGACATGATCACGCCCAACTAGTTTGATCAAAATCGGTGCTCTAGAAAAAATTATTAAACATTTAATTTCCTATAACATTGCCATGCAAACAGCAGCCAAAGAACAGGTGATGCACCGACTTGCGCTTGTGTGTGCGTGCGCCTGTGTATGTGTGTGTGTATGTTTTGTTTGTAATGAACATATATATACATATGTATATTAAAGAAACGGAGATTGCTTGGAATTGCGGTTCTTCGCAGGGTTCAGGGTATACCCTAGTCGAGCGGTCTCGACTAGAGTTTTCTTACTTGTTTGAGGTAATTTTGTTTCGTAATATTTGGAGTACCTTTAGAAAGTATAATTTGTGGTATATGTGTGGTTTTCATTTCCTTTTATGTATTTTATATCAAAATCATATTCTGACAATTTTACTCTCCATCGAGTTATTATACCCTGAACCCATTGAAAATGAGAATTCAAGGTATAATGTTTTTGTTGAAAGGCGTATGTATGTAACAGGCAGAAGGAGGCGTGGCAGACCCCATAAAGTCTATATATTGTTGATCAGGAAGACAAGCCGAGTTGATATAGCCATTTCCGTCTGTCCGTTCGTCTGTCCGCATGTATGAACGCGTCGTTCTCAGAACCTTTAAGAGCTAGACACTTGAAATTTTATTTTTTTTAGGTTCCTGTATAGCACGGAAAGATAGAGTTTGTTTCAGAAAGTCGATAGCTGTTATCGTTTTATTGTTATCGATTAAAAACGAAAATCTTAATTAAGCTATAAAACTCTACCTAATTCATCTTTCTAGCTAGAGTCTTCAAATTTTGCATTTAGTGTTATTTGAGCCTTACACAATTTCGGTTTTTGTCAAATTTTGGCAGACCCCATACAGTATATATATTCTTGATCAGGGAGACAAGCCGAGTCGATTTAGCCTTATCCGTCTGTCTGTCTGTCTGTCTGTCCGTCCGTCTGTCTGTCCGTAAATATGGACGTGTCGATCTGACAACTTACAATAGCTAGAGACTTCAAATATTTTTTTTGTAGGTTCCTGTATATCACGAAAATATCGAGTTTGTTTCAGAAATTCGATAACTGTTATCGTTTTATTGTTATCGATTAAAAACGAAAATCTAATGACGCACCGACTGGCGCTTGTATGTGCGTGCGCTTGTGTGTATGTGTGTGTGTGTTGCTTGTAATGAACATACATATAAATATGTAGATAAAAGAAATTGAGAATGCACGGAATTACGGTTCTTCGCAGGGTTCAGGGTATACCCTAGTCGAGCGGTCTCGACTAGAGTTTTCTTACTTGTTAATATCTATTTTTGAGTCTTTTCGAAGTACGACTGTCATTGGTTTGGCTATGTCTGCAACATTTGGAATGAACTTTCTATAATAACCAGCTAATCCAAGAAAACCTTTTCTTTCTTTTCTTTTTTTTTTCGTGGGAATAGGATATTTCATTGCTTGGATTTGAACAGTATTGGGTTTTATGCCATCCTTAGTTATAACGTGTCCTAGGAAGGTAGTTTCTTGTTTTAGAAACTCGCATTTGTCAAGTTGTAATTTGAGATTTGCTTCGGAAAGTTTCTCGAAAACTAATTGCAATGAGTATAGGTGTTCTTTTAAAGATGTTGCATATACAATTATATCAAGATATACTAAACTGTGGTTATTTATTAATGGTCGCAAAACATTATTCATGCAACGTTGGAAGGTTGCAGGTGCATTCTTTAATATGGCATACGAAGATATTCACAGTGGCCATGTTTAGTGGAAAAATCTGGTTTTTGAATGAAATCTGGATGCATTTCAAATTGGTGGAATCATTTAGCAAGGTCGATTGTTGTAGAATAATTGCATCTACCTAGTTATACCCTGAACCCATTGAAAATGGGAAAATCAGGGTATAATGTTTTTGTTGGAAGGCGTATGTATGTAACAGGGAGAAGGAGGCGTGGCAGACCACATAAAGTATATATATTCTTGATCAGGGAGAGTAGTCGAGTCGACTTAGCCCTGTCCGTCTGTCCGTCCGTCCGTCTGTCCGTCTGTCTGTCCGTATGTATGAACGCGTCGTTCTCAGAACCTATAAGAGCTAGAGACTTGAAATTTTTTATGTAGGTTCCTGTATAGCACGAAAAGATAGAGTTTGTTAAAAAAAATCGATAACTGTCTTAATTTTAATGTTATCGATTAAAAACGAAATCGATGCTCCGTTATATAATTATATATAATTCATCTTTATAGCTAGAGTCTCCAAATTTTGCATTTAGTGATATTTAGCCTTTGCGCAATTTCGGTTTTTAAATGCCACGCCCCCTTCGCCTCAAATTTGTATTTCAAATACTACAGACTTGTGCTTTGGCACATATATACATATGGAGGACATGATCACGCCCAACAAGTTTGATCGAAATCGTTACTCTAGAAAAAAAGTTATTAAACATTTCATTTCCCATAGCATTGCCATGCAAAGCAGCCAAAGAACAGCTGACTCACCGACTGGCGTGTGTGTGTACGTGCGCCTGTGCGTGTGTGTGTATGTTTTGCTTGTAATGGACGTACATATGCATGTGTATATAAAAGAAACAAAGAATGCTTGGAATAGCGGTTCTTCATAGGGTTTAGGGTATACCCTTGTCGAGCGGTCTCGACTAGAGTTTTCTTACTTGTTTTCCTAAAATCTCGTCCATATTTGGTATTGAGTATCTGTCATTTATAGTTACGTCGTTTAATTTCCTGTAGTCGATTACGAATCTAAATTTTTGTTTACTTGAAGCATCTTGTTTTTTTGGTACGATCCATATAGGACTACAATAAGGGGAATTACTGGGAGTATACCTTGATTTAACATGTCTAGAATTTGGTGTTCCTCGTAAGCTTGTGGAGAACTGTATGGTTTTGTATATAAAGGTGAATTGTGAGTATAGTTGGTAATATGTTTTTCTTGATTACTGAAACTAAGTTGGTGACCTTCTTTGAATTGAATGGGTTGATATTGTTTCAACAATTTTATCACATTAAATTTTTCTTCTTAAATTTGTAGATTCTTGATTTTTATACCCTGAACCCATTGAAAATGGGAAATCAGGCGTGGCAGACCCCATAAAGTATATATATTCTTGATCGGGAAGACAAGCCGAGTTGATATAGCCATGTCCGTCTGTCCGTATGTATGAACGCGTCGTTCTCAGAACCTATAAGTGCTAGAGACTTCAAATTTTTTATGTAGGTTCCTGTATATCACGAAAAGATCGATTTTTTTTCAGAAATTCGATAACTGTTATTGATTAAAAACGAAAATCTAAATTAAGCTATAAAATTCTATCTAATTCATCTTTCTAGCTTCTTCAATTTTTGCATTTTTATACCCTGAACCCATTGAAAATGGGAAAATCAGGGTATAATGTTTTTGTTGGAGGGCGTATGTATGTAACAGGCAGAAGGAGGCGTGGCAGACCCCATAAAGTATATATATTCTTGATCAGGGAGAGTAGCCGAGTCGATTTAGCCCTGTCCGTCTGTCCGTCCGTCCGTCTGTCCGTCTGTCTGTCCGTATGTATGAACGCGTCGTTCTCAGAACCTATAAGAGCTAGAGACTTGAAATTTTTTATGTAGGTCCGTGAATAGCACGAAAAGATCGAGTTTGTTAAAAAAAGTCGATAACTATTTTAATTTTATTGTTATCGATTAAAAACATTATCGAATGTTAGTTATAAAATTATATCTCCCACGTCTTTATAGCTAGAGACCCCAAATTTTTTTGTAAGTTTTATATTTATTTTCTCTAATTTTGATTTTTGTTAAATTTTGGATACCTCCAAATTTCCCCAAATATTTAAATTGAGGTTAGTTGCACTCAAAGCCAGTAAATGAATGGGTTTACATTTTAAAAAATTGGAAAAAATGTAATAAAATATTTTGAACATAAGCTGAAAATTTCATTCAAATCCATTAATTCGCGCAGAAGTTATTAAACAAAACATTTGGCCAATCGGCCAAACACGTGACCAGCAACGCAAAGCAAATTGTTTTCCTATACATGTGCACACATACACATTGAGCTGCGTGCATCTAGCAACTTCTAAAACCCGCAAGTTTTAGTGTACATATTTCCAATAGATGCCGCTATGATTTGCGAATTATCAGCTGCTCAGTTGGATCGAAACTTGGATGGCGCTATTCAATCGAACCATAGATGGCGCTATTGGCTAAACAATTGAAAATGAATTGAATTTAATTTTCTGTGCGTTTATACGAAATGCTAATTATGCAGTATTTTAACGCAGATAGCGCGGGGTTTAGGGTATCTCCTAGTCGGGACCCCCGACTAGAGTTTTCTTACTTGTTTTATTTGGACCTTTGCATTTAGTGTTATTTGGACCTTACGCAATTTCAGTTTTTGTTAAATTTTTGATGCCACGCCCCCTTCGCCTCAAACTTGTAACTCCCGTATATCAAATATTAGAGACTTGTGCTTTGGCACATATATACATATGGATGACATGATCACGCCCAACAAGTTTGATCAAAATCGTTACTCTAGAAAAAAAGGTTTTAAACATTTCATTTCCCATAGCATTGCCATGCAAAGCAGCCAAAGAACAGCTGACGCACCGACTTGCGCTTGAGTGTGCTTGCGCCTGTGTATGTGTGTGTGTATGAGTTGCTTGTAATGCACATATATATACATATGTATATTAAAGAAACGGAGATTGCTTGGAATTGCGGTTCTTCGCAGGGTCCAGGATATACCCTAGTCGAGCGGTCTCGACTAGAGTTTTCTTACTTGTTAGAATTATCTTTGATTGGATTGTTGAAGTGTTGATTAGTTTCAATTAATATATAATAATCTAGAGAAAATTGATGTAAAAGGAATTCATTATTATTCTTGAACAAGTTGTTGAAAAGGACGATAATTTTTTTTGTGATAGTTAAAGGTCCATTGCTGGTTGGAATAAAACAATCGGTATCATGAATTGGTAAATTAAAAACGTTGGATATCATATTGACAATAGATCCTGTATCTATAAAAAATTAAACAATTTTTCCCTTATAAGTGATAATTATGTATATTGTTGTTTTCCGAGGATGGCAGCTAAAAATTTTCGGCTTTCTCGATTTCTATTTCATTTGGTTGCTCTGTCGTATGTTCGGTTGTGGCTGTTTATGTGTATGTGTGGTCTGAGGTTTGTGGGTAACTTTGTTCTTGGTAATATTAAGGGTAGTATTCGGGATAATAAGCTAATTGATTATAATATTCTTGTTGCATATAATCGTGATAATTATTATACTATTTCACGTAGTTATATAGTATATTGGGTTTGTGCAATGTCCGTCATGCTGTCCGTCCGTCTGTCCGTCTGTCCGTATGAACGCAAACCATTTCCACGCTATTGAAGCTAGAGACTTGAAATTTGAAATATATACTCGTGTATACCCTCGTCTGATAAAGTGTCAAGATTTTCCCGAAACGCCCACTAGGGGCGTGGCAAATCGGAAAATGCATTTTCCTGTATCTCAGAAACCCTACTTCTAGAAGGGCTAGAGAGTTGAGATTTTAACTGAACACTCATGTCGACATCCCAAAATCAAAAAGCTATGGCGGATATATCTACGCCCATTGGGGGCGTGGCAAATCGTGTCAAACTGTATCTTCTACAGTTTTAAAGCTAGAACGTCCAAATTTGGCAGGTGGTTTACTGTTACGATCCTATAAAGATCGCCCAAAAATTTTTATGGCCACGCCTACTAGGTGCGTGATAAATCGGATCTGAATATATAGTGATTTTACTAGTTTCGTTATATTTTGAGCACTATTGATGCTAGAGACTTGAGACTTGGTATACATATATACTCGGGTTAACATCCCACAATCGAAAAGGTATGGCGGATATATCTACGCCTTCAGGGGGCGTGGCAACTAATATCAGCTTATATCTCCCACAGTTTTAGTGCTAGAAGCTTCAAAATTGGATGCTAGGTTACTGGGGGCCTCCTCTATCGATTCCCCAAAAATTATTGTTACGCCTCAAAAGGGGCGTGACATACAGAAAAATACCCTGTAATTTACGCATTTTTCGAATGTAAGCATCCAAACTTTACAGTTATATTCTTAAACGTCCATTCTATGCACATGCCAAAAATTATTTGTCTACGGCCACTGGGGGCGTGGCAAATCAAAACTGAAACTTCTGCAGTTTCTGAGCAAATAACGCGCAACATAATGACTTTGTGACCTTTGACCTTGTCTTTTGTTTTGCCAAATTATTATATTTTATTATAGAATATTTTATTAATACAAAATAACTTAATAAAGAAAATGTAACAAAAATATCAACATGACCGCACCGGGGTTCGAGCCCACACCTCTACGCTCGCCAACGAACTTAAATCACATTTTCAGAGTTGCCACCTCTCTCATTTTGAGAGTTGTCACCTCTCTTATTTTGAGAGATGCCACCTCTCTCGATTTAGGTGCGTGTTTTTGCTAAGGTAAGGGTTCCAAGCTTCGATCCTAATTGAAACTGTCTGGTCACCTCCAATGAAAAGTTTTAAACTGCAGCTAATTTGAGTGGCGACAGTGGGGATTTAAGGTTAAAGTTTAAAAAATATAATGTGATAGATGCCCCTGTGTGCTGCTAGGACGTGAAATAGTACTTCGCTGTCGGTTGCGTCCGACAGCAACGTTCTTACTTGTTTTACTTTGCAATGATTTTAATTTAGACTGGGTTCTTCATAAAGGTTTTTTTCTTGTTATAGGTTTAAAGATCTCAAATCGGGAATTTCTCAATTTATAATTCGAATGCAAATATTTGTAGGTAATTTTTGGATTAGGTCATCAACCGAGCATACAATGTTTTTTCTTCAAAATTATTTTCTGCGTCGTGTAATTCAAAATCAGTTGTTTTCGAAGATCCGCCCATGTTGTCAGGTCTTCTCATGTAGATTTGGTGGAGGGTTGACTTCGCCCCAATCACTGGCCTTGTGGCTCAGCAATATGATTGATACAAAAATGTTATTTACGGCTGTTCGCCGGAGTAGTGCAATTTTATTTCGACCTTAGTCGGTTAATGTTAAAATGCAAACTGATTGGAATATAAAGAGAATTTTTATGCTAAACCTAAAAGTGGAATCCATAAGCTACAAACTACAAAGCTACAGCCGGCAAGCCGACTCAGCATAAATGATAACATAAACACTTGTGACATAGTCAAGTGTCATGTTACCATAGCTGACCAGCTATGGTCAGGCCACTGAACTTCTGTGTCAGCGGAATGTATTTAGAGCAAATGGATTTTGATTACAAAGCTATATGAAATGACTACAAACTATTGTGTAAAATACTTATGTGCTAACAACTCCCCCCCTCAAGTATAAGGCCGTCCGCGACCGACCCAATCCCGGCGACGACTTCTCGTAACTGCTTCGCAGACTTCTTTGCGGCGATGATCCGCCAAAGAGTGAGGCCAATGCAGATTAAGGCACAGCATATGGCTCCAATGATGAATGCCACACTATAGTCTTGATCAGTTCCGGCGTCTTCCCTTAATTGCTGTATCACCTCCAAATTACGTTCATTCAAACGATGAAGGCAAGGGAGGCTGAGGACATCTTGACTGGCAGTGATGTTCAGCAAGGGAGAATTGGCAATACCCGGGACTCTATTGCGTACGTTGTTGTGATTGTTAAGTGCGACTCGGTCTCCGAACGTAATGAGATGCGTGTCTTGTAATGGATCTCAGTGCCGTTGTCCACCTGAATCCTTGCGGACCCGTCGTTGAGGATGATGATTCCGTCATCTACATGGGTGATTATTTCTAGGTTGCTCAGCTGGATCTCGCAGTGAGCCGTGCCACCTGCAGGAGCTCTTTGGCACATGAACTCTCTACTGCCAGACGACAAAATGTGACTCCAGGTGAAGCGGCACAACTCTGTGTGTTAACTGGTTAAGCTGGTCTTGAACTCTAGTGTTTATTTCTATTTGTCTATTGTTGGCATTTATTAGTTGCATTTCAGTGAACATAGTCTGCTTTAAATCACCGGCATCGGGTGTACCCGCCACAACCTTCAGTATGGATCCTAGGAAATCTATACTCCTGGCGACTCTATGGTGTGTGCCTCTAATAGGTCTTGTAGATGTGCCGTGTCCACACTTAGAAGTTTTTTCATGTGGGATAGCGGACACATGTCAATTAATTTGACCGTTTCTTCCACCATTCGCACGTACTCTGAGAGGTTTGCCGAGTGCCTAACATAGGCGTATTCCTCCCATATCAAGATTTCGCAGTCGACGATGGGCACGCAAGTAGTCGGTGACAGGGTCTGAAGCCACTGATAAGGAAAGGAGTAATATGGATCCAAACCTGTGAAATGAAGTTGTTGTCTTTATTTTTAGCAACTTTTTGCTTTTCCTTTTTAAGGAGGTCTGCCCACCAAAAATGTTTTATAAAAACTATGCCAAGTGGCTAAAAGTAAATTAAAAAACTATATCTAACTAATACGAGTTTGCCTAGTGGCTTTAAAAACGGTGTAAAAAAAAAACGAGGAAGTCACCTTAGGTTGTCCTTGTGGACCACCCTCCCTCTAATGAGGACCTCGGTCCCTGGGTCTGCTTCCACGGCCTTCTCATCGCATAAAGGTGTGAGTTTGTTTCCGAGCCTTCAGATGGACTTGACCAAAACCTTGTCACCAACGTCGAAGACCCTATTCTGCCGATTTGCGTTCTCCCTAGCTCTGAGCGTCGCTTGAGCGTTTCTGATATTTTCTTGAATCTTTTCTTGTGGCTCATCTGGGTGCGCCTGAACCACATCAACTGGTTTCTGGTCGATGACCGAATGGATCGACTTATTGTACTCAGTTGTAGCCAGTACAATAACGTCTATGATGTCACTCATGCTTTTATCGATTTTTAGGCATCTGGCTAGCTCTAACAGAGTGCTGTGAAAGCGCTCAACCTGTCCATTCGAGATGCTATGCAATGGTGATGCGTTTGAAATGCTGACCCCATAGTTGTTTGCGAGCATAGTCACGATGGTCTCTGAATTCAATGACGGTTCATTGTCACAGTAAATGGATCTGGCTTTTGGAGAAAAATTCATTAGTTGCATTAAAGCTGGCTTCAGATCCACAATGGTTCTTGAAGGGACCGGTTGGACAATAGCAAACTTAGAGCACTTGTCGATTCAAGTGAGAAAGTATTTCCTGTCAGTGGAGAAAATGTCTATGTGTAACATCTCTCCTACATGTGAGGGGATCGGTGTCTCCCCAAGCTCTTGTTTTTGGGGTTGTCTATCATATTTAGCCCTTGCACGTGTTTTGCAATTTTGTACCATTTCATTGGCTATTTTTGCCATCTTTGGAAAGTAGTACTCCGAGAGTACCTGCTTGATATTTTCCTGTGCAGACCTATTATGCTCGTCTGTGAGGATTTCCCTTCTTTCTCCAACCGCAAATACGTGCACTACGCGATTTTTGCAGTGCCAGAACTTTGCGGCCGGGTATCTTCGAACCAAAGCATCCTGTATCATTACAAGCGTGTGTAAATTACAGTGGAGAGCGCTTACGCATTTGGGTGAAACTACATCGTCTAGCAGCGATTCGACGCAAGTTTAGCTGATCAAGTAGCGTTTCTTATTTCCAAAAAGAATACAACTTCGTTTTAAAGGGAAACGGGCCTCTTCTAGCACTATTTGATTTTGAAATTCAAGGGCTTATCTGTTGTCTCAATGGTGTTGGTGAGAGATACCTCACTGTGGATCGTTGCTGCACAGGACTCAATTTCTTGTTCATTTACAGCGTTGAGCTGCTGTCTTGACAACGCATCCGCAACCAGATTGTCCTTGCCAGGTTTATAGAAGATACGTGCATTAGACTCGTCAATGCGCGCTTTCCACCTCTTGATTTTCGCATTAGGATTGGATTCCGAAACTGCGAAGGTCAAGGGTTGATGGTCAGTGAAGGTATTAATGTCTTTCACCCCATACAAATAGTGCCTTAACTTGGCAAGTGACCAGACGATGGCCAATAACTCTCCCTCTCTTTCTCCCTCTCTCTCTCTCTCTTTCTCTTTTGCATAGTTAACCTCGCTGTCCTTCAATGTTCTTGAAATCATTGTTATAGGACGACCCTCTTGAGACAAAACTGCACCTATGCCGTGAGCCGAAGCATCGGTCGTTAGATCGAATGGCTTCTTAAAATTGGGGTACCTGAGCATTACATTCTCGGATGACAAAATGACGCGCAACTTCTGAAACGCCCTTTGCTGCACTTCAGAGAATTGAACCTTTATATTTCTGGACCTGTGCTTACTGACTGTTCCATTTTTACCCTTCAAGATATTCGAGATGGGCCTTGCTATTGCGGCGAAGTCCCTAATGAAACATCTTTAATAACTTGCGAGGCCTAGAAATGATCTGACCTTAAACAGTGTCTTAGGTTCCGGATACTCTTGTATTGCCCTAACCTTTTCAGAGTCCATCGTGGCGCCAGTGCTGGTGAAAAGATGATTACGTCATCGACATAAACATAGCAAAATTTGCCAATCTGATCTCGCAGTATGTCGTCGATGGTTCTTTGGAAGATGCTTGCTGCATTTTTTAATCCAAAGGGGAGTCTTTTGAACTCGTATTTCCTGTTCACAGAGCAAGAGATTTTATCACGGTCGCGTTCAGCGAGTATGATCTGGTGATAACCAGACTTGAGGTCTAATGTTGAAATGAATTTGGCTCCACCTAAATTCCCTAATATCATTGAAATATTTGGCATAGGGTATTTGTCAGGCACGGTTCTTTCGTTTAGTTTACGAAAGTCCATTACCAACCTGATTTTCCTATTGCCCGCTTCATCTGTGCCCTTCTTGTCTATTACCCATATTGGGTTATTGAAGGGAGAGACGAAATCGGCTGCTCCCATTGGATATTGGTAAAGCTTGGCATAGATCGGTTGCTCATCTGTGGTCCTAATGGTAGCCACGACTGATGTGTTATACGGCAACGCCTCGTCTGGGTCTGCAAAGGCCTTTTGTTTGGTCTTTAGCATTTTCAAAAAAGAGCTTCTATCTAATGGTGATGCCTCTGCACAGTCTACATCTGTGAAATTTACGTTTTTGCACGTGTGGAAGGTGACTTGTTCGACCTCCATGCCCCACTTAAGTTGTCCTGAAGCTAGACTAAGCGAAGCAGCTGCCTGCTTTAACAGGTCAACGCCTACTATCCCATCAAAAGTTGACAAGTCTGGCAGAATAAAAAAAGTTGCCTTTAACCCAAGCATTGAAACTAAGCATTTGTGTGTAATTTGCGTCTCGCCGTGAATGGAATGAATTTTGAAGGGGGACTCTACCGAGCGGACACCTTTCAACACTTTATGTGGCCGAATGAAATTCTTGGCCGCGCCCGTGTCTATGAGGAATCGCATGTGAGTCCCTGCGAGCAAGGAGCATAACTAGCATCGTCATTGAATTGTGCCGCTGTGCTAGAGGCGGCATTAGCATACGCCTCTGGCGCCTGTCCCGCGTCTTGCGTGACGTGATTCAACCGTTGCTGATTTCTCTGACCGCCTGTGCGGTCAGATGAGGGGTGCTTCCTATTCGCGTAAGCAGGGGCCTGAATGGGCCCGGTGCCCCATTATTATTGTGCTGCCTGCTGCTTCGTTGGTCAGTCTGAACTAGGGCCTTGCTTTGCTTGCTAAAGATGGATTCTTTGTACCGCTAGCTTGTGTTTTGGCTTGTTGTGAATGCCTCTCATGTTGGTGACCCTGCGCTTTTGCATGCGGCTTGCGCTCCTTGTCTTCTAGACTTTTTGCGAAATTAGCCGCGTACCTTTCATGATTTGACTCGACTTCGTGCGCGAGAGGTAGCGCTGAAGGCAAATCTCTGGGCTTTGCTGCAAAGAGCACATCTGTAACACTGCGCTTGAGATTGCCGATATGAACACACGCAACGCATCATCGCGGAATTTTTCACATAGGCCTTTTGCTAAAGCCGGCTCATATGACATGTTAACTTTGTTAGTGAGAAGAGTGAGTTTCTTCTCTACCTCATCGTAATATTGAAGCAGGGGCAGGCCACCTTGCCTTAAGGTACCCAATTCCTGTTCAATGACATGAATTGGTCTCTTGTCACTGTATGTGAAATCTAGGCGATTTATTATCGCATCAAAATTCAATACAGTACCAAATGCTGCTATTTACTCAGCTAACTCATTAATTCTTTGAGTCAATGCTTGCTCCCTCTGCTGATTTGCAGCCGCCTGTTCGGCTAAAGCATTGTTGATAGCCGTCCTTACTACATCCTTAAGTTGATCTGGATCCATTTTACTTGATGGTGGGGGAACTGCAGGGAGAAGTCTTGTAGCCGGGATTCTGAAGCGAGTGTCACAGTCGGAATCTGAGTCGCTAGACTGCTTGCGAGGGTTTCTATATTGGCTAAACCGTGACATGTGCAGGCCAGTGGCCGCGAAAAATAAGACGGGCCGTCAAAAGTTGGGTCGAATTACGTCGCAGCTCTGAACCACGAGAACTGTATGTATTGTTATAGCACAATTTTAGACACATAGAAAGCAACACAAAGTAATTTTAATAACGATCTGGATGATAAATTGTTTCCACTAAGATTCTCAAAGCAGTCTCTCACTTGGTTCTGATTATTAAAAAAAATATATATTTTTTACGTAATCTGTTGCAATATAAAATACTAACTAATACTAACCAACTAATTTTTTTATAAAAAACTGAACAATTTTGCGTTTCAATAAAAATTTTGGCTAGAGTATCCACTTACATGATTCAACTAACACAAGAAAAAGTTTTATTTATAAAGTCGGTTATTTGCAGCTCCCGCGATGCTGTCTTAATTGTTGCTGGTTGTTGCAGCTCCTGTGCTGCTGTTTTATTTGTCGTTAGTTGTGGAGCCCGACCACCAGTTGGGCGCCAATTATTAATTTTGTGTGTTGTGGGGACCTTGACGGTGAAGCTCCTAAGTCTACTTAGGTATATTAGGGTGGAGGCTTGACTTCGCCTCAATTACTGGCCTTGTGGCTCAGCAATATGATTGATACAAAAATGTTATTTACGGCTGTTCGCCGGAGTAGTGCAATTTTATTTCGACCTTAGTCGGTTAATGTTAAAATGCAAACTGATTGGAATATAAAGAGAATTTTTATGCTAAACCTAAAAGTGGAATCCATAAGCTACAAACTACAAAGCTACAGCCGGCAAGCCGACTCAGCATAAATGATAACATAAACACTTGTGACATAGTCAAGTGTTAAGTTACCATAGCTGACCAGCTATGGTCAGGCCACTGAACTTCTGTGTCAGCGGAATGTATTTAGAGCAAATGGATTTTGATTACAAAGCTATATGAAATGACTACAAACTATTGTGTGAAATACTTATGTGCTAACAACTCCCCCCCTCAAGTATAAGGCCGTCCGCGACCGACCCAATCCCGGCGACGACTTCTCGTAACTGCTTCGCAGACTTCTTTGCGGCGATGATCCGCCAAAGAGTGAGGCCAATGCAGATTAAATGATAACATAAACACTTGTGACATAGTCAAGTGTCATGTTACCATAGCTGACCAGCTATGGTCAGGCCACTGAACTTCTGTGTCAGCGGAATGTATTTAGAGCGAATGGATTTTGATTAAACAGTTATATGAAATGACTACAAACTATTGAGTGCAATACTTATGTGTTATATATGCAATGCGCGTCATCAGGATAGCGTACACTTCATATTCACCGTAGATGTTGAATGTCTTCTATTCATATGGGATAGAGTCTCAAAATTTGTTTTCCACGAAGCTCTGTTATATTCTCCTTAAAATAAAACAAGATTGGACTCTGTATCTTTCCAAGAAGTTGTTTTAAAATGATGTTTTTTCCACAGAATTCATAATTTACACGAAAATTAATAATAGTTTTCCAAAAATGTGCAGCTTTTATAGCGATTTTTGGTCCAGATAGTCGGGAATAAAAGTAAACTTCAATCTTTGATTTTTCCTACAAATATTAAACTATATATTATGTTAAAGTAATATTTTTCTTAAAGAAAATCAATTTTGTGGTCTACAAAAAAAATGTTGTAACTGTGGTGGCCCAATTGAGCAAGATATCAGCTATTGACGCGACTTTAGCAGCCCTTTTTTGTAAGTTTTTTTTTTCAAAAATTTTTAAAAATACTTCTTGGAAAGATACGGAGTCCAATCTTTGTTTAATTTTAAGGAGAATAAAACAGAGCTTCGTGGAAAACAAATTTTGAGACTATCTCAAATGATATGGAAGATATTCAACATCTACGGTAAATATGGTGAGTGCGCTATCCTGATGACGCACAGTGTATACATACATAAATAAACATATATGTATATATGTATGTACATATATAAATATACCACCATAAAAACAAATAAGAAAACTCTAGTCGAGACCGCTCGACTAGGGTATACCCCGAACCCTGCGAAGAGCCACTACTCCAAAATTCGCCGTTTACTTCATATACATATGTATGTATATGTATATACATTACAATCAACACACACATAAACGCGCGTACGCACAAACGAAAGTCGCTACGTCAGCTATGGTTAAGCTGCTGAGCGTATGCCAATGTTATGGGAAATTTTAAATTAAAATTTAATAACTTTTTTTTTAGACCAATGATTTTGATCAAACTTGGGAGTGCTCTCGTCATTCATATGTATGTACATATTTGCCGAAGCGCAAGTCTCTATAGATACTTGATTTGTAAATTTGGGGAAGTGGGCGTGGCGCCCAAAATTTATCAAAACATAACTGTTGAGAAATGCATCGATTTAAATCCAATCGATTTTTCTTCTTCTTATAATTTGCCATTCTCTAGTTGCTGACAGTTGCGAAATAGGAAAATACTTTGCAATATTATTTCTAAACATGTTAGCAACATGGTGAAATTCTTATTGCGGCTTAGTTTTAAATTTGACAACAGAGAAGAGCAGACGCGCATAAGGCGGTCTGCAATTCAATAAAAATAAGTGAAAGGAAAGAACCAGCATTCTTATTCCTTAACAATAACATTAAAATGGAAATAGTTATCGATTTTATGAAACAAACTTGATATGCGCGCCCTATACTGGGACCTACAAAAAAATTTTAAGTCTCTAGCTGTTGTAGGCTCTAAGATCGACGCGTTCATACATACGGGCAAACGGACAGGGCTAAATCGACTCGGCTTCTCTCCCTGATCAAGAATATATATACTTTATGGGGTCTGCCACGCCTCCTTCTGCCTATTACATACATTTTCACAAAAACAATATACCCTTTTTTCCATTTTTAATGTGTTCAGGGTATAATTAGTAAAATCATTATATATTCAGATCCGATTTGCCACGCTCCCAGTGGACCCATGTTATGGGAAATTAAATATTTAACAACTTGTTTGTAGACGAACGTTCTTAATCAAACTTTCAGAGCGTGAGTATGTCAATCACATGTGTGTATTTGCCAATGCACAAGTCTTTAATATTTGAAATACGTGATTTGCAATTTGAGGCGAAAGGGAGAGAGACTTGTGCTTTGGCAAATATACACATATTATTGATATAATCACTCTCTGAATTAAGAATGTCCATCTACAAGAAAAGGTAAGCATTTAATTTATTATAACATAGGCGTCTTGCAGCCTTAGCGCAGTTCTTCGCATGGCTCAGGGTATCTCCTAATCGAGCGGTCTCGACTTGAGCACTCTTACTTGTTTCCAATAGGTTTAGGGTATAATAATACAAAATACATGTTTTTGCGGAATATTTTATTTTCTTACGTAAAAGAATTTACCAATTTGTGTAAACGAACATGTGATTGATTTCTAAATTGCTCTGCTTTACATTGAAATAAATGATATCCTTTAGAATTCACATAATAAGGGGGCATTTTTGTTTTTCGTAATACAATTTTATTTCCCAAAGTGAACTGCATAAAATTGATTATTCGATCGTTTTCTGATGTCAAATCTTGGAGAGGACTTGCTTTAATTTGTGTAAATCCATTATTTGCCCTTTGACGTTCAACAATATGTAATTTAGTTTCATTTGCAATATCTTTATATGATTTTTGACGCATAAGTCCAATAAAAAAGGCTTTCACAATATGCTGAAGATTTGTTGAACCTTCAATTTTCGCATATAAGTCCTGTATTCCAATAGCTTTGCAAATAGTTTGTATAGCTCTGTGACATACTAACCCATACCCTTCCGGTTTTTTAAAGACGTAAATTTTGGTTTTTCCAAATGCAGTATAAAAATCATGATTAATAGTTCTATTTTCATAAAGATCAATACTAATCAGTTTCTGACCTGAACGATTTTTTGATTTACGAAGGGCGGTTCGGACTTCAGGAGCTTTAGCTGTTGCGAACCCAGCTAATCCATTTTTATTTCCAGTAACAGATAAAACAGAGTATCTTCTTTTTCTTCCCATATTGCCTTTCATTATAAATACAATCTTATTCTCCAACACACACGTATCGAATAAACTAAAATTTTCTACTCCAATAGAATCTGGTGGCCCAATACAACGACCTGGCATTTTTGTTCCAGACCAACCTCGATCTATTGGATTTAATTTCATAAGTTTGAAATTACCCATTGAGTCGCGCAAACTAATAATGTTTTTTTCTCTATCCATATTCTCGGATTGTTTTTGTTGATGTGTAAGCTCGTTTCCTCGTATAATTGGTGTATTAAGACCCGGCCAAACGAAATTATTTTTTCCGAGTCCAATTGTTTGCCCTCTGTTCAAATCCTTGGCGACTTTTTTTCCTGTTCCTTTCCCACGGCCTCTTTTTTTGCCAGCGTTGCTTACTGCTGTCACTCCACGCCAGATATCTTCGGCTGGTACTGCAAAAACGAAATTTAAAAATTTCAATCGGACATGAGAAGGCAGACAATACGACATTTCCAAGGTTGACAAATGTTAAGCAATATCATAATGGTCCTGATTTGAGAAAGAAATCATCGGGCATAAAAATAAGAATGTTTTCATATATGTATGTACATACTTTAAATTTAATTGATCTTAATTTTTTTTTTTTTTTTTTTAGAAAAATAGAGGCAGATCTATAATAAAACAAGAAAATTATTGTCGGGCGTCCCGACTAGGATACCCTGTAAACCGTGCGAACTCCGTTGTCCAAAATACTGCGAACTTTGTATAGACACACACAATATTAAATTCAATTCGATTTTAAGCTTTCAGCCAATAACGCCATGTTTCGATTCGATAGAGCAGCTGATAATATGCAAACAACAGCGCCGTCTAGTGGAAATATGTACACTAAAATTTGCGGTTTATGCACACGCATAGGAATACTGTGTGCTTAGCGCTGCTGGGGCCTCTAGATCCAAACACGTGGGAGATATAATTTAATAACAGAATTTGGATACAGTTTTCAATCGATAACATAAAAACGGGAGCCTTTATCGATTTTTTAAAACAAACTCGATATTTATATACACAGGAAGCTACATAAAAAATTTCAAGTCACTAGCTCATATAAATCGTCTCGGCTTGACTCCCTGACTTTATGGGGTCGCGCCTCCTCCCAGTTACATACCAAAACCATTATAACATGATATCCCAGTTCTAATGGGTTCAGGGTATAATAACATATATAAGTACATCATATCATTTTCATCTGAGAAATAAAGATAGGCCGAAACTTCTCCAAGTAGCGCAGAATTAGAAAATATGATATGAAAAAGAAAACTAACAAATTTGTTGTATTAGTAAAATATTTTTGCTTTGATATTCTACGAACTTGACTTTAATAGCAATTATTATAGTGATGTCGGGGTATAGTATGGTAATGCTATGGGAAATTAAATGTTTGATAACTTTTCTTCTAGAGCAACGATTTTGATCAAACTTGTTGGGCATGATCATGTTATCCATATGTATGTATGTGCCAAAGCACATGTCTCTAGTACCTGAAATACGTGATTTACAAATTTGTGGCGAAGGAGGCGTGATACCCAAAATTTAACAAAAACCGAAGTTGTGTAATGCTTAAATAACACTAAAAGCAAATTTTCAAGACTCTAGCTAGAAGGATGAATTAGATAGAATTTTATAACTGAATTTAGATTTTCGTTTTTAATCGATAACAATAAACTGAAAATATCTCGATTTTCTGAAACAAACTCGATATGTACGACCTATACAGGGACCTGCAAAAAAATTTGTCTAGCTCTTGTAGGTTCTGAGAACGACGCGTTCATACATACGGACAGACGGATAGGGCTAAATCGACTCGGCTTGTCTCCCTGATCAAGAATATATGTACTTTATGGGGTCTGCCACGCCTTCTTCTGCCTGTTATATACATTTCAACAAAACCCATTTTCCCATTTTCAATGGGTTCAGAGTATAATAAAAAAAAATGGGTTCAGGATATAATATTCTAGTGGAGACTGCTCGACTAGGAGATCCCTTGAGCCCCGCGAAGAATCGCTAACATTTTCCATTTCTTTTATATGTACAGTTGTACAGTTAAATTCAAATTTAACTGACACGAAAGTGTTTGCACAATGTTATTCTTTATTTCTTCTTATTGATAAATTCGTATTTACCATTGTTTTCGGCGATTTCAATGTGCACAGCTGTGGCTAATGCTATGTTCTGAAGAATTTCGTCATATTTTGTAATTATCGATTCAATCTTGAACAAATTTAAACAAATTAAGAATGCCAGGGAAGCGATTGTCATTTGACATGATTCAATTGGTTTATTATAATCACTCCATAGGAAAATCGGTCGCGTAGATTGCAGAAATGTTTGCAACATCGAAGAGGACCGTTTACAATATTATAAGCCGCGCAGAGAACAATGAAACACTGGAGCCAAAACGTTCAACTGGACGACCTCCGGCGTTAACAGATAGGGCAGAGCGTATTCTGGCCAGTAAAGTTAATGATAACTCAAAAATTTCGACCAGAACGCTTGCCAGGGAGCTGAAGGAGAATGTCGTATTGACGTATCCCGCGAAATCGTCCGCAGAGCTCTAAAAAGGAACGAGTTCGCATCCCGAGTTGCTCGGAAAAAAACCTTTATTGTCGTCGGATCATGAAAAAAGGCGCCTAACATTCGCCAGGATGCATGTGGGACATGTGGAATCATATCGGGATGAAACCATCTTTTGCGACGAAACTAAGATGATGTTGTACTACAACGATGGACCCAGCTGTGTTTGGCGAAAGCCGTTAAAAGCCCTTGAACAGAAAAATATAATTCCAGCAATTAAGTTCGGGAAACTTTCAGTGATGGTCTGGCGGTGTATTTCCAGTAAAGGAGTTGGACAATTATGTTTTATTGGAAGTACTATGGATGCCAAACAGTATTTGGAGATATTACGCACGCATCTAGTGGCCAGTGCCCACAAGTTTGGATTATTTAGGGATGGTAAACCAACATTTAGGTTTTACCAAGATAATGACCCTAAACACAAGGCTAACATGGTCAGGTGCTGGCTTCTCTACAATTGTGCAAAGATGTTGGATACTCCTGTGCAAAGTCCCGACCTTAATCCCATGGAGAATCTGTGGACTGATCTCAAAAAAAGGACAGCCAAGCGAGGTCAAACCAACAAAAGAGATTTGAAAGCTTATATATTAGAGGAATGTGAGAAGACACCTGTGGAATATGTCCAAAAATTAATCAATTCCATAAATAGACGATTGGAAGCGGTCATTGAAGCCAATGGGGGTCATACTAAATACTAATTATACTCATTTTTTTAAACTTAATATAGTTACTATTGCCTTATTTTGAACACTTCATTTTTGTGCAAACACTTTCGTGTCAGTTAAATTTGAATTACTTTTTTGTTGTTATTGTTTTTTAAGCCTATGTTAATAGTTTTTTAATTTTTTTTAAATTATTTTTGTAAGATAACAAATTGGAAAACACAATATAATTTTTTAAAAATTTGAAATATAACATTTAGTAGTTTTTTTTTAATGTCAAAGAACAAAAATATATTTTTTGTCCCATGTGAAAACAATTTCGTATATGTAGCAAGCAGCACACGCACACACACAGACGGAGGGACAAGCACATACTCTGCTAACTGCGTAACTGACTCAACTCCGCTCAGGCAGCAAGGCGCATATGTTATGAGTTCAAGCAAACAAATTTGAGACTTGATAAACTACACAACCTCGATACAGAGACCAGGCCGTGCAAAAAATTAGTCCACTATACTCAATCACCACTTTATATACACATGTAAATATATATATATATATATATATATATACATATATATATATATATATATATATATATATATATATATATATATATATATGTATATATGTATGTTGGCAATGAACAAAAGTATCCATACTTCAATTCGAATTGTGAATTTTCACTTCAGTTCATTGAAACGTCAAACAAAAGCCTATTAACAAATAGGGATTATTCATATTATGCTTATACATACATATGTACGTACATATATGTATACATGTATATAGATTGGAATATATATATATATATGATTGTATATATATATGTATATAGATTGGAAAGCACCTGTACTTACATTTATTAAAAAAGCTGGTGTTACGTGTGAACGTGAGTGCTGATGAAGTGCGAAGTGGATTAACATAACTTCCTAACCATTTGGTTATTATACATGGGAATAATAACCTAGACATTATATAATTTGTGACCGCTTGACAGGAGAGTGTTTGCTCTATGCTAATATAAAAGTTTTCGACTATTTTTCTGTTCTCGATATTTTTAAAAAGTACAGCTATCGATATTTCAGCTTGAAAATTATATCTAAACAATGCGTGGATTTAAGGTATTCGGTCCGAAAGCACGAAATATGTACATAAGACTGTGTGCTTTAAGAATATCAGTATATTAATATTAAGCTTATATCTTTTTAATTACAATAAACAATAATATTAGTTTATTATGCATGACATTTGAATCATATTTATTGTCTATTTAAAAAACTAGCAAATGTCGGAGATTGCCGACTGATGCCCTGAGCCCCGTCTGATCAGCGTTTTTTAAAATACTGAATTTAGCATAAACGCAGACAAGATCAAATTAAATTTTAAATAAATAGCAAAATATATCTTTTAATTCGATAGAACCGATGACAATTGATAAATAAGCCACAGCATACGGACAGACGGATGGTTGTATTTTCGTTTCCAATCGAAAACATGCAATAACTATCGAACTTTTTAAACAAACTCGATCTGCGCTAGCTATGTTTATAAGAACAATATTTCAAGTCTCTCGCTGTCACATATCTTAATACATGGCTAAAGTAACGTTTACACGACATTGTATACCCTCGTCAGATAAAGTGTCAAGATTTTCACGATACGCGTAATATAGTAATTTTACAAATTCTGTTGTATTTTAAGCACTATTGATACTAGAGACTTGCGTTATTATCTATTATCTTAACAAAACTAGAGACATTTGCTAAACAGTATAAAATATATTTCTGAAAACTATACATAAGTATCCACATAAGAGTTTAACAAGAAAACTCTTGGCGGGAGTCCCGACTAGGATATTCCCTGAACTCCGTCGGAGCTGCGTTTTTAAGAATACGGTAGAGTTTGATTTGGGCGCAAGCTCAAGCAAACTTAAATTCAATTTTGAAGCAATAGCGTCATCTATGCACAGGGTTGCGCCCATAGGCCCAAAGTAAAAAAATAAATCACAAAATATGTTGACAAAATGTAATCAAATTGTCTAATAAATGTCCAAACTACTGAATGGCAACCCGATTTTTTTTGGATTTGCAACGGGACATTCTAAAAATAGCATTGAAATCATGAACACGTGTTCGTTTTCGCGCAGCTGCAGCGCTCAGTAAGCTTTTTACACATTTAAAGTTGCACTTCAAACAGGTCGGACGTCATATTGAGTGTACCAAATTTAATTGTCTAACATGAATTTTGAAGTTGAAGGTATTTACTTTAAATTCTGATATTAATAATTAGCCAACTAACTAAAATGTTGCTGTGTAATCTATTTATTTGTTTTAATCCTTTTTAAGTGTAGTTATGTAGACATTCTTAGCATTTGCAAAATGCACGCAGTTCAATGTCTGTGTGTTTGCTGAGTAGCCTAACGTTTTGTTTAATAGCTTTTACATAACAATCAAAATAGACACACACAGATATGCGCAGAAGCACACGCTCTGCTTATACCGCAGACTGCTCTTGATCTGCAAGACGCCTACGTTATGAAAAATTAAATGCTAAATAACTTTTTTCGTTGACGAACGAAGTTGACCAAACTTTCAGAGCGTGAATAAGTCATTCATATGTGTGTATTTATCAAAGCACAATTCTCTACTATTTGAAATACGTGTTTTACAATTTTGAGACGAAATTGGCATCCAAAATTTAACAAAACCCGAAATTGTGTAAGGCTCAAATAACACTAAATGCCAAATTTGAGGATAAGTTGACTGTGATGAAAAAGCTAGAATTCCCGCTGCCCGCTGGTTTCAACTGTATCCCGCAATCGCATTTTCAAAACAGCCAAATCTGGCGGGTAAAAAGCTGAAATGACATCACTGGCCACTTGCGCAGAGCTCTGATGAAATAATCCGATCAATTACCCTTCATTCGGACAGCTTCCTTCGGATTTGATTTGCGTAACGTTTGGTTGTTGTTGGCGCCTTCGTACATGGTGTTTGTTTGCCAGTCTGGCAACTTTGGCGTGGGTTCCATCGATTAATCGGTATTGGTTTGGCCGCTGTCGGTCAAGTTGGCATCTTGCCAATTCGGCAGCAGCCGTGTTGTGTCAGGTAATAATAACAAATAACAAGTAGGTGAATAAATTAGGCTAAAAAACCAAAAAAACCTGTTAATATATTGAAAAGCTGATGGCTAACGACGATGAGCAGCACTGCTAGCTTCTGCCCAGAATTCTGGAGGTGGTTCCGGCAGATTATCGCTTTCTTGAGACTTCAAGCTAAGAACCATACATCGTCTTCGATTTTGTGATTAATACACACGTTTTATTCCATTAATTCGGATGATTCTAACACTGCAGCAGGTGTGAGCAGTAGCTTTATAGATATACCTTCAATGTGTATTATACATAAATATTTTGGTATATTGGCATAAATAGGCATTACTCATGGCGAAAATCTAGTCAATTCCGTCTTTTAACCATTTATTCTGACTTAGTATCCACTTTGGGCACATCATTTCTGCTCCCGAATGTCCTCTCAGTTCTTACCTTTATCTACTTAGTTTTTTTACTTTAATGCAATAAAATGATGGATTGACCATTTTTATGGTGCCTATTAATGAGGTTGGGTCCTCAATGCTTTATTTTGATTGGTTTGGAGCACTTGTTGGGTGTCAGTGTAAGTGCCCGCCAAACTTCAGCTGGGATAACAGAGCCGAATGGGAAAATGTGACGTCACAAGACGTCTGTTAGTTAACACCCAAAGTAACAGGCATAACCTATGGTATCTTCCCCGCAAGCATTTGGAAGACTGTTTTAACAGAAATCGTCTTGATGAGTCTTTTTTGAGTCCCCTTGGCGATTAAAAAATGACTAATCTCCTGGGCGATCGAAAGAAGACTCATAAATGACCCTTCCATATGCTCAAAGTATGATTGGTTTGGAATGCAAAAACGAAATGCAAAGCAATCGCCAAATGAGCATGCAGGTGATTAAAATATGATCATTGCTTGGCACTTTTTCTTCAGCACATGCCGAAATGTGCAAATTTTGTCATTCGATCGTGAAAGTGCAAGTAAAGTGCAAGTGCAAAGTGCGAACAATATATCAATTATAACAAATAAAGAGGTGATTATGTCAGTCAAACAATTGCGTCACGTGGCCAAAAGAGAGGCTTATAAACTATTAATCTAATATCGAAATTTGGAAGTGATGGGCCCACACAATTTATTAGAGCTGCGATCAGAAGTTTTTTCGGAGTAATACATATAAATAATATTGTAAATATTTTTGTTATTATCTACATTATGAATTTCTATTACTGTTTTTGTTAATTTTTGTTTTGAATTTCTATGTTTTGTTTTGAATATCTATTTACTTTTTTTTGTTATTTTTTAAGATAACATATGTATAGTAAATAAAATTGATATTAAACAAAATTATTTTCGTTGCGAATTATTGAAAATTTCATTCGAATATGAGTCAGGAATAATTAAATTTTGACTCGTGGAAGACTCTTTTATGATTAAAAAAAGAGTCATAAGCGACTCATCAAGATGAGTCGCGGCTAGGGTACCATTTTCTCCCGACAGAACAGTCTTTTATGATCAGAAAATGAGCGCAAATATGACTATTTTCAATCGTCGCGCGACTCATAAAAGACTCAATTATGCTCTGTTAACTTCAAAAATGCTTGCTGAGCCGTTACTTTGGCTGTTAACTAACAGACATCTTATGACGTCACATTTTCCCATTCTGCTCTGTTATCTCAGCTGAAGTTTGGCGGGCACTTAACACACACCCGGCAAGTGCTCCAAACCAATCAAAATAAAGCATTTAGTACCCAATTTCATTATTAAGCACGATAAGAATGGTCAATGCATCATTTTATTTCATTAAAGACTAAGTAGATAATGGTATGAACTGAGAGGACATTGTTGCTCAAACATGGCGCATATCGAGTCTGTTTAAAAAAATCGATAACTACTATAATTATAATGTTATCGATCAAAGTTAAAGCTGAAATTTAGTTTTAAAAAATTGCCGACTGATGTTATTTCAGCTTTTTACCCGCTAGATTTGGCTGTCTTGAAAATGAGATTGCGGGATACATTTGAAAACAGCGGGCAGCGGGAATTCTAGCTTTTTTAGCAAATATTTTTTTTAATATTACTTTTTCTCAATTTGATGAGTTGATTCTATCACGTTTGATGATTGAAGTGGTAAAAGAAAGAAAGAGCTCAACGAAAGAGCTCAACAGAAATCATAAATGAAGACAGCAAAGGTCTCTTGCTCAGAACGAGATCGAGAGAGTATGAACTTTTCCGGTTATGCTCGCAACGAGAGCGCAAGAAAAAAAACGGTTGACAGTTATTTGCAAGCTATGATTTTTATTGGTAAATGATCGATATTTACTTCTATCGAATAATTTCCCCTTAAAAATGTATGTAAATTGGCGCGTCTTCTATCGCTAACATTCGTTTGCCAAGCAATACAAAAATTGACGATGCCGAAAGAAGTATGCAAACATGCGAGGTGTGGCTGGATAGCAAAGAATTTAAGGAGTGGTTGAGGAAGGATTCTACAGAATTAACACTGGCGTATTGCAATTATTGCAAGTGCAGCATAACTGATAACATAAATACATGATGAACGTATGTGTGTAAGTGAATTTCTTGTTTCTTGTTTCATATGTCTTTATTAATAAAAAAAACACTGATTTATAAAAATCAGCTGTCTTTCAGCTTTTTCCCCGGAGATTCAGCTTTTTTATTTGCAGATCTAGCTTTTTTGGCTAAAAAAGACATCACTGGTGGCCGGAGGCGAGTGGTGCGCAACACACACCAAAGAAGTAAAAAACACTTTAAAGCGTGCAACGGCTCTGCCGACATAAAGCTAAATTGACAAAGTGTACGTAAACAATAAGCAATGTAACAATTTGCCGATGGACATTGGAACGTCCAAATTTAGCTTGCTGTTGGATGAGTTCACTGATATAAGTGTGACAAAGTTGTCATAACTACAACCTTTCCAACAAATAGTTGGCATTAATTAAATCATCCGCTAAATATCTGGAGTCTAGTGATGAAGCTGATGAAATAATTTCATTAATTAAAAAAACGGACTATTTTTATGTTTTATTGTTAGATTATTTTTTAAGCTTTTTCTAGCTTATTTTTTCTTCTATATAGCCACTAACCAGACAACACAGATACAGAACATGCGGAACAATGAAATTCAGCAAACACGCGCAGTGAAATTAGTACCCCATGCCGACGATTTCATCGAATTCGATTTACTTTTTGCTACCAGCAGCGGGTCTCTGTGACAAGAAAATCAGTGTTCTGCAAGCGCTCGTTCAGTAATGGTCCAGTTGTATGAAAAGTCCTTCTATGCAAGCATGTATGCTTATTTTCTGATCTCTTCTCTCTTACATATTCTTATTATCTGCTCTCTTCTCTCTCGAATACATATATGTCAGAACTCACCAGCAGCAGCACACCAAAATTGAGATTTGCTCGTTGAGGTTTCATTTCTTCTCTTGCGACAGTAGAGTATACCAAACTTTTTGTCATGTCCCTGCAAAATGTTAACATTTTTATACCCTGAACCCATTGAAAATGGGAAATCAGGGTATAAGGGAAATCAGGGTATAACGTTTTGTTGAAATGTATGCAACAGGCAGAAGGAGGCGTGGCAGACCCCATAAAGTATATATATTCTTGATCTGTCCGTCCGTCCGTATGTGTGAACGCATCGATCTCAGAACCTATAAGAGCTAGAGAATTTTTTGTGTAGATCCCTGTATAGCGTGCGCAGATCATGTTTGTTAAAAAAAAAAAAACGATAACCACAATCGTTTTAATGTTATCGATTAAAAATGAAGTTATTAAATTGTATCTCCCACGTCTTTATATGTAGAATCCCCAAAATTTTTTTTATTAGTTTTATGTTTATTTTAATTAATTTTGATTTTTGTTAAATTTTGGATACCGGCTCCACATTTCCCCAAATAAATAACTTAAGGTTAGGTGCACTCAAAGCCAATAAATGAATGGGTTTGCATTTTTTAAAATTGGACAAAATTTAATAAAATATGTTGATCATAAGCTGAAAATTTGATTAATTCGCGCAGAAGTTATTAAACAAAACGTTTGGCCAATCGGCCAAACACGTGACCAGCATCGCAAAGCAAATTGTTTTCTTATACGTGTGCACACATACACACACATTGAACTGCATACATCTAGAAAATTCTAAGAAGCGCAAGTTTTAGCGTACATATTTCCAATAGATGGGGCTATGATTTGCGAATTATCAGCTGTTCAATTGAATCGAAACATGGATGGCGCTATTCTATCGAGCCATAGATGTCGCTATTGGCTAAACAATTGAAAATGAATTGAATTTAATTTTCTGGGCATTTGTATTAAATGCTAACTTTGCAGTATTTTTAAAAACGCAGGTAGCACGGGGTTCAGGGTATCTAGTCGGGACGCCCGACTAGAGTTTTCTTACTTGTTATTACTAAAAGAGTGAGGCGCATATGAAGAATATGTTTTCGCGACGAGCATGCACACACACTTTCAGTACTTACCGTTACAGCAGCACACATGTATGAGCATTTGTGTGTCTCTATGCGAAACTTAAGCTGCAAGTGGAAATTGTAGAAATCCAATGCGTGTGGAATTTGTTCCATCTTGTGAACTTACAAATCCAATTCACACATATACATACATACATATGTACATATGTTATAGGTTGTGAGATCGACGTGTTCATAAATGTAGACAGACAGAGAGGCGGACAAGGCTATATTGCCTGCCGCGCCTTCTTCTGCCCGTTACATACATTTTAACAAAACCATTATAGCGTGATGCTCCATATTATAATTAAAGGGGATTTTTTCGAATTTGCTGAAGTACATCGACGCATTCCCGCAAACGATCGTATGTCGAATAATGTGATTTTACAGTACAAACTTTTTTAAAATTTTCTTTGAATATAGTGTTTCTACGCTATTGAAGCTTGAGACTTGAAATTTGAAATACAGACTTGTGTATACCCTCGTCAGATAAAGTGTCAAGATTTTCCCGATACGCCCACTAGGGGCGTGGCAAATCGATGCTAGAGACTTGAGACTTTTTATATACACTTGGGTTAACATCCCATAATCGTAAAGTTATGGCGAATATATCTACGCCCACAGGGGACGTGACAACTAATATCAGCTTATATCTCCCACAGTATTAGTGCTAGAAGCTTCAGAATTGGATGCTAAGTTACTCGGGTCTCCTCTATCGATTCCCCAAAAATTATTGTTACGACCCAAAGGGGACGTAACTTACCAAAAATACCCTGTAATTTTCTAATTTTTTGAATGTAAGGCTTCAAACTTTACAGTTATATTCCTGAACACCCACTCTATGAACGTGCTAAAAATGATATGTCTGCGACCACTGGGGGAGTGGCAAATCATAACTGATTTTGCGGCAATAACTCGCCACATAATGTTATTGTGACATTTGACCTTGTCTTTTGATTTGCCATATTTTATATACGTATTATAAGGAATATTTGATGAACACTAAATAACTAAATAAAAAAATAACAAAAATATCGACATAAACGCACCGGGGTTCAAACATTTTTAATCGGAAGCTATATTGAGCGGCGACTGTGGGGAGTTAAGATTAATTTTAAAATATAATGTGATAGATGCCGCTGTGGGGTGCTGGGACGTGAAAAAGTATTTCGCAGTCGGTTGCGTTCGACTGCAACGTTTGCAATGTCCCATTGAAAAAGGTATAATGTTTTTATGAAAATGTATGTATGTAAAAGGCAGAAGGAGGCATGATATATTCTTGATCAGGGAAACAAGCCGAGTCAATTTAGCCCTGTCCGTCTGTTTGTCCACATGTTTGAAAGCGTCGAGCTCAGAACTTATAGCAGCGATAGAAATTTTTTTGGAGGTTCGTGTATAGCATGAAAAGATTAAGTTTGTTTCAAATAATCGATAATTGTCATAGTTTTAATTAAAAACCGATATCGGTATTTAGTTATAAAATTCTATCTAATTTGTCTTTATAGCTAGAGTCTTCAAATTTTGCATTTAGTGTTATTTAAGCCTTGAGCAATTTCGGTTTTTGTTAAATTTTGGATACCACGTCCCCTTCGCCGCAAATTGGTAAAACACGAATTTCAAAAACTATAGACTTGTGATTTGGAACATAGACACATAAATATGACATGATGAAGCCCAACATTTAATATCTCATATTATCGGCGCCTTGCAGACTGAGCGCAGTTGTTGAGTCAAAATGCACAGTTAGCGTGTTGTGTGCTTGTGCGTGCGTCTGTGTATGTGTTGCCTGCTGCATACTTATAAAATAACGGAGAATGTTAACGGTTCTTAGGAATCGCGGCTCTTCGCAGGGTTCAGGGGATCTCTTAGTCGAGCAGTCTCGACTAGAGCACTCGTACTTGTTAAACGAACGAGTTGGCGAAAATATTCCAATTTTGGAAATAGTTGTATGTTAATTCAACGCACTCGTAACCGGATGGATTTGGGAACTAAGATTTTCTATATCAAACCATATAAAAATCGAAGATGTGTTCGAGGGCTGCTTAAATCTTACATTTTAAATATTAAAATTGAACAAAGCAATCATTAAAACAAGTAAGAGTGCTCTGCTCGACTAAGAGATCCCCTGAACCCTGCGAAGAACTGCGATTACTTTTATATGTACATATGTAGCAAGCAATACATACACACACACAGACGCACGCACAAGAACACACACAGACGCACGCACAAGCACACAATCTGCTAACTGTGCATTATGACTCATCAGCTTCGCTGCTGCTGCAAGACGCCGATAATATGAGATATTAAATGTTTAATAACTTTTTTTCTAGTCGAACGATTTTGATCAAATTTGTTGGGCGTGATCATATGTGTGTATGTGCCAAAACACAAGTCTCTAGTACTTGAAATACGTGATTTAGCAATTTGAGGCGAAGGAGCAATTTGAGGGCGTGGCATCCAAAATTTAACAAAAACCGAAATTGCAGAAGGCTCAAATAACACTAAATGCAAAATTTGAAGACTCTAGCTAGAAAGATGAATTAAATAGAATTTTATAACTAAATGAAGAAACTCGATCGAATCGTGATATACACGAACTTCCAAAAAAAATTTGAAGTCTCTAGCTCTTATATCTTCTGAGATCGACGCGTTCAAACATACGGACAGACAGACAGACGGACAGGGCTAAATCGACTCGGCTTCTCTCCCTGATCAAGAATATATATATTTTATGGGGTCTGCCACGGCTCCTTCTGCCTGTTACATACATTTTCACAAAACCATTATACCCTTTTTTCCCATTTTCAATGGGTTCAGGGTATAAAAAATGATATATACATAGATATATTCATCTAATCAATAATGAGTGTCTGTTGTCCTACGTCGGCTTTCTTTTAAAAAAAAAATTGGTTTAGTGGTATCTGACCAGCTTTTTTAATTAGCGTAAAATACATTTTCTTGTAGCAATTCAAATTCGCAGCTACCGCATGGGACACTTTAAGACTCTTTTCGCTGTCAGGATCTATCGATCTACAGAATATACAACAACGCAACATCGAAAGTAACGACGCACAATGAAAATTGGTGCTATTTGATCAGCGACGCAACTTCGAAAAATGGAACGGCGCAAAATGAGGTCCAGGTGTACAATATTTGCTGTTGATTTCGTTGAAAAAGTAGTGATGTCAATAGTAGTGAGCCAAATAGATTCCTAAGGTGATTAAAATATACTTTATTTTAATTCTTACTAGTAGTAAATTCTATTTAGTTAATTAGTTCTTATTTTTAGTTACGGCATGTATACTTTTGTTTACGTGAGTTTTCGAGTATTTTTAGTTTCTTAGTAAAAATATTGAGCTTAAATAAAATGTAAATATTTAAATTCTAGTGTGTAGATTATAAATAGTTAGATTAGCCATAAATCCTTGTTTGTTAAATGTAATTTTTGATTAAGGTACAATTATCGTGAAATTCTATCGAGCGTAGGTTTACTTTAGTGTCTCACTGTTAATAAATTTTACGCATTATTAGTTGTTATCGACTTTTCGGTTGATAAAAATGTTTGTCAATGACACATCACTAACAAAAAACAATAATAAAGGATTACAAATAAGTTATTTTTGTTAATTCATTCATTCATTTACGATGTCGTGGTATAACCTTTGGGATGGATTAAAAACGAAGACATGTAGATACCTGTTACAAAGGTATCTAGGTCAGTTTTTCGAAAATAATCTAAATCTTGAACAATTAAAAGTTGATCTTTACAATGGAAAAGCTGTTGTTGAAAATATATCACTTAAGGTTAAGGTAAAGATGCGTTACGAATAATATAATTTTGTATGTAATATTAGAAGTATGATAGAATATAATTGTAGAAAATGAATTTTAAAAACATGGACTGTAGGTATTATTACTAATTATTTTTTTGTTTTCCATAATAAGGTAACTTGTTTGCAAATATTATATCTGGAGTTAAAATAGGTGATAAAATTATGAGTGCGTTATCAGATCTGAATCAGCGAAAAATAGCGCAAATAGTTTCTGAGATATGATGCACACATATACATAGATATAAATATAAATATATAGTCACATATGAATGTACATACATATACATTTGTGTGTACATATCTTGTATACATATACATATGCAAATACAGTGGTATCTCGGTATAGTGGATAATTTTTGCACGGTCTGGTCTCTGTATCGAGGTTGCGAACTTTATCAAGACTTAAATTTGTTTACTTAAAAACTCGTTTTATTTGTTTAAACATCGCAATATTTTAATTAAAAAAAAAAATCATTTACAACATTGGTAAGAAAACAATAATATATGTATGTATACGAAAGTCTACGAAAAAAGGTATGCATTTAATTTCTCATAACTTATGCGCCTTGCTGCCTGAGCGGAGTTGTTCAGTCAACTGCGCAGTTAGATGTGCTGCTTGCTACATACATACATATAAAAGGAACGGAAAATGGTATCGATTCTTCGCGGGGCTCAGGGGATCTCCTAGTCGAGCAGTCCCCACTAGAATATTATATACTGAAAAAATTTCGTTTTCTGTTTTTTGTTGCTTTTTCGTAAGAAAGTTGCTGTAAAAATTCGGTTCATTATGTGGAGGTTTTAGATTTTTACTATTTAGAGTACTTCAATATTTATGAATATACATACATATGTATGTACATACATTCATATGTACCCTATCACAAATAAGTTCCAATAGTTTAGCATAATCGCAGCCGTTACCCAAAATGCGCAGTTAGCACATAGCGTGCTTGTGTGTGTGCACGGTTTGCCACTGAAGACACCATACACTCGATAGATGTTCCCGAAAAGTAGCTTAGTCAAATATTTTATTAAATAAAAAAGTTTGGATGCAGGTTAATATATGTAATTTTTTACTTATACTTACATTTTTTCAATATTTTTACTTATACTTACATTTTATCAAAAGTGACAGTACCGATTTCACTAAAACGAATTAGTTGTCATCCCGGCTTTGCGTCATAGGGCAATATCCTGGTTTAGGATAAATGAGACCCCAATAAGTCTTCCTCCGGAAAAAAGGCATTCGCATTTGACTTAAAATATTGACCTTGCTTCATTGAGCTGATTTTCGGATTGAAATAACCCAGCACATTTCATGCAGCACATCCTGAGAGCATATCAGAGTTTTTACTATAGCTGTTTTCTCTTTCTTTTTGGCCAATCTTTTAAAGAAATATTTTTTTTATGAATAATAGTCTCTAAATGTTTCATATCGAAGGCTAATCTTTTAAGCCTAGTTGCCTTTCGCCACGTACTTGGTTATAATTGTCCTATCTTCTTTTTTTTTTAACGCCATCGGAAAATGCCTTGGGTTCTTGGCCGTAAAATTAAATGAATCTGCAGCATTTTGGGGTATCAGAAAATTTTGTATTTAAGTTTTTTGGCTAGCATTGTTATGTGCTCAGTATCTTATATCCCTTAGTTTCTTAAGTTTTTATACTTTTAATTTTTTTTATAGAGCACAGTTTGACACACCTGAAAGGAGAATTACACAAAGAATTCTCCACTTGCACGTTTGCCCGGTTGCCCAGTCACATTGCCTGATCGACGGCGAGCTTGAGCCGTTACAATCGAATTTAAAGTGACTGATTTATAGCCGTCTTATACAGCTGACTTTAATTGCGCGTCAGCTGTAAATGAAAATTTAAAAAAATGTTCGATTACTTTTTAGTTCCTTGAATACATTGAAAGTGGGAAAATTGGTTATGTTGAAATGTTTGTAACAGGAAGGAGACGTGGAAGTATATATATTCTGGATCAGGGAGACAATCCGAGTCGATTTAGCCCTGTCCGTATGTATTACATGATCACGCCCTGCAAGCTTGATCAAAAACGTTTGTCTACATAAAAAGCTAGTACACTTAATTTCCCAAATTATTGACATACATTTAGCAGCTCAAGCGCAGTTGTGTGCGCCTGTGTGTGTATACAAAGATTTTCAAAAGTATTTACACATCGAGCGTTGTTTGTACATTTGATTGAAACAGATATTCCTTGTTGTAGTTGTTGCTGTGCAACAAAATACTATATTTTTGTAAAGCTTGATCTATCCTGAAGACAAGGAAGTCAACTGCGTAAAGAAACAAGCGATTGAAACAAGCGATTGAACCGATAGCTATCAGTTGTCAAAACTTTTGTTTTTTGTCGCGCAAAAAGTATGGACCCAATGCAAATTTGCATTATTGCTTTGGTTTTTGCTTTAAGTCAGAGAAGTGGTTAGCTCCTATTAAATTAAAAAAATCTAATAGTGACTTAAAATATAAAGTCTATAAGTTAAATTCCAAAATTAAAAGAATTATTAATTTAACTCTAACGGACATTCCTAAGTCTAGGTATGCTGTATCGGTGTTGCAGTAAGCTAAAATTTTTCAGAGTTCAAGGAAATTTATTAATAATTACTGCAACAACAGCAATTTGTTTCGTTTGGAAGTTGACTACCTTTGTATATATAAAATAAACGGAGAATATTCGGTATATTCGCCGGACTCAGGGTATCCCTTAGTCGAGCGGGCTCGACTAGAGTTTTCTTACTTGTTTTTTTCTTATGATAATAATAAAATAAATTGAGTTTTGAGTTTTGGAAACATAAAAAATTTGTCTATGCAAAAAAATTTGGCTTTTTGACCATAGTGCAATATCTGTCAAGCTGTGTTAAGATTTTCCCAAAAACATTCACGAAACGTGGCATGGCAAATCGGAATACCTGAGATCTTCAGATTAAAAAGCTATGGGGGAGTGGCAAATAGAGTAAAACTATCTGAGAAAGCTTGGAGTTACTTTATTGGAGACATTCCAAACCGCGACAGACTTTGAGCTTTAAACTCGCAATTCAATGGTTGAACCTTGAGCTTCTCTATTGACATGCCAGATCATAATTATATATTATTCAATATTTTAGTAGTAAAAAATAATAAATAAAACAAGTAAGAACGTTGCTGTCGGACGCAACCGACAGCGAAATACTATTTCACGCCCCAATAGCACACAGGGGCATCTATCACATTATATTTTTTAAAATTTAACCTTAAATCCCCACTGTCGCCGCTTAAATTAGCTGCAGATTAAAACTTTTCATTGGAGGTGGCCAGACAGTTTCAATTAGGATCGAAGCTTAGAACCCTTACCTTAGCAAAAACACGGACCTAAATCGGGAGAGGTGGCATCTCTCAAAATAAGAGAGGTGACAACTCTCAAAATGAGAGAGGTGGCAACTCTGAAAATGTGATTTAAGTTCGTTGGCGAGCGTAGAGGTGTGGGCTCGAACCCCGGTGCGGTCATGTTGATATTTTTGTTATATTTTCTTTATTTAGTTATTTTGTATTAATAAAATATTCTTTTCAAACACATATATATAATTTGGCAAATCAAAAGACAAGGTCAAAGGTCACAAAGTCATTATGGCTATTATTGGCTCAGAAGCTACCGATTTTTCAGTTTTGAATTGCCACGCCCCCAGTGGCCATAGACATATAATTTTTGGCATGTTCATAGAGTGGGCGTTCAAGAATATAACTGTAAAGTTTGAATGCTTACAGTCGAAAAATGCGAAAGTTACAGGGTATTTTTTGTACGGCATGCCCCTTTTCGGGCGTAACAATAATTTTTGGGGAATCGATAGAAGAGGCCCCCAGTAACTTAGCATTCAATTTTGAAGCTTCTAGCACTAAAACTGTGGGAGATATAAGCTGATATTAGTTGCCACGCCCCCTGAGGGCGTAGATATATCCGCCATAGCTTTTCAGTTGTGGGATGTTAATCCGAGTATATATACCGAGTCTCAAGTCTCTGGCATCAATGGTGCTCAAAATATAACAGAATTAGTAAAATCACTATATTTTCAGAACCGATTTGCCACGCCCCTAGTGGGCGTGGCCATAAATTTTTTAGGCGATCTTCATAGGATCATAACAGTAATATACGTGCCAAATTTGAGCGTTATAGCTTTAAGACTTTAGGAGATACAGTTTGACCCGATTTGCCACGCCCCCAATGGGCGTAGATATATCCGCCATAGCTTTTTGATTTTGGGGTGTCGACATGAATGTTCAGTTAAAATCTCAACTGTGGAAGATATAAGCTGATAAAAGTATCCACGGGCGATAAAGTTTGGCCCGATTGCCACGCCCCCAATGGGCGTATACACATAATTTTTGGCGTGCTTATAGAGTGGGCGTTCAGGAATATAACTGTAAAGTTTGGATGCTTACAGTCAAAAAATGCGAAAATTACAGGGTATTTTTTGTGCGGCATGTCCCTTTTGGGGCATAACAATCATCTTTGGGGAATCGATAGAGGAGGCCCCCAGTAACTTAGCATTCAATTTTGAAGCTTCTAGCACTAAAACTGTGGGAGATATAAGCTGATATTAGTTGCCACGCCCCCTGAGGGCGTAGATATATCCGCCATAGCTTTTCAGTTGTGGGATGTTAATCCGAGTATATATACCGAGTCTCAAGTCTCTGGCATCAATGGTGCTCAAAATATAACAGAATTAGTAAAATCACTATATTTTCAGAACCGATTTGCCACGCCCCTAGTGGGCGTGGCCATAAATTTTTTTAGGCGATCTTCATAGGATCATAACAGTAATATACGTGCCAAATTTGAGCGTTATAGCTTTAAGACTTTAGGAGATACAGTTTGACCCGATTTTCCACGCCCCCAATGGGCGTAGATATATCCGCCATAGCTTTTTGATTTTGGGGTGTCGACATGAATGTTCAGTTAAAATCTCAACTCTTGAGCCCTTCTAGAAGTAGTGTTTATGGGCTACAGGAAAATTCATTTTCCGATTTGCCACGCCCCTAGTGGGCGTATCGGGAAAATATTGACACTATCAGACGAGGGTATACACGAGTATATATTTCAAATTTCAAGTCTCTAGCTTCAATAGCGTGGAAATGGTTTGCGTTCATACGGACAAACGGATTTTGCACAAAACCAATATACTATATCACTACGTGAAATAGTATAAAAAACAAGTAAGAAAACTCTAGTCGAGACCGCTCGACTAAGAGATCCCCTGAACCCTGCGAAGAACCGCTATTCCAAGCATTATTTGTTTCTTTTATGTATACATGCATATGTACGTTCATTGCAAGCAAAACATACACACACACACAAATACACAAACGCCAGTCGGTGCGTCAGCTGTTCTTTGTCTGCTATTTGCATGGCAATGGTATGGGAAATTAAATGTTTAATAACTTTTTTTCTAGAGCAACGATTTTAATCAAACTTGTTGGCCGTGATTATGTCATCCATATGTATGTATGTGCCAAAGCACAAGTCTGATATACCGGACTTACAAATTTGAGGCGAAGGGGGCGTGGCATCCGAAATTTAACAAAAACCGAAATTGCTTAAGGCTTACATAACACTAAATACACTAAATATGAAGACTCTAACTATAAAGATGAATTAAATAGAATTTTATAACTAAATGAAGATATCGGGTTTTAATCGATAGCATTAAAAATAAGACAGTTATCGATTTTTTTAACAAACTCGATCTTTTCGTGCTATACAGGAACCTACATAAAAAAGTCTAGTCTCTAGCTCTCATAGGTTCTGAGAACGACGCGTTCATACATACGGACAGATGGACGGACAGACGGACAGGGCTAAATCGACTCGGCTACTCTCCCTGATCAAGAATTCTCCCTGTTACATACATTTCAACAAAAACATTATACCCTGATTTCCCATTTTCAATGGGTTCAGGGTATAAAAAATAATTTCACATCTGTAGCTTTTGTGGTTTACGAAATATCTGTAATTGCACAGACGGACATGGCTATATCAACTCAGATCATCGAGCTGATCAAGAATATATATGTATATATGGGACCTACCATGCTGTCTCCTGCCATGCTTTCTTCTTCACAAAAACACACTTATTCCCCATATTTAATGGGTTCAGGGGATAAAAGTGCAAAATTAAAAATGTTTTTTTTCTTAAAGGTTTAGAAATAGGAAGAAATGAAATATTTAAATTTAAACTTAATTTTTTATTTTGAAGATTAGTCTATGCTTTCGATAGTTTTTTCATCGATGATTATGCAGCCTTAGCGTCTAAGAATAATATTATAACCATTATATGTTTTTAATTATAGGCTCTTAATGATTTATTTGAAGATCAGGGCTGGGCTTTTGAAGTTATTTCTGGGCATATCGGATGTTTAACTGCAATGGTACCGTGGAATGCTCTAATGACAAACGATAGCTTACTTAATGTTTCAAATTTGACAATAACATTAAGACCGGTCTCACGTTTCCAAAATGGAACAACTATGTTAGAATCAATGTGGTCATCCGTTAGTAGTTCCATGCAAATGGCGGAGGAATGCATGAAGCAAGTTGATGATGATATACCATTTTTGAACCACAATAATACAATGATTGGACTGGAAAAGTTTGCTGAAACTATTGACAATGGTAAGTAAAACTTTCTAATAGAATCCAAATTTTCTGCATTATATATGTTATGAATCTTGCAGTCGACCACTAACTAGTGCATAATACTCTCTGCAAAGAATCGTTATTCCGATCATTCTCCGTTTATTTTATGTATATATGCATATGTATGTACATTACAAACATACACATATAGACGCACGGATGCACGCACAAGCACACTCTCTACAATATGCCTATGTTGTGGAAAATTAAATGCTTAATATTTTCTCTTGTAGACGGAATTTCTTAGTTAAACTTTCAGAGTGTAATTATGTCGTTAATATGTGTGTGTCTGAAGAATATACATATATACTTCATGGGGTCTGCCACGCCTCCTTCTGCCTGCAACATTCATTTTTTCAGCATCTCATGATGTCAAGATAGTTTCTGTTAAACTAACTCTTAAATCTTGCTCCCTTTTTATTACTTGTTCATATATTCCCCCCTCTTCTGATGTTCAAGTTTATGCGCAACATATGGCTTGCATCAAAGAAATTTATGGACATATAAAGGATAATGATTTCTTTCTGGTGTTCGGTGACTTTAATATACCGAACACTTCTTGGATCTCTAATCCTAGTTCAAGTTCCCTTATTCCTACAATTGATTATTTTTTCTTTGATGAATTACTTTCTATTTCTGTCTCAGAGGAATTCAATCTCAAATCATTTGAATCGATTGCTTGATCTGGTTTTTATTAATGATATGCATTAATGTTGCTAGATCATCCCCTTTTGTTTACCTGAGGATATTCACCATCCTACATTGGAGGTATCTCTGTCCCTAAGTACTCCTCCAAGTTGTGAACCTACTCCATCAAAACGTCGTTGTTATAATAAGTGGAATTTTGCAAAAGGCAGTTTGCTCGTGACCCTAAAAAATTGTATTCCTTTGTGAACTTGAAACGTAAGTCTTCTAGTTTACCTTCCACATTTTTTCTTGAATCTAACAATTCTTCCAATGATTATGATTCCTCTAATCTGTTTGCTGATTTCTTCCAATCAACTTACTCATCTGTTGATCCCTATAAAACTTTTTACCCTTATCATATCTCTTCTACAAATATTATAACCGCTTTCAATATTTCCCTTCATTCTCTGATTTCAAACATTCGGTCAATGAAATCATCCTACTCGCCTGGAGCTGATAATATTCCTAGTTGTGTATATAAAAGAATGCTGTGAATCCCTTCAGTTACCTTTACTTAAGCTTTTTAATTTATCTCTGGAAACCTCTGTGTACCCGTCTATTTGGAAGGAGTCTTTCATTATCCCTCTATATAAAAAAGGTGGGAGGTCTGACATTTCTAATTACAGGGGTATTGCCAAACTATCGGCTATTCCGAAGTTATTTGAAAAGATAATAACTTCAACCTTACAACATTTTTGTAAATCAATTATTTCGCAATTCCAACATGACTTTGTTCTTAATTGATCAACCTCGACTAATCTGCTAGAATTTACTTCCATAGTAAATGAAAGTTTTTTAAATAAAATGCAAACTGATGTTATATATACAGATTTAAGCAAAGCATTTGATTCAGTACACCATGAAGTATTTCTTCATAAGCTTGATCTCTTAGGGTTTTCTCCTAAACTCTTATCTTGGATGTCATCTTATTTAAAGGGTAGAACTCAAAGAGTTGTGTTGAAAACATATTTTTCGAAAAAATTTCGTTCTTTCAGGTGTACCTCAGGGTATTCATCTCGGGCCTTAATTTTTACATTATTTATCAACGACCTTCCCAGTTGTATTTCTTATTCAAAGATCTTCATGTATGCTGATGACGTAAAACTTTTCCTTTCTTATTCTAACACAATTAATCATTAATGCTTACAAGATGATCTTAATTCCTTCCAACTTTGGTGCTTGGCCAATAGGTTGCGTTTAAATTATTCTAAATGTGTGACAATGGCCTTCTGCCGTACTACTCCATATATTTCTAATTTTTCAATTAATAGCTTAGCTCGCAAATAAGTGTCTTTTCGTGACTCTTTACGAAAAGACTCAGCGAGCAACTGATCTATCAGATCTTAAATGGGCTCGCTCGCGCTCGGAGCGAAACCGTTTTTTTCTATTCTGTTTTGTTCCGGTTGCTCCAATACCGTTTCGTCGTGTTCAGTGAAGCAAAAAGTCTTTTTCGTATGTATTGGTATACATTCACACGCATAGGCAAGCAAATCCTTAAGCGTCTGTTCGAAATACAGTGAAACCTCGATATAAGGAACTTTGTTATAACGAAAAACTCAACATAGCGAATTTTTCTTTGTTTTACCAATAAATAAAATAGCGAATCAACATTATATTATTATAATTATTATTATAACGAAACATTTTCTGGTTCCCCTCAGATTCGTTATATTGAGGTTGCGCTGTATATTGCGATCTTTTTCATAACAACAAAAATAAATGTGAAAACCGTTTGCGTTGAGTTTTTCGGTCAATTGGTCTTTTGCTGAGTCTCATTGTGTGAGCGTCTCTCCTTTCGCTCTTTACGCACTGCTCATTGAAAGAGCGACATACAAAGAGCTCAACGAAAACAGCTCAACAGAAAACATAAATGAAGGCAGCAAGGGTTTCTTGCTCAGAGCGAGAGCTAGAGAGTATGAACTTTTTCGGTTGTGCTCGCAACGAGAGCGTAAGAAAAAAAAAACGGTCAACAGTTATTTGCAAGCTATGATTAATAACGATTCTTTGCAATGCATTTTTTCTGTCAAAAATCTTGGTGCTTTTCAATTCAAAACTTCGTTTCAATACTCATATCTCGAACCATTATAAATGAAGCCAAAAGTGTTCTTGGCATCATTAAACATTGGGCAAAAGAGTTCAATGATCCTTTTGTAACCAAACTCCTTTATGCTTCGTTGGTACGACCTATTTCAGAATACTGTTCAATTATATGGTCTCTACAGCATAAAGTGCATCTGGATAGTATTGAATCGGCCCAAAAACAGTTCCTTCTCTTTGCTCAAAATTAATAAATCGTAAAACAATCCTTGGGATTGCTTTTTCTACATAAATTGATTGTAGGTAATATTGATTCGTTCTTCTTGTTAATGAAACTTAATTTCTCGGTTCCTTCAAGAACAACTAGACTCTTTCGTCCGTTACATTTACCACTGCTCACATCGGATTACTCGTTGCACAGTGCATTTCATGTATTATGCGCGAATTATAATAAATGATATCACGTTTTTCCTCTTAATTCTCTCTTCCTCTAATCAAATCCTTACTTTCAGCTTTTCTTAAAAATATCCATCAAAGTACCCAATCATGATGGTTGATAAATTTGTTGTTAATGCATATCTGCCTTGATATTATTTATTATATATATTTATTTACAGTTAAGCTTCTCTTTATTTTATTTTTAATTTTTCTTGAATGCCTCTATCATCAATTTCTTTAATTCAATAATATCACTGTGAACTGGGGCATAGCCGGCCGGACTGGCAAATAAAATACCCCTTAGGCTTGGTGATATTTTGAAACAGTTGTTCTTAGGATTTAAACAAAATTGTTTAATTTGTGTTTAAGTTGACACTCGTTTTGTCAATTATATTATATATTATATTATATTATATTTAATAAATAAATAAATAACTTACATTGTAACAAAACCGTTAGATCCTGATTTCCATTTTCAATGGGTTCAGGGTATAAAAATAATGACTTATATCTTTCATCATCGCTGGGATTGGTAACAAAGGTTTAATTTCGGCAATAAAAAATTGTCTTGTGTTTTTTATAAAAGTCTCACATCTTTTACAAATTAATTTAATATTATCTGTTTAATACGATGCTGTAAAATAGTTTCAGTATATTTATTGACGAAGTAAAATATCGAATCCAAGATAGACAGATAGAGAGAGAGAGAAAGCTCTCTCTGTTTGAAAGAGTTAGCCGTGCTTTTTTGTCTCCATACCTTTTTATTTTGTTTTTGTGTTTACAATTCTCAGATTGTTGATTTTGGTTGATTTAACCATTTAATAATGTTGTACATTTGAGGAAAGAGTAATCCTCTGTGATGAAAGAGTAATCCTTTTGTGGTATTTTGTGAAGTGCTTGTGATCTGACGACTACTATTGTACATCAGTTCGTCTGTTTTTTATCAATGCCTTTCTCTTTGTTTTTACTCTCTTAACACTTGTTAGTAATCCTCCATTATTCCATTATTATACCCTGAACCCATTGAAAATGGGGGAAAAAATATGTTTTTGTGAAAAATATATGTAACTGGCAAAAGGAGGCGTGGCAGACCCCATAAAGTATATATATTCTTGATGACTTGGAGTTGAAGACAAGCCGAGTCGATTTAGCCCTGTCCGTCTGTCTGTTTGAACTCGTCGATCTCATAAAATATAAGAGCTAGAGAAAAAATGTTTTTGGAGGTTCGTGTATAGCACTAGTTAGTTTCAAATAATCGATAACTAACATAGTTTTAATGTTATCTATTAAAGACCGGTATCTTAATTTAGTTAAAAAATTCTATCTAATCCATCTTTATATCTAAAGTCTTTAAATTTTGCATTTAGTGTTATTTGAGCTTTACACTGTTGTGTTAAATTTTGGATTCCACGCCCCCTCCGCCTCAAATTTGTAAAACACGTATTTCAAATACTAGAGACTTGTGCTTTAGCACATATGTACATATGAATAACGTGATCACGCCCTGGAAGTACTATAAAAACTGAACCGATCAATATACAGTGCTTATCACAATGATAAGACACATAAAAATTTTGAGTTTTTTAGCTTGTAAAAAATTTGTTACTCAAAATTTAAGAAAAGCAAGTATAAGGAATGAAGGAGCAAAGCATAGACAGCGATGAAGAACCGTTGTTTGCTATTTTTAGCTATGCGTTGAAATGCACCGTTACTTTTTCCTCGAAGTGCAAGCATTTTGAGTGTTTGCAAAATTATAAGACACCTTTAACGCTTAAAAATAAAAAATATGTTTATTTCTTTAACTTTTAAAATAATTAATAATTAATGAAATTTCCTTGGACTCTTCCAACATCAAAAATTCGCTTTTTCATTGAGTCTGAAAGGGTTTTTAACAGATCAGGCTCTAGAAGAATCCATTCTCTAGAAATTGCGTCTTTGAGTTGTGCAATGTTTCCATATACCGTATTTCCTTTATATACACAGCGTACCAGGATCCCCCAAATATTTTCAATTGGATTTAGATCCGGTGAGCAGGCTGGCCAGCCATTAAAACGACAGAACTGTCTTTCAGAAATGCTCTTGTCTGGCGACTTGTGTGTGATTCTGGCGTTATCCTGCATAAAAATGTATGGCTCTAACACTTGGATGTAGTCGGAGCTATTCATCCTGGAGCTTGTAAACTGCACGTTTAGTGTTCCAAACTTACTAAAAGCTCGCCGCACCATGACTGATCCGCCTCCGAATCACGCCTCCGAATCCTCAAATCACGCCAGTAATGACGATATCCATCTTGTCCGTCCAAATTAAATTTTTTCTCATCAGAAAAAATGACCTTTTAAAATAAAAAGCAATAGTACAAATGCATGGCAGCGATGTAACATTTTTCTTTCGCAGTGCCAATTTGTATCTAAGTTCATAAGCGCGAAATCGATCCTGGCAGCCTTGTGTTTTAAAGTCAAATGAGGTACCTTCTTGAGCACTGACAATACGGTCAGACTTATTTAAAGTGTGCCAAACAGTCATAGCCGATACTTTATTCCCAGAAATCGAGGCAAGCTGGGCACATGATGTGGTCGAATTGCTTGCTTTTTGTACTATTTCACGTAGTGATATAGTATATTGGGTTTGTGCAATGTCCGACATGCTGTCCGTCCGTCTGTCCGTCTGTCCGTATGAACGCAAACCATTGAAATTTGAAATATATACTCGTGTATACCCTCGTCTGATAAAGTGTCAAGATTTTCCCGACACGCCCACTAGGGGCGTGGCAAATCGGAAAATGCATTTTCCTGTATCTCAGAAACACTTCTTCTAGAAGGGCTAGAGAGTTGAGATTTTAACTGAACACTCATGTCGACATCCCAAAATTAAAAAGCTACGGCGGATATATCTACGTCCATTGGGAGCGTGGCAAATCGAGTCAAACTGTATCTTCTACAGTTTTAAAGCTAGAACGCCCAAATTTGGCACGTGGGTTACTGTTACGATCCTATAAAGAGCGCCCAAAAATTGTTATAGCCACGTCCACTAGGGGCGTGGTAAATCGGATCTGAATTTATAGTGATTTTGCTAGTTTCGTTATATTTTGAGCACTATTGATGCTAGAGACTTGAGACTTGGTATATATACTCGGGTTAACATTCCACAATCGAAAAGGTATGGCGGATATATCTACGCCTTCAGGGGGCGTGGCAACTAATATCAGCTTATATCTCCCACAGTTGTGCTAGAAGCTTCAAAATTGGATGCTAAGTTACTGGGGGCCTCCTCTATCGATTCCCCAAAAATTATTGTTACGCCCCAAAAGGGGCGTGACATACAGAAAAATACCCTGTAATTGTCGCATTTTTAGAATGTAAGCATCCAAACTTTACAGTTATATTCTTAAACGCCCACTCTATGCACATGCCAAAAATTATTTGTCTACGGCCACTGGGGGCGTGGCAAATCAAAACTGAAACATCTGCAGCTTCTGAGCCAATAACTCGCCACATAATGACCTTTGACCTTGTCTTTTGATTTGCCTAATTATATATATGTGTTTGAAAATAATATTTTATTAATACAAAATAACTAAATAAAGATAACAAAAATATCAACATGACCGCACCGGGGTTCGAGCCCACACCTCTATGCTCGCCAACGAACTTAAATCACATTTTCTGAGTTGCCACCTCTCTCATTTTGAGAGTTGTCTCCTCTCTTATTTTGAGAGATGCCACCTCTCTCGATTTAGGTCCGTGTTTTTGCTAAGGTAAGGGTTCTAAGCTTCGATCCTAATTGAAACTGTCTGGCCACCTCCAATGAAAAGTTTTAATCTGCAGCTAATTTAAGCGGCGACAGTGGGGATTTAAGGTTAAATTTTAAAAAAATATAATGTGATAGATGCCCCTGTGTGCTGCTGGGACGTGAAATAGTATTTCGCTGTCGGTTGCGTCCGACAGCAACGTTCCTACTTGTTCAAAAATGCGGTGCTTATCGCGGTCATCTAAGATTGGATTACGACCAGTGCTTCGTTTTTGACCGTATCCATCGTGGTTTTTTAAATAAATTGGCAATAGTAGTGCGACTACTACGAATTTCTCGGGAAATTTGGCTAACAGTCCGGCCAGCCTTAGCTCATTTCTTTCCCCTGCAGCAGGCATGAACGCCCCATTTTATAAAAATTAGTTAATTTAAATATTATTGATACAATTTATCAAGAAATAACACGATCGGACAGACGGACGGACAGATTTAGCCCTGTCTGTCCGTATGTATGAACGCGTCGTTCTCAGAACCTATAACAGCTAGAGACTTGAAATTTTTTATGTAGGTTCCTGTATAGCACGAAAAGATCGAGTTTGTTAAAAAAATCGATAACTGTCTTAATTTTAATGTTATCGATTAAAAACGAAATCGATGCTCCGTTATATAATTCTATATAATTCTTTATAGCTAGAGTCTTCAAATTTAGCATTTAGTGTTATTTAGCCCCTACACAATTTCGGTTTTTGTTAAATTTTGAATGTTACGCCCCCTTCGTCTCAAATTTGTAAGCCCCGTATTTCAAATACTAGACACTTGTGCTTTGGCACCAGTGTTGCCGGCGCCTCTACACAAAAAAAGGACGGTTGAGCCCAGAAAAAAGAAAAAACCGACAGATTTTTTTTTTTAAAAGGACAAAAAAACCGGGCAAACAATTTAAACAAAAAAATAAACAAAAAACGTTCAATGAATTTATATATTTTCATTTAAATTAAACAAAACTTCTTTAAGAGTTTCATTTTCAAAATCTGTCTCATAAATATTTGTTCCGATTAGACTCTGATTTTTATCGGGAAGTTTATAATTTTGGCAACATGTCCCGCTTGACAGAGGTTTAAAATAATTTGATTGACCTGCGCGAAAGGCTCTGCATTTTGAACATGTTTTTTTTGTATGTGCGTGAGCGCGAAGCTGGTCAATTTTGAATTTAAAGTTCACTTGCAATATGCCTTGTCGGAGTCCTTGGGATCCCGACACATCCAATTCTTCAACTCCGATTCCTTCATCCACGAATCGCGGAACTTTTGCGTATAAATTTTTTTTGACATGATCAAGCTCTGACAATTATAACACAAATGGCGATATTCGATAAGTCTCACTTCGATTATACATTTATGAGAAGGGTTGCATCGCATTGAAAAGTGATTGCTGGAGCAAAAAAAAAAAAACAATTTTCAAGCGATGCCATGTAGTTCAAAATAACAAATTGTACAAGCACTCAGAAATATTTAAAAAGGATGAAAAAAAGGCTAAAATTAAATAAAAAAGGCATTTCTTCAGGACAGGGGACGTTTCATAAATTTTCCGGCAATCACAGTTTCAAAAAGGACAGATCTGTCCGCAAAAAGGACAAAATGCAACACTGTTTGGCACATACATACATATGGATGACATGATCACGGACAATAAGCGCCTGGGTATGTGTATGTGTATGTGTTGCATGTAATAAACATACATATACATATGTATATAAAAGAAACGGAGAATGCATGGAATAACGGTTCTTCGCAGAGTTCAGGGTATACCCTAGTCGAACGGTCTCGACTAGAGTTTTCTTACATATCAAATAGTTCAGAAGCCTTTTTTTTTATTAATTTTACCATTAAATCAACGTCGTTGTTACAATAAAAGCAATTTTGTTTTGCAACAGATTGGTCTGTGGTATATGATGTGTGCGTTTTTATCTGTCTCTCTATGCCTCTTTCTAACCAAACCCATGGTTTAGTAAGGCGCTCTCCACAAAGAAATTTTATTCCTTTGTGAATTTGAAGCGTAAATCTTCTAGTATGCCTTCCACATTTTGCCTTGGATTGGTCAATACTCGCAGTGATCATGATTGCTTTGGTGTTTTTGCCTATTTTGTTCGGCCGAAGTGTGCTCGTGGAACAGCATAGCCAAATTTTTTCTTCTCTATTCTAGTACAAGTCCTTTCCTGTCCTGTTATGTCCTTTCAACATTGGTGCTTGGAAAATCTTTTGTATTTAAACTATTTTAAATGTATGACAATGACTCTATCGTACTACTCCATATATTGTTAGTTATTCAATTCACAATGATTCTTTGCAACGCATTTTTTCAGTCAAAGAATTTGGTGTACTCTTCGTTTTTTATACCCTGAACCCATTGAAAATGGGAAATCAGGGTATAATGTTTTTGTTGAAATGTATGTAACAGGCAGAAGGAGGCGTGGCAGACCCCATAAAGTATATATATTCTTGATCAGGATGACAAGCCGAGTTGATATAGCCATGTCCGTCTGTCCGTCCGTCCGTCCGTCCGTCTGTCCGTATGTATGAACGCGTCGTTCTCAGAACCTACAATAGCTAGAGACTTGAAATTTTTATGTAGGTTCCTGTATATCACGAAAAGATCGAGTTTGTTTCAGAAATTCGATAACTGTTATCGTTTTTTTGTTATCGATTAAAAACGAAAATCTAAATTAAGCTATATAATTATATATAATTCATCTTTCTAGCTGGAGTCTTCAAATTTTGCATTTAGTGTTATGTAAGCCTTACGCAATTTCGGTTTTTGTTAAGTTTTGGATGCCACGCCCCCTTCGCCTCAAATTTGTAACTCCCGTATATCAAATACTAGAGACTTGTGCTTTGGCACATACATACATATGGATGACATGATCACGCCCAACAAGTTTGATCAAAATCGTTACTCTAGAAAAAAAGTTATTAAACATTTAATTTCCTATAGCATTGCCATGCAAAGCAGCCAAAGAACAGCTGACTCAGCGACTGGCGTTTGTGTGTGTGCGCCTGTACGTATGTGTGTATGTTTGGCTTGTAATGAACATATTTATATATTCTTATGTATATTAAAGAAATGGAGATTGCTGTTATTGCGGTTCTTCGTAGGGTTCAGGGTAACCCCTAGTCGAGCGTCTCGACTAGAGTTTTCTTACTTGTTTCTTTTAATTTTCTCTTCCATTAATAAAATCTTTGCTTATAGCTTTTCGTAGGGAGTTCACTCAAAGTGCTCAATCATGATGTTAATAAATTTGAGGATCTGTCAGATCTTCCACTTATTAATAATTTATACACTTGCCAGAAAAACTATGCGTACAGAGTGAATAGATAGATAAATTGATATACAATATATATACTTAATGGGGTCTGCCCCTCCTCCTTCTGCTACATACATTTCAACAAAACCATTATACCCTGATTTCCCATTTTCAGTGGGTTCAGGGTATCAAAATAAGTGAAATATGCCTTTCTACGACTAGAAGATAGTTCAGGCAACCATGAGTGGACATGAAAAATAGGTCAATGAACACTGAGCATTACAAACTCGACGATAGGTGAAGGTTAAGAAATATTAATTCAAAAAAAGATAGATAAGTTATATTTAAGTTATAATTTACGCATGAGCTAGTTTATAAGAGCTCAGCCTCAGAAGAATAAAGATCAGTACAAAACTAAACACCACCGCAGTTTAGTGTATTCATCTTTATACTTTGTTATCTCATTATACTCTGAACCCATTGAAAATGGGAAAATCAGGGTATAATGTTTTTGTTGGAGGGCGTATGTATGTAACAGGCAGAAGGAGGCGTGGCAGACCCCATAAAGTATATATATTCTTGATCAGGATGACAAGCCGAGTTGATATAGCCATGTCCGTCTGTCCGTCTGTCTGTCCGTATGTATGAACGCGTCGTTCTCAGAACCTATAAGAGCTAGAGACTTTTTATGTAGGTCCGTGAATAGCACGAAAAGATCGAGTTTGTTAAAAAAGTCGATAACTATTTTAATTTTATTGTTATCGATTAAAAACATTATCGAATGTTAGTTATAAAATTATATCTCCCACGTCTTTATAGCTATAGTCCCCAAATTTTTTTGTAAGTTTTATATTTATTTTCTCTAATTTTGATTTTTATTAAATTTTGGATACCGGCTCCAAATTTCCCCAAATATTTAAATTGAGGTTAGTTGCACTCAAAGCCAGTAAATGAATGGGTTTACATTTTTAAAAATTGGAAAAAATGTAATAAAATATGTTGAACATAAGCTGAAAATTTCATTCAAATCCATTAATTCGCGCAGAAGTTATTAAATAAAACATTTTGCCAATCGGCCAAACACGTGACCAGCAAAGCAAAGCAAACTGTTTTCCTATACATGTGCACACATACACACATACACATTGAGCTGCGTGCATCTAGCAACTTCTAAAACCCGCAAGTTTTAGTGTACATATTTCCAATAGATGGCGCTATGATTTGCAAATTATCAGCTGCTCAGTTGGATCGAAACTTGGATGGCGCTATTCAATCGAACCATAGATGGCGCTATTGGCTAAACAATTGAAAATGAATTGAATTTAATTTTCTGTGCGCTTATACGAAATGCTAATTATGCAGTATTTTAACGCAGATAGCGCGGGGTTTAGGGTATCTCCTAGTCGGGACCCCCGACTAGACTTTTCTTACTTGTTTTCAATTGATTATATAAAAATTAAAACGGAATATATAATTATGTCTTGTAAATCTTGTTAAGTGTATTCACTTAAAAAGGTTTTTATCCATCGGATATTTTCTCTTCATATTTTCTAGAACAAATTTGTTACATATATTGTCAAATCGCTGCTTTTACACTCTTTTATACATATATCTTCTTACAGTTTCATCTACTTGTTTCGTAGAGGTGCTTGTTGTGCTTTGTTCGATGGTAGAAAATTCTTGTTTTACTATCAGAGTATATTGTAAGAATCAATATAGGTATGCGTATATATATTTATATAAGTTTAAATATATGTTGCTTAACCCGTCGTCCTGATCGAGAATATATGTACTTTATGGGGTCTGTCACCTCTTGAGTGATACAGACAATTTAACAAAACCATTATATGTACATCACAGATTAACTAGTAAAATATTTTATATACTTAAAAATTAGTGTACAAACAATTTGGCGATGTGGTCGGTTTCCAAAAAAGACGAATTTTTTACATTTAGTATCACAAATCTTATATTTATTTGTAATTAATTATTAATTGTATTTATATATTTTTGTTTTCAGTTCTTAATCGAATACATGCAAACTTAACTAATACAACGATTAATATCGAATATGTACTACCGAAGTCAGCAAAGAAGCTGATTATATCATTCAAAGCAAACCATATTGAATATAAAAATCAAACTGGATACGAAAAAAGCTTTTCGTCACATGAAGAATTAAGTAAAACCGATAACACAGATCAATCTATTAATATGACAGCATTGCCGATGATAACTAAACACAGCCTAGTGACTTATGATTTAACGATTCATACTTCAGAAATAACAAATATTGAAACTAACAGAGCGGATATGGTATCTCTTAAACGGCTTTGCAAAATTGTTGAATTTAAGGGATGCCAAAATTTTAAAATTAGTGTAAAGCAAACTGAAAATATTGTTGGCCCAAAAATTAGCTTGGAAGTTACAATGGATGATATTTATTTTATGCTAACACCCCGCCAAACACATATGTTAATTCGGATATTCAAAGGCTTTGATAAAGAACGCCCTAAAGATAAGTTGATAAGGAAATATTCTGCTTTAAAAACTGAAATGCGTAATGCACATTTTCCCACAAAAATGTCAGATATTGTTGAACAAGATAAAGAATGGTGTATTGAAGATGGCATCTATAAAAAATCGGAATATATATCAAATAATATCAAAAATTTAAGCAAATGCGAATCTTTAATCTCTTCTAAGTCTACAAACAGCACTACATCCTGTAGCAATGCTCAAATAAGTGAAAGAGCTGAAAAATCTGGTGAAATTTTAAAGTTTAAATTACAAATATATAAAATTGTAGGGGTTTTCTTACACAGCGATATTCTGCTTGAAAGTACATCTAATAATATAGGATGTAATTGTATATACTCCAATGAAAGTTTTCAAAACTATTTGGAAATTGCTAGTCATTTTTTTCATGCAGTAACTATCGAAAAAACTGAGGAGAAATGCTACATTCCAATACCAAATAAAAATTATCTGTTGCTCATGATCTCATCATTATTAGTCAGTGCCAATCAGAAAAGATTTTGTAATGAATTGATCTTAAAAACAACATTATCAGCAACGATGTTTGACTTCTGTGAAATTCTTGATAACACAAACAATCACTTAGTTTTGTTTGACAGGAAAAAAGTAAGTTTTAATATTATTAATTTTATTTATTATTATGTTAGTACAGAAAAATGCTTATCTTAGATAATTCAATTATCTTAAACTTTATGTTGTTATTAACCGTGTTAGTCTATCAACTAAACGCGTCGAAATACCTTAGGTTTAAAATCTATTTAATGTTTACATTAACATAAATTAATCATTTCTCTTTAGAACTGCAAAGACGGATATCACACTCGGCCCGAAATTATTCTATCACATATTTCAACATGTATTTTCAAGCAAAACTATAATATTAGCAACAATAAAATTGAATGCATGTTAGACGATTGTACTGCTGAGCTTGATATTTCCATTTACAATAGAATAATTTCCATATTAGAAGCATCTCCATTTATGGAGGAGGATGACAAAGATGAAAACATTTTGGAAAACGCAAATCCAATAGATATGCAAATTAAGTGTAACTCCTTAAAGTGTTATTTTAGGTAAGTATTTTATTTATCATTTTTTATTAATGATATACTAGTTCGTCAGTTATTTTTGTATTCCGAAAAAGGAAACTCGACAAAAGCATAACTTATTTTAAAATTTAATGTAAAGATATAGAATGCTCAAGAAATTAATCTCTACAAAAAAAGCAACTGAGTTATTATAATAAACAAATTATGCATGAAATTAATTAATTAACAAGTAAGAAAACTCTAGTCGAGACCGCTCGACTAGGGTATACCCTGAACCCTGCGAAGAACCGCAATTCCAAGCAATCTCCGTTTCTTTAATATACATAAGTATATATATGTTCATTACAAACAAAACATACACACACACATACACTGGCGCAAGCACTCACAAGCGCAAGTCGTTGCGTCAGCTGTTCTTTGGCTGCTATTTGCATGGCAATGCTATGGGAAATTAAATGTTTAATAAGGGGGCGTGGCATCCAAAATTTAACAAAAACCGAAATTGCGTAAGGCCCAAGTAACACTAAATGCAAATTTTGAAGACTCTAGCTAGAAAGATGAATTAGATAGAATTTTATAACTTAATTTAGATTTTCGTTTTTAATCGATAACAATAAAACGATAACAGTTATCGAATTTCTGAAACAAACTCGATATGCGCGCCCTATACAGGAACCTACAAAAAAAATGAACGTGCCAAAAATTATTTGTCTACGGCCACTGGGGGCGGGGCAAATCAAAACTGAAACATCTGCAGCTTCTGAGCCAATAACGCGCCACATAATGACTTTGTGACCTTTGACCTTGTCTTTTGATTTGCCAAATTATATATATGTGTTTGAAAAGAATATTTTATTAATACAAAATAACTAAATAAAGAAAATATAACAAAAATATCAACATGACCGCACCGGGGTTCGAGCCCGCACCTCTACGCTCGCCAACGAACTTAAATCACATTTTCAGAGTTGCCACCTCTCTCATTTTGAGAGTTGCCACCTCTCTTATTTTGAGAGATGCCACCTCTCTCGATTTAGGTGCGTGTTTTTGCTAAGGTAAGGGTTCTAAGCTTCGATCCTAATTGAAACTGTCTGGCCACCTCCAATGAAAATTTTTAATCTGCAGCTAATTTGAGCGGCGACAGTGGGGATTTAAGGTTAATTTAAAAAAATATAATGTGACAGATGCCCCTGTGTGCTGCTGGGACGTGAAATAGTATTTCGCCGTCGGTTGCGTCCGACAGCAACGTTCTTACTTGTATTTTAAGTATAAATATAAATCAATATTACGCAGCGTTCGAATTAATAGTGGTCATATTTTTCTTATCTCGTAAGTCTACCGTTTGAATAAATTTCTCACATTGTTGTTGTTATTGGAAATAGAACAACTTTTGTTTTCATCGTTTAGAGAATAAAATTATCTTTAAGACAAAACACATTGGTATGCGTTATCTTTAGTAGCATTGATAATATAGTGTGTTGATCATTGCACACTGCAAAAAAATATGCTGTTCGAATTAATAGTGGTTGGAGCTCGTAGCCCTGTCCGTATGTATGAACTCGTCGATCTCAGAGCCTACAAGTGCTAGAGACTTACGTACGTCCATGTAAATATAGAGAGCGCATATCGAGTTTGTTTCAGAAAATCAATAACTATTTTTATTTTATTGTTATCGATTAAAAGCAAAAATCGAAATTCGTTTATAAAATTATAATTCATCTTTCTAGCTAGAGTCTGGAAAATTTTGCATTTAGTGTTATTTGACCCTTACACAATTTCGGGTTTTGTAAAATTTTGTGCTTTGGCACATACATACATTTCAATGAACTGATCCCGCCCTGCAAGTTTGATCAACAATGTTCGCCTACAAAAAAAGTTATTAAACATTTAATTTCCTAACATTGGCATACAAATGGCAGCTTAAGCACAGCTGATGCTGCGACTTGCGACTGTGCGTACGTACGCCGGTGCGTAATATACATATACAAAGGTACATAAAAGAACCGGAAATTGCTCGGAATATCGGTTCTTTGCAGGGATCTCCCTAGAGTTTTCTTACTTCTTATGCCCTGAACCCATTAACAATGAGAAATCAGGGTATAATAGTTTTGTTAAAATTTATGTAACAGGCAGAAGGAGCACTCCTCCTAAAGACCACATATATTATATATTCTTGATCTGTTCGACGAGCCGAGTTAATATAGACATGTCCGTCTGTCCGTCCGTATGTATGAACGTGTTGATCTTAGAACGTATAAGAGCTAGAGACTTGAAATTTTGTATGTAGGTCCGTGTATAGCACGCGCAGTATTTAGTTTCATTTGACAATTATACAATTTCGATTTATGTTAAATTTGTTCACGCCCCCTTCGTGCTAAATTTGCAAATCACGTATTTCAAATACTTGAGACTTGTGTTTTATCAAATACATACATATGAATGACATGGCAAGCTTGATCAAAAATGTTCGTCTACAAAAAAAAAAATTATTAAGCATTTAATATTCCATAACATTGCTACTCATATAGCAGCCCAAACGCAGTTGACGCAGCGTATGTGTGTATGTGTGTGTAATGTACAAGGTATCCCCTAGTTGAGCGGTCTTGATTAGAGTGTTCTTACTTGCTTTATTTAGTTTCATGGGTATTTTATATGATTTTGATTTTATTTTATACCATGAAACCATTTAAAATAGTAAATCAAAGTATAAGTATAGCACGCGTTGAACAAGTTGGATTAAAAAAATTTGAAAACACTTTTCGATTTAATGTTCTTGATTTAAACCGAAACCGAAATTGAGCTATAAAATTATATCTAGTACATCTTCATAGCTAGATTTACCAAATTTTTGCACTTAGAATCGTGTGTATTTCCAGCACTTTTGATTTTTGTTAAGTTTTGGGTACCAGTCGCTATGTCGATGGACTTTCTTAGTCAAACATTCATAATGTGATAATATCATTAATATATGTTTAAATATATGGTAAAGCATAAGTCTCTAGCATTCGAAAAGTATACAAGTAAACTGGTTATGCGTGAGGTACACATAAGTATACTTTTCAAATTTCAGATCTCTCTAGCATCGCAATTAAAATTAAATTGACATATGGCAGTCATGCATTATGCATATTATCCATTCTTGTCCGTTCTAAGAAATATAATTGCGATTAAATTTTGTTGCAATATCAGCTGACACTCTAGTTTCGAATTTGCTATTAAACGATCGAGCACGAGAAGTGGCTGTCCGCTTATGTAGCTTTTTACTCATTCATTAAAGTGAAATGCTTATATTGGTTTTGTACAATCTCCGAAATGCTGGCCATCCGTCCGTCTGTATGAACGCAAAACATTCCCATGCTATTGAGGCTAGACTCTTGAAATTTTGAATATATATCACAATTTTCTTAATACGTCCACTAAATGCGTAACAAATTGGAAAATGCATTTTCCAGTATCTCAGAAACAGTACATGTAGAAGTGTTAGAGAGTTAAGGTTTTGTATATCAAAGTAACATACTTGATATATGTACGAAATTAGGAGAAACGTGTGTATTGTAGTCCGTTGTGCCACACTTTAATTTTCTTAACGATTATATCTTTACGTTTTACAAACATGCTATTTGAGTGTGATATACTATATGAGATTTAATTTGTTTTAAAATGCTATGATAAACAGTTTTGTTACTATAGATTTCTAATTTATTAAAAAATTTGGTTTAAATTTTTATTTAGGTTTCCAATTAACGGTGGCTCAACTAAGAACAGCAATAAATTTGATGGCTTGAAGAAAAATATAAGAAAGGACTATCTCTTATTTGATTTAAAAAATATATTAATTGAGTGGAAATCACTTATTAGTATATTTGTTGACCAAATCGATGGATATTACTGCGTAAGTATAAAAAAGCATTGGTTTATTGAGTTATACCACTAGCCATAGAACACATATACTAGAGTTTTCTTACTTGTTTTCAAAACTTAGTTTCAATTTTCGTTCTTAAACAAACTAGATCTTCACTCCCACATAACACAGGGCACGTGAGTTTATATTTCCTCCATTTTGTGCGCTAGAAACTTTAAATTTTGATTCTTTTTTACTGGTGAGATCCTCTATCGACTTCAAAAAATTATATGTACGCCACTTACGTAGTCGTGCTATACCTGTAATTTTTGCATTTTTCGAGTGTAAGTATGCAAAGTTACATTCTACAGCTTTTTGAGCTTTTAAATTCGGAACCCTTTGATCAGAGTATTTTGTGAAAATGAATGTAACTGGCAGAGAATATAGTATGTAACTGGCTGACCCTGTAAAGCATATACAGTGCCGCTCAACTGAATAGGTTTGACTTTTTTTTAGACTTAGAACATAATATTTTCAAACCGAGCACTCGGATTTAAACCAAATAATTTTTTTTAAGTAAAATGATCAATTATTTATAATATACAAAAGTTGTTTTATTGTTTGGCTATTATATTTTTATACCCTGAACCCATTGAAAATGGGAATTCAAGGTATAATGTTTTTGTTGAAATGTGTATGTATGTAACAGGCAGAGGGAGGCGTGGTCACGTGTTTGGCCGAGTGGCCAAATGTTTTGTGTAATAAATTATGCGTATTAATGAATTTGAATAAAATTTTCAGCTTATGACATATTTTACTAAATATTTTATTAAATTTTTTCCAATTTTTAAAAATGCAACCCAATTCGGTTCTTGGTATCCAAAATTTAACAAAAATCAAAATTACGTAAAATAAATATAAAACTAAAAAAACTCTAGCTGTGAAGACTTAGGAGATATAGTTTAATAACTTCATTTTATTGACGTTTTTAATCGATAACATTAAAACGATAGTGATTATCTTTTTTTTTAAACAAACTGTATCTGCGCACGCTATACAGGGATCTACATAAAAAAATTTCTCTTATAAGTTCTGAGATCGACGCGTTCACACATACGGACGGACGGACGGACAGACGGACTGGGAAAAATCGACTCAGCTTCTCTCGCTGATCAAGAATATATGTACTTTATGGGGTCTGCCACGCCTTCTTCTGCCTGTTACATACATTTCAACAAAAACATTATACCCTTTTTTCCCATTTTCAATGGGTTCAGGGTAAACAAAAAAAATTTTTTTTTCATATTATAAAAAATTGATCGTTTTACTTAAAAAAATTATTTGGCTTAATCCCGAGTGTTCTTTATGAAGATATTATGTTCTAAGTCTAAACAAAAAGTCAAACCTATTCAGTTGAGCGGCACTGTATATTCTTAATCAATATATATTCTTGATCAGTTAAAAATTGGAAAACATTTATTTCTAATACAAGAGACTTGTGCTATTGCAAATACCCAAAGTTTGATTAAGAAAGTCCTTAAACATAAAACGTTTGAAGCATTTGCGTGTGGTTAAGTGTGCTTGCATGTGCGTGCGTGTATGTTCGTGTTTCTTGCAACATATGTATATGTTAAATATGGGCTCTTCTTTTAGTCTCGATTAGACCACTCTTAATTGTTATTAAAAGTTGAAAATTTTATTCAGCATTAATTTCCATATGTGAATATATGTATGGCTGTTTCAAGTACGAATCTAAACGCGGTTTCCAGTTAAAAAATTTTAAACTCTTTAATGTAAGCGAAATTAGTATATTGGCTTTGTGCAATGAGCGTTATGCTATCCGTCCATCTACCCGTCTGTTTGTTGGAACGCAAACCATTTATACCTCTTCAGTACTATAACTTTTGGAATATATGAATATTTTAACAAACTTTCTTACTTATTCTACACAATTTTGATTTATTTTCAGGATGATTCAAATGATAGAGAAATTAAAATCGTGCAATGCTCTTACAATAATAAATTAGATTGTGCTTCTGAGATGGACAAGTAAGTTAAAGTATTTATTTGATAAGTTATAGATGTAGCTAAACGAAGTTGTAAAAAATATGTTAAATCTTAGGAAATATACAAATTTTGTATCGTAATCATATCAGTTATCAATTGCTGGATTCTTTTTATACCCGAAACCCAATGAAAACATGAAATCTTTCTGAAACAGAAGGAGGCTTGTAAACCTCAAAGTATATGCATTCTTAAGCAGGATGGAGGTTTTTTACATAAAAATTCGATAACTATTCTACTTTTAATTTTATCAATAAAAAACGTTATCGGAATTCCGACTCTAATGGTGACGAGATACAATATTCTCGAATTTGAATTTAGAATTTCTCTCCCTAGAGAAAGATATTCTATAGAATTTTAAAGGGTTCGGGAAAACATTAACATTACCTTATCTGATGTAATGTTAATGTTTTCCCGAACCCTTTAAAACTCTCTCTCTCTCTCTCTCTCTCTCTCTCTCTCTTTATATATATATATATATATATATATATATATATATATATATATATATATATATTCAAGTTTAGCAATGGCGATTAATTTGTTTGCATTCATACGGAACTATGGAATGGACACCAAGACGAACAATATATTAAATCAATATATTTATTATTAAATTAATTATTTTTTTTTTTTTTTTAGAACTTGCTTCAAAATCTATTTCAACAAAATAATAAGTCCTATTGAAAACTGCCCCACACAAAAGCGCAAATCGCCTTTCAGTTCTAAGTGCTCATATGGTTATTCATCGCATATTGAAGGATTTCATGATAATTCAGGTAAACTTTTTTACGTTTATTTACTAAGTACCGGAGTGAATGAATTAAGTATATTATTATCCACGGATAAGCGCTTTTTATTATTATTTTTTTTTAAATTAAGAACTTTTGAGATACCCTGAATCCATTGAAAAGGGAAAAAAGTGTATAATAAATTTGTAAAAATGTAATGAAGTGTCAACCAAAAATAATATACAGCGTGATAGCTGATAGTTTAGGGTTATTAAAACTGGAGAGCTTCACCAAAGAGCACCGTACATTTATTCTTGAACAATATTTCGTAAATAATGAAAGTTTGGCTGCAACAGTGGATGCTGATTTTTCGAAGAAAATCGTCTTCAGCGTTTAGGCTCATTTTCATCTTTCATTTCATTTTCTATCGACAAACATTGTCGCGTTGGGTTCAGAAAAATCGCAACTAATTGTTGATAAAAAAAATGCATCCATAACATGTCACTGTTTGGTGAGGATTTTGGTTTGGAGGCATCATCAGACCATTCTTCCTCGAAAGTGCAGCCAAATTTTCGTATGTTCCAGCAAAGTTCCATACATAATCGTATACTGTGTACTGTATAAATACATAAAAAATGTACAGATATTAATTATATACCTGTGTTTTCTATCAAAATTACTTGTGTGATTTTTGGGACACCCTATATATATATATATATATATATATATATATATTTGATATAATAAACTCTAATAAACCAATATACCACATTTTTTCCATTCCGTATTTCATCCTTCATTAATTTATGAATGAAAAATTTAACAAAACAGAAACTTATTTAAAAACCCGTATTAAAAAAAAAAGTTTTCTGCGAGTTTTTAAAAAATTGCATACTTTTTTACGAGCACTTGAATAGGAACAGATGTGATTTCACCATTATGCATAATACATTTTTCAATATATCAACGTTTTAAATATAAAAATAAACAAGTAAGAACGTTGCTGTCGGACGCAACCGACAGCGAAATACTATTTCACGCCCCAACAGCACACAGGGGCATCTATCACATTACATTTTTTAAAATTTAACCTTAAATCCCCACTGTCGCCGCTCAAATTAGCTGCAGATTAAAACTTTTCATTGGAGGTAGCCAGACAGTTTCAATTAGAATCGAAGCTTAGAGATGCCACCTCTCTCGATTTATCTCGATTGCCTTACCTTAGCAAGAACACGCACCTAAATCGAGAGATGTGGCATCTCTCAAATAAGAGAGGTGGCAACTCTCAAAATGAGAGAGGTAGCAACTCAGAAAATGTGATATACATAAGTTCGTTGGCGAGCGTAGAGGTGTGGGCTCGAACCCCGGTGCGGTCATGTTGATATTTTGCTTACATTTTCTTTATTTAGTTATTTTTTATTAATAAAATATTCTTTTCAAACACATATATATAATTTGGCAAATCAAAAGACAAGGTCAAAGGTCACAAAGTCATTATGTGGCGCGTTATTAGCTCAGAAGCTGCAGATGTTTCAGTTTTGAATTGCCACGCCCCCAGTGGCCGTAGACAAACAATTTTTGGCATGTGTATAGAGTGGGCGTTTAAGAATATAACTGTAAAGTTTGGATGCTTACATTCGAAAAATGCGAAAATTACAGGGTATTTTTCTGTATGTCACGCCCCTTTTGGGCGTAATAATAATTTTTGGGGGATCGATAGAGGAGGCCCCCAGTAACCTAGCATCCAATTTTGAAGCTTCTAGCACTAAAACTGTGGGAGATATAAGCTGATATTAGTTGCCACGCCCCCTGAAGGCGTAGATATATCCGCCATAGCTTATCGGTCGTAGGATGTTAACCCGAGTATATATACAAAGTCTCAAGTCTCTAGCATCAATAGTGCTCAAAATATAACGAAACTAGTAAAATCACTATATATTCAGATCCGATTTGCCACGCCCCTAGTAGGCGTGGCCAAAAATTTTTTTGGGCGATCTTTATAGGATCGTAACAGTAACTCACGTGCCAAATTAGGGCGTTCTAGCTTTAAAACTGTAGAAGATACAGATGACCCGATTTGCCACGCCCCCAATGGGCGTAGATATATCCGCCATAGCTTTTTGATTTTGGGATGTCGACATGAGTGTTCAGTTAAAATCTCAACTCTCTAGCCCTTCTAGAAGAAGTGTTTCTGAGATACAGGAAAATTCATTTTCCGATTTGCCACGCCCCTAGTGGGCGTATCGGGAAAATCTTGACACTTTATCAAACAAGGGTATACACGAGTATATATTTCAAATTTCAAGTCTCTAGCTTCAATAGCGTCGAAATGGTTTGCGTTCATACGGACAGACGGACAGCCGGACGGACAGCATGACGGACATTGCACAAACCCAATATACTATATCACTACGTGAAATAGTATAAAAATACTATGGGTCACGGTAAAGCACTTACTGGTGGTGAAAAAGGAAAAAAGTATTGAATTTTTGAAGAACTCACAGAAAACTTTTTTGAAATAACAAGTAAGAGTGCTCTAGTCGAGACTGCTCGACAAAGAGATCCCCTGAACCCTGCGAAGAACTGCGATTCCTAAGAGCCGCTAACATTCTCCGTTACTTTTATATGTATGTACATATGTAGCAAGCAATACATACACACACAGACGCACGCACCAACACACAATCTGCTAACTGTGCATTATGACTCATCAGCTTCGCTGCTGCTGCAAGACGCCGATAATAAGAGATATTTAATGTTTAATAACTTTTTTTCTGGTCGAACGATTTTGATCAAATTTGTGGGGCGTGATCATGACATTCATATGTGTGTATGTGCCAAAGCACAAGTCTCTAGTACTTGAAATACGTGATTTAGCAATTTGAGGCGAAGGGGCAATTTGAGGGCGTGGCATCCAAAATTTAACAAAAACCGAAATTGCAGAAGGCTCAATTGCAAAATTTGAAGACTCTAGCTAGAAAGATGAATTAAATAGAATTTTATAACTAAATGAAGATATCGGTTTTTAATCGATAACATTAAAACGATTATAGTTATCGAATATTTGAAACAAACTCGATCGAATCGTACAATACACGGACTTCCAAAAAAAATTTGAAGTCTCTAGCTCTTATATCTTCTGAGATCGACGCGTTCAAACATACGGACAGACGGACAAGACAGACAGACAGACGGACAGGGCTCAATCGACTCGGCTTCTCTCCCTGATCAAGAATATATATACTTTATGGGGTCTGCCACGCCTCCTTCTGCCTGTTACATACATTTTCACAAAACCATTATACCCTTTTTTCCCATTTTCAATGGGTTCAGGGTATAAAAATACGGTTGTTTTGAATAAGTTTCTGTTTTGTTACATTAATAAAGGATAAAATACAGAATAGGAAAAAAATGTTATATATTGGTTTAATAAGTTTATTTCAGTCAAATACATGTATATTCCATTTCAAATAGCAGAGCGCGTGCGTATGTGTGTGACTCATAAGGCGATACACATACATATACACACTCGTTCTCCTAACTGCTTCTTGTATACATATAAATATATATCGCAACTATTATTTTGACATGGCAAATTTTATTTTGTACTCTTTTTATACCCTAAACCCATTGAAAATGGGAAATCAGGGTATAATGTTTTTGTTGAAATGTATGTAACAGGCAGAAGGAGGCGTGGCAGACCCCATAAAGTATATATATTCTTAATCAGGATGACAAGTCGAGTTGATATAGCCATGTCCGTCTGTCCGTATGTATGAACGCGTCGTTCTCAGAACCTACAATAGCTAGAGACTTGAAATTTTATTTTTTGTAGATTCCTGTATATCACGAAAAGATCGAGTTTGTTTCAGAAATACGATAACTGTTATCGTTTTATTGTTATCGATTAAAAACGAAAATCGAAATTAAGCTATAAAATTCTATCTAATTCATCTTTCTAGCTAGAGTCTCCAAATTTTACGTTTAGTGTTATGTAAGCCTTACGCAATTTCGGTTTTTGTTAAATTTTGGGTGCCACGCCCCCTTCGCCTCAAATTTGGAAGTCCCGTATATCAAATACTAGAGACTTGTGCTTTAGCACATACATACATATGGATGACATGATGACGCCCAACAAGTTTGATCAAAATCGTTGTTCTAGAAAAAAAGTTATTAAACATTTTATTTGCCATGCAAAGCAGCCGTGCAAAACAGCCAAAGAACAGCTGACGCACCGACTGGCGTGCGTGTGTACGTGCGCCTGTGCGTGGGTGTGTATGTTTTGCTTGTAATGGACGTACATATGCATGTGTATATAAAAGAAACAAAGAATGCTTGGAATAGCGGTTCTTCATAGGGTTTAGGGTATACCCTTGTCGAGCGATCTAGACTAGAGTTTTCTTACTTGTTTTGTTTTTTTTTTTTTTATACCCTGAACCCATTGAAAATGGGAATTCAGGGTATAATGTTTTTGTTGAAAGGCGTATGTATGTAACAGGCAGAAGGAGGCGTGGCAGACCCCATAAAGTATATATATTCTTGATCAGGGAGACAAGCCGAGTCGATTTAGCCCTGTCCGTCTGTCTGTCCGTCTGTCCGTATGTATGAACGCGTCGATCTCAGAACTTATGTACAATAGCTAGAGACTTCAATTTTTTTTTGTAGGTCCCTGTATAGGGCGCGCATATCGAGTTTGTTTCAGAAATTCGATAACTATCATCGTTTTATTGTTATCGATTAAAAACCGATATCTTCATTTAGTTATAAAATTCTATTTAATTCATCTTTCTAGCTATAGTCTTCATATTGTGCATTTAGTGTTATTTTGCCCTTACGCAATTTCGGTTTTTGTTAAATTTTGGGTGACACGCCCCCTTCGCCTCAAATTTGTAACTCCCGTATATCAAATACTAGAGACTTGTGCTTTGGCACATACATACATATGGATAACATAATCACGCCCAATAAGTTTGATCAAAATCGTTCGTCTACAAAAAGTTATTAAACATTTAATTTCCCATGTCATTGGCATGCAAACAGCAGCCAAAGATCAGCTGACGCACCGACTGGCGTTTGTGTGTGCTTTCGCCTATGTATGTGTGTGTGTATGTGTTGCTTGTAATGAACATATATATACATATGTTTTATAAAAGAAACGGAGAATGCACGGAATAGCGTTTCTTCGCAGGGTTCAGGGTATACCCTAGTCGAGCGGTCTCGACTAGTGTTTTCTTACTTGTTTAATGTGCGTTTGGGCAGCTGATCCCCATAGTGGTATAGCGTATGTGAACACTGGTGCCACAATCACGTTATAAATAATCCTTTTGCTTAAGAGAGACAGTTTACTCTCGCTCCTTAGCATCCAATCAAGTTTTTTTTTAAATTTGAATTGGGGCCTCTTCACCATCTGGCTTATGTGGGCACCGTACGTCAGTCTCTTGTCCAGAGTGACTCCAAGATAGTTTACTTTATTAGCCCTCGGTATTGTATGTCCGAGTGCTACGTCTGGGCAGTCTTTTCTTAGTGTGAACGTGGTGTGCACTGATTTTTGAGTGTTCACAGCGATGCTCCAGCGTTTGTGCCATCTATCTAAATAATTCTATCTAATTCATCTTTCTAGCTAGTGTTTTCAAATTTTGCATTTAGTGTTATGTGAGCATTGCACAATTTCGGTTTTTGTTAAATTTTGGATGCCACGCCTCCTTCGCCACAAATTTGTAAATCACGTATTTCAGGTACTAGAGACTTGTGCTGTGTCACATACATACATATGGATAACATGATCATGCCCAACAAGTTTGATCAAAATCTTTGCTCTAGTTATTAAACATTTAATTTCCCATAGCATTGCCATGCAAAGCAGCCAAAAACAAGTAAGAAAACTTTGGTGGGGGTCCCGACTAGGAGATACCCTAAACCCCGCTCTATCTGCGTTTTTAAAATACTGCATAAGTAGCATTTCGTATAAACGCACAGAAAATTAAATTCAATTCATTTTCAATTGTTTAGCCAATAGCGCCATCTACGTTTCGATAGAATAGCGTCTTCCATGTTTCGATCCAACTGAGCAGCTGATAATTCGCAAATCATAGCGCCATCTATTGGAAATATGTACACTAAAACTTGCGGGTCTTAGAATTTGCTAGATGCACGCAGCTCAATGAGTATGTGTGTATGTGTGCACATGTATAGGAAAACAATTTGCTTTGCGTTGCTGGTCACGTGTTTGGCCGATTGGCCAAATGTTTTGTTTAATAACTTCTGCGCGAATGAATGGATTTGAATGAACTCTTCAGCTTATGATCAACATATTTTATTAAATTTTTTCAAATTTTTAAAAATGCAAAAGCATTTATTTATTGGCGTTGAGTGCACCTAACCAATTTAAATATTTGGGGAAATTTGGAGCCGGTATCCAAAATTTAACAAAAATCAAAATTAAATAAAATAAATATAAAACTAACAAAAAAAATTTGGAGACGTATAAAGACGTGGGAGATACAATTTAATAACTTCATTCTGATAACGTTTTTAATCGATAACATTAAAACGATAGTTGTTATCGTTTTTTTGAAACAAACTTGATCTGCGCATTGTATGCAGGGATCTACATAAAAAATTTCAAGTCTCTAGCTCTTATAGGTTCTGAGATCGACGCGTTCACACATACGGACGGACGGACGGACAGACGGACAGGGCTAAATCGACTCGGCTTGTCATCCTGATCAAGAATATATATACTTTATGAGGTCTGCCACGCCTCCTTCTGCCTGTTACATACATACGCCTTTCAACAAAAACATTATACCCTGATTTCCCATTTTCAATGGGTTCAGGGTATAAACAGCTGACGCACCGACTTGCGCTTGTGTGTGCTTGCGCCTGTGTATGTGTTGCTTGTAATGAACATATATATACTTATGTATATTAAAGAAACGGAGATTGCTTGGAATTGCGGTTCTTCGCAGGGTTCAGGGTATACCCTAGTCGAGCGGTCTCGACTAGAGTTTTCTTACTTGTTTTGTTCATTGACGTCAAAATACTTATGCCGTGCAAAAAATTGTTATTAGCATGCATTCTTATGTAATGCATGCTTAGACCAAATATATTCTATGAAGAGCGCATAATTTTCGCACCATTATTAAACGGGTACTTAGCAATGGTAGCTTCAATAGCCAAAATAAGGCTTACCATATACAAGGCCATAGTGGGGCCAACATTCCTGTATGGAATCCCAATATGGGGCTCGGAGGCGAGGACCTCTTTTTTAGTAGAGGTCCTTCAAAATGAAGGTTTACTTAGGCTTAACGGTGCGAGATGGTTTGTGAGAAACTCAGTGAGAGACTTAGCAATCCATACAATTGCGGAGCTTTGGGCGGCACAGCTCAAGATATGCTGACAGACTCAAAGCGCACCCAAATCAGCTCGCATCTAATCTGGCTAACAATGAAAGCAGAAGAAGACTGAAGAGACTGCATCCCCTCGACCGTCGGAAAACCTAAAGTTTAAACTAGAATAATAACTACAGGCGTACCTGCCCACAAATAAGTTAAGGTATAAATACGTGATTACTGCTCTAAAGAGTCTCTGACAATAAGCGGCATAATAATTGTTTCTACATCAAAGTAATTGTTCCTACATGGGTATACATATATCGACTGTCAGCAGGGTTCAAAGGAGCAGTCTCGTCTAGAGTACTTTTACTTTTTTTTGGCGTCCGAATAGAAAATGCCTCCCTTGAACTACCGCGGTAAAGATTTAGGTATTGCTTGACATAATACATGAATACACAGAAACACACATAAGTAATTTTGCTTCATTATATTGACTTCCTATTATTTATGAGTTTTTAAGTTTCTCTTACATTTATAAATTTCTTTTCACTTTTAGATAAAACTGATTTATTTTTGCCCGGAGATACTGATGAAATTATCGAATTCTGTGAAAACTCCAAAGAATTATCCAGCATTAAAATTTTGGCTTCTATTCCGGTCATCAAAATTGTACTAGAGTAAGTGTATTTTAATTGATCAAGTTAAGAACTACATCATTTGAGTTAAATTTTTGAATCAATATGCACTAAATCCTCGATGCATTATGGGTAAAGAAACTACTGTTAAGTTACTTGTTGCTTTTTTAGTTTACTGGTACGGAAATGGCTGGCTATTTTAACAAACTATTGATACGTAAACCTAATATCATGTGCTCGCGCACGATGCCAAGACGCCTAGGGTGTGTCCTTCAACAAGCCGTTTGCACGAAACTGCTCTTTGTCAGGATAATCTAATCGGTTGATTTGTCTTTGCCTCATCCTAACTACTGATTAGTTCTGCGTTCTATCGGTACTTGCCTAGGGGTACTACTAATGATAATTATTAATAATAATTATTAATTATGATATTCACATGGTTAGTATGAAGTAGTTACGATAATTACCCGATAGAGAGTAAGGAAATTAATACGAATTACCGAGTGATAGTGAAGAATCTGAAAAAATAGAATTCCTGAATAAAAATAAGAAATGTGATTAGCTTAATTTCCCGAATGATAGTACGAAATGTACATAAAAAATCTTAATGTGAATAAGGTTTGATCAGCTGCAATTTCCGAATGAAAATTGGAATTTGTGAGAAAGCTGAATCATTAGATAAGTGCAATGAGGAAAATAAAGATTACTGAAGTAAGTTGGAAGATGATGATAATCTGAATATTATGTGCCTGAATATTAAATACTGTTTTTAATGATCTTGCAAATTCATTTGATTTAGCAATTATGCAAAAGCGAACAAACAAAAACATTTTTAACAGTTGATGGGTATTTTCGAGTAGTTTGGTGTCCGAATAAAGTTAACATAAAGTTGAACTTGTTGCAAGAGTATTTACCTACAACTAGCAAATCGATTATGAGATACTTTTGCCTCTGTTGCAAGAAACTATATGTCAATTGAAAGATTTAGAAATAGTGAGTTGAATGAAATACGACATTTTGTTGATATAAGAAAGACAAATATACTAGAGCCAATGCTAGAGCTAATATGCATATGTAAATACAAGTTTTGAATAAATTAAATATTGATAGTTTAGTCCCCTAAAAATAAATGAAATTATGAGCTCCTTAACTCAGATGAATAATGTGCCATGTCAAAGCCTTATAGCCTGTTTAATGTATGTAATGACCACGAGCTCAGTTTAGCAACTGTTGTTGATATTAAATATAGTAGTTGCATGAATAATGCTGAGCTGTGCTAAAATTTAAAAAGAATTATTAGATATTTAAAAGGAACTAATACTAATACTCCGAGGAACACGACTGTAATTGTTGAATTTCTGTTTAAAAAAAAATACCAACAACATTTGCACTTACACAACATCTTCACTATCAAAATAAACTATCACTAAACATACCTAAATACCTCTGCAAAGATGTACCATATTCACAACTTGGTTTATCTGTGATCAATCACCCACAATACAATTGTAAAGTTTAATTACATTACGGTTGGATATCGAAAACTGAAGATTGCAGTTAAACATATAACTTTAATTGAATAAAAAAGGTTAAAAATTAATTGTGTGTCAACTTTGAATAAAAAAGGTGGTTAATTTTTTCGATAATGGGTTGTTCAATTATAAAATAAATTAAGTTTTTAGTTTTGTGAACATACAAATTTATGTTAAAAAACGGGCTTTAGGACCATAGTGGGGTGATAGAAATAGTACGCGGGATTACTTATTTAAAATGATAGATTACAATCTAATTTGAAAAGAGACTATATAAGAGAAACTTTGTTGACTTTTTTCAAAAACATTTTTTAAAATACTTCCTGAAATGAAACAGAGTTTTATAGAAAGACTAGTTCAAATTATATAGAAGATATTCAACATTTACAGTGCATGTAAAGGGAGCGGTATCCCATTCACGAACAGTCTACAACTTGATTTGTCCAAAAAGTTGTATGAACACTTCTTACTATTACTTTGAATAATAGTAATACTTATACACTGCCTTTTCAAACTTTTAACAATTTTATGGTCAATTTTTAAAACGTAGCATAGAAACTTTGTTTTAACATATAATTCAGAAATTTGTATTTATATAACAAAATATTTCTTTATATAATTAATATTTCAAATATTAACTAAATTAAATAATCTGTTTGTATTTATAGATCTAAGGAAATTTATGAAATAATTTATAACCGTCTAAATGGTGACTTATTAATGTGGGAGCCATACTCTTCAACAATAGATAATGAAAAAACCGTGAGCAGTTTTGAATTATCTATTAAGCAGGGAGTAATAATAGTCTACACCGATGTTCAGGACACAGAAAGTAAAAGACAACATGAACGTGGGAAGCTGCAGTTTAACTTCAAAGAATTCCGGTTGTTTTCGGTGACTGGTCTTAATAACGACAAGAATATTAGCTATTTTTGTATTCAAATTAAAGAAATTGACGTATATCACTGTGGTAAGTTTATATATAATTTAAATTAAACAAGTAAGAAAACTCTAGTCGATACCGCTCGACTAGGGTATACCCTGAACCCTGCGAAGAACCGCAATTCCAAGCAATCTCCGTTTCTTTAATATACATAAGTATATATATGTTCATTACAAGCAACACATACACAGGCGCAAGCACACACAAGCGCAAGTCGGTGCGTCAGCTGTTCTTTGGCTGCTATTTGCATGGCAATGCTATGGGAAATTAAATGTTTAATAACTTTTTTCTAGAGAAACGATTTTGATCAAACTTGTTGGGCGTAATCATGTCATCCATATGTATGTATGTGCCAACGCCCAAGTCTCTAGTATTTGATATACGGGAGTTAGAAATTTGAGGCGAAGGGGGCGTGGCATCCACAATTTAACAAAACCCGAAATTGCGTAAGGTCCAAATAACACTAAATGCAAAATTTGAAGACTCTAGCTAGAAAGATGAATTAGATAGAATTTTATAGCTTTATTTAGATTTTCGTTTTTAATCGATAACAATAAAACGATAACAGTTATCGAATTTCTGAAACAAACTCGATCTTTTCGTGCTATAGAGGAACCTACATAAAATACAAATTTCAAGTCTTTAGCTCTTATAGATTCTGAGAACGACGCATTCATACATACGGACAGACGAACATGGCTATATCAACTCGGCTTGTCATCCTGATCAAGAATATATATACTTTATGGGGTCTGCCACGCCTCCTTCTGCCTGTTACATACATACGCCTTTCAACAAAAACATTATACCCTGAATTCCCATTTTCAATGGGTTCATGGTGTAAAAAGCCGTCTTATTCAAATCGGTTACATGAAAATGTTGATGGTACATTATCTTTGTGAGAATTTACATAACAGTTTGGTTGTTTACAGCCAGAAGTAGAATTGCACTACGTGCAATCGATCCGTACTTGTAACGTTGGGTCATGCATTTGACGTTAAAGTCACTGTCATACTTCCTGCGTCCACTGGTTTCCAATCTCTCATACTTTAGTCTTTCAATATCTCGTTTCTTCCGGTTGTAAAGGCGTTTCTCATCATGTCTTTTAGAATCCTGAGAATCGTGCGGAGAAAGCATCCTTATGCTGTTTTGAATTTTTTTCACTCTCCAGCATTTTTGACATACGTGATGTGAGATTTTCACCACACATAGCTGCATAATGATCATTTTGGATGGTCGGAATTTATGTTAGGGACAGCCAGAATTCGGTACTAAGATTTGTCATGCAGCTGAAAATCTTATTGGTCTAAGTCCGTTGCTCGAAGTGGAGGCAAAATTGTTCAACAGTTGCTCCAAAGATGTCCTCCAGTCAAATTTTGTGTTAAAAGCTGCCAAAGTCATATGCTCGGTTAAGCATAGAAATCATTATTTACATCATCGTATTTTTCTTCCGTTGGAGGTTGCGCACAGATAATGCTGATATTAAAGAATTTTACAGCTATTCCACAGCCAAACTCATTCCTTTTTGTACGTCAGATATGGTGTATGCCATAGTTTCTTTGCTTTACGTAGGTTCACTGAATTTCCTGAACAGCTCTTTCAGCCTTTAATGCCATGAGGGTATCAGCTGCTTGTTGACCAGAACCTGGTCTGTAAAATGTAAAACGTTCTTTCTCAGAAATATACCATGAATCCTGAAGCTGAAGCTGAGTTAATATATCTATGTCCTTTTGCCCCTTTGCCTATCTGTCCGTCAGTCCGTGTGTGATTCAGAGTTGCCTTAAAAGTAGTTTTCCACACCTCTTTCTTTTTCTCATCTCACATTCGGTCATCATATACAAACATTTTTAAAATACATATATTATTACTTTACATACATAGTCCTTGGGCTTAATTGAGGGACCATGCATTTTATATCTCTAGGTTGGGGCTAAGCTTAGACCTGCAGAGACACGCCCAAACTTATATTTCCCCCAGTTACCCTTTAATAAAATCTGCATTGCTACTCAGTTTTTGTACATTAGAAAACCTAGTTTGACTTTAAAGAAAGGGAATATGTATCCAACTCGAAAATGTTAATGTTATATATCTCCGTGCTCATGTGTATATTATCCGATGCAGAGTTATTATTAAAGTTTTAAGGGTAACAGATAATCTAATTAAGCCAAGGGTTTATATAGGTGTCTTATAAGATGTAGAAATGAATGATTAGTGTACATATTTTAAAAAAGTAAGTATATGATGGCCGAGTGTAAGAAGAGAACAAGAAAGAGAACACTATTTCTCGAGCAACTCTCGAGTCAAATTACTTAAGAAAGTAAATAACGTCTGGTCTACGTGCGTTAATGAACTTAAAATAGCTTAAGCTATAGTTAAATTTAATTTGATGCGAACACGGTTCTTCGAAAAAAGTATCCAAAAGTATTAAAAACAAGTCGGACGCAACCGACCGCGAAATACTTTTTCACGTCCCACAGCGGCATCTATCACATTATATTATTGAATTAATCTAAAATCGTCACTGTCTTCGCTCTATTAGCTGCCGATTAAATATTTTCATCGGAGGTGGCCAGACAGTTTCAATTTGGATCGAAGCTTAGAACCCTTACCTTAGCAAAAACACGCACCTGAATTGAGAGAGATGGCATCTCCCAAAATGAGAGAGGTGACAACTCTGAAAATGAGAGAAGTTCGTTGGCGAATGTAGAGGTATGGGCTCGAACCCCGGTGCGGTCATGCTGAGATATAAGCTGATATTAGTTGCCACGCCTCCAGTGGGCGTAGATATATCCGCCATAGCTTTCAGATTGTGGGATGTTAATCCGAGTATTTATACCAAGTCTCAAGTCTCTGGCATCAATAGTGCTCAAAATATAACAGAATTAGTAAAATTACTATATTTTCAGAACCGATTTGCCACGCCCCTAGTAGGCGTGGCCATACATTTTTTTTAGGCGATTTTTATAGGATCGTAACAGTAACGTGCCAAATTTGGGCGTTATAGCTTTAAGACATTAGAAGATATAGTTTGACCCGATTTGTCACGACCCCAATGGCCGTAGATATATCCGCCATAGCTTTTTGATCATGGGATGTCGACGTGTGCGTTCGATTAAAATCTCAACTCTCAAGCCCTTCTAGAAATAGTGTTTCTAGGATACAGGGAAATTTATTTTCCGATTTACCACGCCCCTAGTGGGCGTATCGGTAAAATCTTGACACTTTATTTGACGAGGGTATACACCAGTATATATTTCAAATTTCAAGTCTAGGTTCAATAGCGTGGAAATGGTTTGCGTTCATACGGACAGACCGACAAACGGATTATACACAAAACCAATATACTATTTCACTTCGTGAAAAAGTATAAAAATGAAATTACCTTAAATTTACACTAATAATACGTTTAAGGTAAATTAATGTTTTGATTTAATAGGATGTATCATTATTTTAAACCTCAAAGTTTCGGTCGCTCTCAACTGAAACATTCTTTTTATCATATTTTTTTAAATCTATAAAACTTACCCATAAACATTTTTCAATTTTATATATTTTTTTAAGGACAAGTGTTTCAAGATATAGCTTCTGCGTGGACCGATGAAATTGACAACAATCTAATGCGTATAATTTGCAATATTTCCGAGAAAAAAAGAGTAATAAATAATCGCCATGAAATTATCTCAGTGGTGGCTGAAATTAAAAAAAAAACGGAAAAACGCTTAAAGGTAATTTAATAAATTTTTCTTGGATGTTTTGGTAATGTATACAAAATGTATTCACATAAGGTGTGCGAAATAAGTCTCTGGGACAAACACTAATCACATTGTAATTTCCACAAAAATTAACATTTTTATTTGATTCTTTTTTTTATATTTCGATTAAAGAGTTCTTGAGCACTATGCAAAAATTTACGAAAAAGTACCGTAAGGTTTTCCTGTTATGTTTTTTTTTATAACCTCAAGCTGTGTTTTACGAACGAAATAAGTCTCTGGGACAAACTACTTTTCTGTCATTTGTGGCTGGATAACATTGTAATATTTGAACTTTGAGGACGGAATTTTGTTTAAACTATTAAAATAAATAAAAATAAATGATTTTTAATTAAAATTAATATTTTATGAAGTTCGAATTATTTATTTTTTTTTTTTTAATCGAATTTCGTTTGTTTAACTGTTTAAAGAGCGTGGTAGAGTTGTGAAGCTCCTTGATATTAGGATGTAAATGATCAAAATTACAGAAATTGTTGCTGGAATTGCTGGTATTCTTATTACTGTAAAAAATGTACCCAAAGACCCAAAAAAATTAGGTAAAAATCCCCATTCTGGTCGTTCACCATTAATTGACAACCGGGTCAAAAGACGAAAAAAAATCTAGAGGTCAAAAAACTATCAGCGCATCTCAAGAGATGTGTGCAAAAAATCTTGAAGAGATCGGAAAATGTTTCATATGAAAAAAAATCCTTAAAAAGGAGCCTCGACTTAAAGTTGTAAAATTACAGTAGGCCAAAAACTCAAATTTTTGGACACTAAGTGGCAAATTTCATTTTTACCGATGAGAAAAAACTCAATTTAGAGGATTCTGATGGCTACCGGTATTATTATCCCGATGTGCGAACTAAAAAAATTTTTCGTGTGTCCAGAAATTATCATTGAATGTCCTTAATGATATGGGGTGTGTTCGCATATAATGAAAACATATCAATATGTTTTGTAACGCATAGAATGAATGCTAAAATTGCTGTTGAACTGTTTGAGTATGTTTTAATGCCTTTTGAAGTGGATCATTATGTTGCCGATTCGATTGTCAGCAGAATAATGCACCCAACTACACAGAAAAGTTGGATTGGGCTTATATTAATAATTGACAAATCCAATAGATAATCTATTAAGAATCTTGAATCAACCAGTTTTTGCCTACGGGAAGCAATTTGGAAATTTTATTGAGCTCAAAAATACAAAAATTCGAAAATTTTACAAATTTGGCATCCAAACGGTCCAAAATCGGATTATTTCAATACCAGCACGAGCAACGCGAGTATTGAACAATTATTAGTGGTGTATTTAAAATTAATTTACATTTTTAAAAAATTCTAATAAGTTTTGTCGATTTTCTCAAGTTTTAAGTTAGAAATTATGAAACTGTCCCAGAGACTTATTTCGTTTGAAAATATTTTATATAACTTTTTTATGATATTTACGAAACTTTTTTTGGGTTGACTTAAGTTGAAGTAGATTAGTATTTTTGTTAAGTTTAAACAGCAATTCAGTTTTTTTAAATATATCGATCGGTTCAGATTTTATAGTACTTAACAGAGTGTCCCAGAGACATATTTCGCGCACCTCATATTCATTACTGAAATATTTCGTTTTTTAAGCGCAACTTGAAAACCGTGTGTAAGCCTTTGTGTGAATACTAAGATTTTGTAATTTTTTTTATTTTTGTTCCCTGAACTCATTGAAAATGGGAAATCAGGGTGTTTTCATGAAAATGTATGTATGTAACAGGCAGAAAGGGGCATGTTAGATGCCATAAAGTATATACATATGTATCAGCTCTATGATCTGACTTGAAATGGCCTTGTCCGTCTTTCCGTTCGTCCGTTCATAAAAGCTGGAGATCTGAAATTTTACTTGTATACTCATGTATACCATTCGCAGTACGAGTTTGTTTCAAATATCAGCTGTGTTCAAGGCATTCGCATTCACAATCCAAAAATTAAAATTATATTGTGTATTTATTTGGAGCCCGGAAACTTTCAGCCAGAATTTAAAAGTTTTGCAGGTGAGTAGTACCGATTTTTCCCGACCTTTGTGAGCGTGTCATTCGCCACCTGTTGTGTTCGATGGCTATAGTTTGGTCCGAAAGAGTTTTGAAACTAACCATATACCATATGGACGGGACAAGTAGAACAAATTTTTAACGCAGACAATATTTTGCGCCAAACTATTGACGGTTTCACCGTATTCGCTATCGTTTTCGGTTCGAGCAGCGAAAATATGTGACATCAATGTTCAGTTTATTTATATTTTCAATTTCCATTGGCAGCTTACTTGAAAGTTTGATCGAGAAATTACATCTACAAAAGAACTTATTCAACATTTTAAATAGACATACAGCAGCCCAAGCGTAGTCGGTGCAGTTAGCTTATTATTAAATTTATTATATTATGTAACAAAAATTATGATTAATTATATTTTGTTTTCCACATAAACTAAAGTGGTTAGGAATCATTTGAAATATTTATTATTAAATCAATTTGAAAGTTAGAATGCTTTCAACTTATAACCATACTTACCGAAAATCGCAGAATCAACTAAAACCAGTAAGAAAACTCTAGTCGAGACCGCTCGGCTAGGGTATACCCTGAACCCTGCGAAGAACCGCACTTCCAAGCAATCTCCGTATACATAAGAATATACAAATATGTTCATTACAAGCCAAACATACACACAACACGCACAGGCGCACACACACAAAGGCCAGTCGCTGAGTCAGCTGTTCTTTGGCTGCTGTTTGCATGGCAATGCTATGGGAAATTAAATGTTTAATAACTTTTTCTAGAGTAACGATTTTGATCAAACTTGTTGGGCGTGATCATGTTATCCATATGTTTGTATGTGACAAAACACAAGTCTCTAGTATTTGATATACGGGAGTTACAAATTGGAGGCGAAGGGGGCGTGGCACCCAAAATTTAACAAAAACCGAAATTGCGCATGACCCAAATAACACTAAATGCAAAATTTGAAGACAAGCTAGAAAGATAAATTAGATAGAATTTTATAGCTTAATTTAGATTTTCGTTTTTAATCGATAACAATAAAACGATAACAGTTATCGAATTTCTGAAACAAACTCGATATGCGCGCCCTATACAGGGACCTACAAAAAAAAATTTACAAATCTAGCTGTTGTAAGTTCTGAGATCGACGCGTTCATACATACGGACAGACGGACAGACAGACGGACAGGGCTAAATCGACTCTAGTACTTGAAATTTTGAAAATTTGAGGCATAGGGGGCGTGGCATCCAAAATTTAACAAATAAGTCTCACATAACACTAAATATAAAGGTGAATTATATAGAATTATACAACTGGGTATCGATTTCGTTTTTAATCGATAACATTAAAATTAAGACAGTTACTGACTTTTTTGACAAACTCGATCTTTTCGTGCTATTCACAGACCTGCATAAAAAATTTAAAATCTCTAGTTCTTATAGGTTCTGAGAACGACGCGTTCATACATACGGACAGACGGACATGGCTATATCAAATTGGCTTGTCATCCTGATCAAGAATATATATACTTTATGGGGTCTGCCACGCTTCCTTCTGCTTGTTACATACATACGCCTTTCAACAAAAACATTATACCCTGAATTCCCATTTTCAATGGGTTCAGGGTATAATTAAGAGAAGCTTAACTATATATATATATATATATATATATATATATATATATATATATATATATATATATATATATATATATATATATTTTATATATGTGTCGGAGCGTCGTTATTTTCCTCCATTACTTTAACTAATAGCGCAGCGAGTTTCGATGCGCAGGCTTCACGATCCAAAATTGAACTACTGCCTTTTCGTTTCTCTGTCCTGTCCTCTGTCCTCTCTGCCCCGTACCGAACCACACTTGACGACAGCGTTGTAGCGCTGTCGTCGCTCTATAACGGAACTTCTTAAAGCGACAAAATGCAAAGGACCAATCAGAGCGCAATTAGCGGCTGATGCAATATTTCTTAGTATGATGAAATTAGGAATTCTAGTGAAAACCAGAATTTCCATACACAACAACACACACACACAGTGCGTGCATACAGTTCGCTTTGACATTTGTAGGATTCTGGTGTAAACCAGAATATCCATACACAGTAACACACACACATACACGCGTACGTGCAATACGCAGGAACAATCACATACAGTATGCAGCAACATAGTTTGGTTCGACATACATATATATATATATATATATATATATATATATATATATATATATATATATATATATATAATATATATATATATATATATATATATAATATATATATATATATATATATATATATATATATATAATATATATATATATATATATATATATATATATATATATATATATATATATATATATATATAATAATGTAAAGGCAGAAATGCATTAACGAAAAATTTATCTACCGTCGTTATTGGGTACTTTGAGGGATATCTTTAAGAAAAGCTGAAAGCAAGGATTTGATTAGAGAAAGAGAGAATTAAGAGGGAAAACGTGATATTATAATAAATGATAATTATAATAATTATAATAAATGATAATTCGCGCATAATACATGAAATGCACTGTGCAACGAGTAATCCGATGTGAGCAGTGGTAAATGTAACGGACGAAAGAGTCTAGTTGTTCTTGAAGGAACCGAGAAATTAATTTTCATTAACAAGAAGAACGAATCAATATTACCTACAATCAAATTATGTAGAAAAAGCAATCCCAAGGATTGTTTTACGATTTATTAATTTTGAGCAAAGAGAAGGAACTGTTTTTGGGCCGATTCAATACTATCCAGATGCACTTTATGCTGTAGAGACCATATAATTGAACAGTATTCTGAAATAGGTCGTACCAACGAAGCATAAAGGAGTTTGGTTACAAAAGGATCATTGAACTCTTTTGCCCAATGTTTAATGATGCCAAGAACACTTTTGGCTTCATTTATAATGGTTCGAGATATGAGTATTGAAACGAAGTTTTGAATTGAAAAGCACTCCAAGATCTTTGACAGAAAAAATGCATTGCAAAGAATCGTTATTAATCATAGCTTGCAAATAACTGTTGACCGTTTTTTTTTTCTTACGCTCTCGTTGCGAGCACAACCGAAAAAGTTCATACTCTCTAGCTCTCGCTCTGAGCAAGAGACCCGCTGCCTTCATTTATGTTTTCTGTTGAGCTGTTTTCGTTGAGCTCTTTGTATGTCGCTCTTTCAATGAGCAGTGCGTAAAGAGCGAAAGGAGAGACGCTCACACAATGAGACTCAGCAAAAGACCAATTGACCGAAAAACTCAACGCAAACGGTCTTCACATTTATTTTTGTTGTTATGAAAAAGATCGCAATATACAGCGCAACCTCAATATAACGAATCTGAGGGGAACCAGAAAATGTTTCGTTATAATAATAATTATAATAATATAATGTTGATTCGCTATAGGTATTTATTGGTAAAGCAACGAAAAATTCGGTATGTTGAGTTTTTCGTTATAACGAAGTGCCTTATATCGAGGTTTCACTGTATTTCGACTGCAAAACTGACGCTTAAGGATTTGCTTGCCATGAGGTACACCTGAAACAACGAAGATTTGTTTCGAAAAGATGTTTTCAACAGAACTCTTTGGGTTCTATCCTTTAAATAGGTTGACATCCAAGATAAGAGTTTAGGAGAAAACCCTATGAGATCAAGCTTATGAAGAAATACGTCATGGTGAACTGAGTCAAATGCTTTGCTTAAATCTGTATATATAACATCAGCTTGCATATTATTTCAAAAACTTTCGTTTACTAGGGGAGTAAATTCTAGCAGATTAGTCAAGGTTGATCGATTAAGAACTAAGCCATGTTAGAATGGCGAAATAATTGATTTGATTTACAAAAATGTAAGGTTGATGTTATTATTTTTATACCCTGAACCCATTGAAAATGGGAAAAAAGGGTATAATGGTTTTGTGAAAATGTATGTAACAGGCAGAAGGAGGCGTGGCAGACCCCACAAAGTATATATATTCTTGATCAGGGAGAGAAGCCGAGTCGATTTAGCCCTGTCCGTCTGTCTGTCTGTCCGTCTGTCCGTATGTTTGAACGCGTCGATCTCAGAAGATATAAGAGCTAGAGACTTCAAATTTTTTTTTGGAGGTTCGTGTATAGTACGATTCGATCGAGTTTGTTTCAAATATTCGATAACTATATTCGTTTTAATGTTATCGATTAAAAACCGATATCTTCATTTAGTTATAAAATTCTATTTAATTCATCTTTCTAGCTAGAGTCTTCAAATTTAGCATTTAGTGTTATTTGAGCCTTCTGCAATTTCGGTTTTTGTTAAATTTTGGATGCCACACCCTCAAATTGCTCCTTCGCCTCAAATTGCTAAATCACGTATTTCAAGTACTAGAGACTTGTGCTTTGGCACATACACACATATGAATGTCATGAGCACGCCCCACAAGTTTGATCAAAATCGTTCGACTAGAAAAAAAGTTATTAAAAATTTAATATCTCATATTATCGGCGTCTTGCAGCAGCAGCGAAGCTGATGAGTCATAATGCACAGTTAGCAGATTGTGTGTTGGTGCGTGCGTCTGTGTGTGTGTATGTATTGCTTGCTACATATGTACATACATATAAAAGTAACGGAGAATGTTAGCGGCTCTTAGGAATCGCAGTTCTTCGCAGGGTTCAGGGGATCTCTTTGTCGAGCAGTCTCGACTAGAGCACTCTTACTTGTTTTACCCTGAACCCATTGAAAATGGGAAATCAGTGTATAATGTTTTTGTTGAAATGTATGTAACAGGCAGAAGGAGGCGAGGCAGACCCTGTATAGCGTGTGCAGATCAAGTTTGTTTCAAAAAAAGATAACCACTATCGTTTTAATGTTATCGATTAAAAACGTTATCAAAATGAAGTTATTAAATTATATCTCCCACGTCTTTACAGCTAGAGTCCCCAATTTTTTTTAGTTTTATATTTATTTTAGTTTTATTTTGATTTTTGTTAAACTTTGGATACCGGCTCCAAATTCCCCCAAATATTTAAATTGAGGTTAGTTGCACTCAAAGCCAAGAAATGAATGCGTTTGCATTTTTAAAATTTTTAAAAAATTTAATAAAATATGTTGATCATAAGCAGAAGTTATTAAACAAATCGTTTGGCATATCGGCCAAACACGTGACCTGCAACGCAAAGCAAACTGTTTTCCTATACGTGTGCACACATACACACACACACACTTAGAACTGCTCGCTTCTAGAAAATTCTAAGAACCGCAACTTTTAGTATACATATTTCCTGTAGATGTCGCTATGATTTGCGAATTATCAGCTGCTCAATTGAATCGAAACATGGATGGCGCTCTTCTATCGTAACATAGATGGTGCTATTGGCTAAACAATTGAAAATGAATTGAATTTAATTTTCTGTGCGTTTATACTAAATGCTAACTTTGGAGTATTTTTAAAAATGCAGATAGCACGGGGTTCAGGATATCTCCAAGTCGGGACACCCGACTAGAGTTTTCTTACTTTCAAATAACTTCGAAATAGCCTATAGTTTGGCAATATTCCTGTAATTAGAAATGTCAGACCCTTCCACCTTTTTTAAATAGAGGGATAATAAAGGACTCTTCCCAAATAGGCGGGATCACAGAGGTTTCCAGAGATAAGTTAAACAGCTTAAGTAAAGGTAACTGAAGGGATTCACAGCATTCCTTTATAACACAACTAGGAATATTATCAGCCCCAGGCGAGTAGGATGATTTTATTGACCGAATGGTTGAAATCAGAGAATCAAGGGAAATATTGGAAGCGTTAATAATATGTGAAGAAGAGATATAATAAGGGTAAGAAGTTTTAAAGGGGTCAACAGATGAGTAAGTTGATTGGAAGAAATCAGCAAAAAGATCAGCGGCATCATGATCATTGCAAGAATTGTTAGATTCAAGAAAAAATGTGGAAGGTAAACTAGAAGACTTACGTTTCAAGTTCACAAAGGAATAAAATGCATTTTGCAACGCAAAAGGTAATTCTCATAGCAACGGGAATTTAATATGTTAAAATTCGACTTGGCTATGGAATATTTAGACCAGTTAATAGTGGAGCTACACTTTTTAAAATTTTTAAAACATTTAGACTTAATGTTTCTTAAATTCGAAAGCGTCTGAGTAAACCATGGAGGTTTATTAGAAAAAGGCACAGGGAGACACATAGGAACACACTCATCAATAAGAGAGTTTAAAATGTTATAGAAAATAGTTGTTGCACAATTAACATCAACGGAATAATATAACGTAGACCAATCTGTTGAACTAAAAAGTTGGTTAAGCAAAACGAAATTGCACTTATTATAACAACGTTGCTTGGATGGAGTAGGTTCACAAATTGGAGGAGTACTTAGGGACAGAGATACCTCCAATGTAGGATGGTAAATATCCTCCGGTAAACAAAAAGGAAACATTAATAAATTAATTCATCAAAGAAACAAGTAAGAAAACTCTAGTCGAGACCGCTCGACTAGGGTATACCCTGAACCCTGCGAAGAACCGCTATTCCAAGCACTCTACAGTACAACCAACACACTCACACACACACACACAGACACACGCACACACAAGCGCAAGTCGTTGCGTCAGCTGTTCTTGGGCTGCTTTGCCTGGCAATGCTATGGGAAATTAAATGTTTAATAACTTTTTTTCTAGAGCAACGATTTTGATCAAACTTGTTGAGCGTGATCATGTCATCCATATGTGTGTATGTGCCAAAGCACGAGTCTCTAGTATTTGATATATGGGAATTACAAATTTGAGGCGAAGGGGGTGTATCATCCAAAATTTAACATGAACCGAAATTGTATAAGGCCCAAATAACACTAAACGCAAAATTTGAAGACTCTAGCTATAAAGATGAATTAGATAGAATTTTATAACCAAATGAAGATATCGGTTTTTAATCGATAACAATAAAACGATAACCTTTATCGAATTTCTGAAATAAACTCGATCTTTTCGTGCTATACAGGAACCTACATATAAAATTTTAAGTCTCTAGCTCTTGTAGGTTCTGAGAACGACGCGTTCATACATACGGGCAGGCGGACGGACGGACGGACAGACGGACATGGCTATATCAACTCGGCTTGTCTCCCTGATCAAGAATATATATACTTTATGGGGTCTGCCACGCCTCCTTCTGACTGTTACATACATTTCAACAAAAACATTATACCCTGAATTCCCATTTTCAATGGGTTCAGGGTATAAAAATAATCAATTGTAGGAATAAGGGAACTTGAACTAGGATTAGAAATCCAAGAAGTGTTCGGTATATTTATGTCACCCAACACCAGAAAGAAATCATTATCCTTTACATGTCCATAAATTTCTTTAATGCAAGCCATATGTTGCGCATGAACTTGAACATCAGAAGAGGGGGGAATATATGAACAAGTAATAAAAAGGGAGCAAGATTTAAGAGTTAGTTTAACAGAAACTATTAGGTGTTAAATCGGAGCGAATATTAGATTTAACACCTAATAAGACGCCTCCACCTCTATGAGACTGTCGATCATGTCTGTAAATTGTAAAATCATTCGAGAGAATCTCACTATTATAAACATTCGAGCGTAACCACGTTTCCGTCATTGTGATAATATCAGGCTGAGACGTCAACTGCTTCTCAGTTGGGACCACCTTCTATACCTGTGTCTCCAAATTTATTAGCTCCTTCTACACCCTGTTCTGACTCTCTTGCGATTCCACCTTCTTGCAGTACGTCAGGGACACCAGTATTAGATACCCTAGAGTCTATACTGATTCCAACTATTTTATTTCCATCTGTTGCTCAAACTACAAACAATACTTTGGCCATTTCACCTACACTTAACATTCCTACTTTATCTGTAGTTTCTCCCCGAAAGCAAGTGTTCTTATCCAGTTTGTTTCAGAAATTCGATAACTGTTATCGTTTTAATGTTATCGATTAAAAACCGATATCTTCATTTAGTTATAAAATTCTATTTAATTCATCTTTATAGCTATACGCAATTTCGGTTTTGTTTAATTTTGGATGCCACGCCCCCTTCGCATCAAATTTGTAAGTCCCGTATATCAAATACTAGACACTTGTGCTTTGGCACATACATACACATGGATGACATGATCACGCTTAACAAGTTTGATCAAAATCGTTGCTCTAGAAAAAAAGTTATTAAACATTTAATTTCCCATAGCATTGCCATACAAAAAGAAGCCCAAGAACAGCTGACGCAGCGACTTGCGCTTGTATGTGCGTGTGTCTGTGCGTGTGTCTGTGCGTGTGTCTGAGTATGTTGGTTGTACTGTACGCACATATGCATGTGTATATAAAAGAAACGAAGAATGCTTGGAATAGCGGTTCTCCGCAGGGTTCAGGGTATACCCTAGTCGAGAGGTCTCGACTAGAGTTTTCTTACTTGTTTCAATTTTGTTTTTAATTTTAATTTAATGCTTCTTTCATTCAATTTCTTGGCAAATAAAATACCCCCAACGGGTTGGTGCTATTTTGAAATATTGATCAGTTCTTTTTAGATCACTATTTTTTTCAATTATCTTTTAAGAATAAATGTAGATAGTTTGCTGCAAATTTTTTAGGAATTCAAAAAATTTGAGATTACGTTTTACAAGCGTTTGTATTATCTTAATTATGCTCTGATGCAGGGAGCAAATCCGCTTGAAAGTTATCAGTGCTTTTTGTGAGCCACACGCTGGTGGATACGGCTTTTACAGATTGGACAGCCTCTGTTAGGTATGTGATTGCCGCCGCAGTTTCTTTTATACCCTGAACCCATTGAAAATGGGAAATCAGGGTACTCCAAATAAAGATATTGCCGCCGTCACAGCATTTATGCAATTTTCAGCATCTATTTTAAGGGTGTGAGTTAACAAAACGAATTTAGTAAAGGCATCTACTTGAACGATGATATACTCTTTTCGATCAGACTTCCCACTCAACTTCCCAGTAATGTCTATGTGAATAGTATGCCAAGGTGTGCTTACTTTTGGTATTGGATGAAGACTAGCTTGTATTTTACCAGAAGAGGACTTTGACATTTTGCAAGTGATACAATTTTCAACAAATTTTCGAATATATTTGGACATATTATCAAACCAGTAATAATCATAGGCTTTGTCTAGCGTCTTTTCCCATCCTAAATGCATTATTGATTCATGAATTTGGTTTATCACGGGCCATCTAAACACTCGAGGAACAATTGATAAGAATCAAGTTCTACCATTACGCTGCATTTTTCTATAAAGTATTCCTGTTCTCAACGTATATGGGAAGAGAATTGCCTTTTAATTTCTTTACGATGCTAACTATTTCGGAATCTTGACGTTGTTCAGCCAAAAGCCAATTGCTGGAAATTTCTGCCAAGCAAACTCGTTTCTCAAAAGCTTTACAATTTGTGGCCAGCAATTTAGTTGAAGGTAAATTTCTTGAAAAGAAATCAGCGTGAGCCATTCGTTTAGCTTCTCTATACTGTAATTCAAACGTAACCGACTGTAAGTAAGCCCACCATCTTTGCGCTCTGGGAGACAGATCATGTTTAGTCCATGACGCTTTAAGGGAATTACAGTCAGTAAAAACAACAAAATTTCTACCCAGTAAATAATGGCGAAAATGTTTTATGGACAAAACAACAGCAAGAGTTTCCAATTCGTAAGAATGGTACCGAGACTCTGCAAATGAAGCAGCTTTACTGAAATATTCAATGACTTGCGACTTGTTGATTCTGTGTAACAAGATGGCACCGTATCCGCGAGAACTTGCATCGGTATGTAATTCGATCGGATACTGCGGGTCGAAAATTACCAAGACTGGCTTCTGTGTAAGTATAGTAACAACTCTCTTCCTTATTTGCTCATGTTCTTTTACCCAAACAAACTCGTTCTTCCCTGAGGTCAACAGATATAGAGGCTTCATAAAACAAGAAAATCCTTGCATAAATTGCCGAAAATAAGACGCCAGCCCTATAAATTGTCTTAAAGCTGGGACCGACTGAGGAGGTGGTAATGCAGTTAACGAGGCCATTTTTAGCGGAATTTCACCTGCGAATTTCACCTGCACTCACTTCATATCCCAAATATTGTACTGTTGACTTAAGAAAAGAACATTTTTTTATATTAAAGGAAAATCCTGCACACGTAAGACAGTCAAGAGTAATCTGTAATCTTTCTAAAGCCTCAGTTTTTGTTGAAGCAGTCACCATTACGTCGTCCATATAAAAGACCACAAACGTATGTGCACGATCTCCAAGGGCTTGTATCACGGAACGCTGAAAAACTGAAGGCGCACTTTTAAGCCTAAATGGCATTGCTAAGAATTCATACTGTCCGTCTGGAGTGACGAACGCTGTACACTCTACTGAGTCTTCATGCATGGGGATTTGATAATATCCACTTGCCATATCTAGGCATGTGAAATTTTTTGCTCCATGAAGCCTGGCTATCTGGTCTGATATAAGGGGCAAAGGGTATCTATCTGCAACGGTATTACCATTTAAATCTCGGTAATCTACACACAAGCGATGGAAGCCGTCTTTTTTAACCAGCATTATGGGGCTTGCGAAGGGTGAGCAACTCGGCTTTATTAATTTGCATTCCAATAGCTCTCGAATCTTATTTCGAACCAATTCCCTTTCACTTGGACTGAGCCTATATGGCCTCCTTTGGACAATTTTTCTTGGATCATTTAGTTTAATTTTCATTTTGCCCGAACTAGCTCTAGACAAAGGAATCCCATTTATGAAATATTTTGAATAATTTTCCAATAAACTTTTTAATTAATCATAGTCTTCACCAACAAGACCTGTGTCTAAGTCATAAAATTTATCTTCGTTAACACAATGATTAACAGTTTTTGTTTTAACAATTTCACATTTCCCTGGTGAAATTATGACATTAAATCCAGGCGACAATATTTCTCGACCAATAATTATGTCATTTTTCATATAATCATTGTCTAAAACATGAAACTAAATCTCAATTTGATAATTATTAATATTTACGTTGGTAAGTATTTGCAAAGTGCTGCAAACGTTACTATTGCCAATGCCTCCTAACCTCACATTATTTAATCTTTTACCAGCTACCTTAGTACTTATCTGTTGTTTGATTAATGAGCACTCCGCGACAGAGTCAAACGTTGTAGCAAATATCATTCCTTGATGAACCATTTCTCCTCTAGGCTCAACAACTTCACAGTTGCACTCTCTATAAAAAATGCGTATCCTTGCTATTGTCCATTTTGGGTTTACTGCATTGTGTAGAAATATGGCCACGCTCTCCACACTTGAAACAGATTACATCAGATTTTTGACTCTGACCAAATGCGCTGCTGTCATTACGGTCCATAACACGAGACGAAAGATTTTGCTGCTGTCTAGCTCTGCATTCATTGAACTTGTGGCCTAACTTTTCACAGAAGTGGCACTTAATTGTTGAAAGTTTTTGCCTCTTGATGTCAAGCAAGTCATCTTCCTTTTGTTAAATGTGAATGCTTTTAACTCGGTTTGCAAGTCACATCTGGTGCGCACATTTGAGGTGAAGGTCATGCGCTGCAATCTGCTATCAACTTGAGCCAGCCTAGCAAGCTGCAATCTCCTCTACATCCATTTCACGCCATTTACCAATAAGTGACGTCATCATGCGACCAGCATAATTCGAAAGGCATTCACCTTCGCTCGGACTGTTAGTTAGCATTGTCAGAAACATTGCCGCTAGTGTTTCAACATTAGTAAACTGTTGAATGAATAGTTGCCATTGTGAATCACTACCTTCCATTACTGCACTTAACACCGTCACAAGGGCACTACTTTTTATATCATTTTCTGCCAAAATAATGTTTGCCGTAGAGCACCATGCCGACGCATCGGCGCCAACAAGGTCTGCATTGAATTTTAACAGAACAACCGCATTTTCATTTGTTTTTTACAGAGCTCGCAAATAACAGTTGAGCATTTTGCGCGGTCTTTGAATAACAGTTTTCACTGAGTATTTGACGAAAATGTTCGCGAGCGACCGAAAAACCCCGGTCTTCGCTCAGTTCGCTCGCGCTCGGACTACAACCGTTTTTTTCGTTTCTCATTTGTTGCGGTCAGACCGCGAGCGAACGCTTGAGTAAAATTAAGAAAAAGGTCTTTGAGCGACTGATGCATGTTCATGTGCGATGCAAACGTACTTTGTGTATGGTATTAATCAAAGTACGCAAAATATTCTTGCGTCGCAAGTTCGTATCTTACATTTACTAAATATTTTAATTTTTTAATGATATCAAGCTTAAACTGCCACATTTAAATGCTCTTGCACAGGTAGTTCTAACCAGCAGCTTATTTTTAGCCCTGCATTTCATATTAAATGAACTGCGAAATTCAATAAGCGCAGACAATTTAAATGTATAATTAGTTATTTAACTTAACAATAGGCAGTATAAGTTTAGTACTAGTTAAATAACATCTTAATACCAAAAAAAAATATTTTTTTCCAACAAGGCAAATTAATGTAAGAGTGCCAAAAGACCTTTTGCATTGACTTTTTCGGTCATTTGCTCACTTGCTGAGGCTCAGCTCACGAACAAAAAATTTTCCGCTCGCGAACAGATGCTCAGCAATAACGATCGACGCAAAAAACCCAAAAAACAACCCTCATGCGAAGACCGATTCAGACATGAAAAAATCGGTCTTGCTCAGAGCGAGAGCGGAATATTTTCTATTTTTCGCTCCTGCTCTGACTTTGAGCGTGACGAAAAAACGCTCAACTGTTATTTGCAAGCTCTGGTTTTTTAGAAATCGTTGCTTGAAATGTTTTTACGAGTTCTGTTAAGTTTTTATTTTGCAACTCTATTAGAGCTTTCCACGGCTCAGCTGATGCAATTTTCACATTATGATGAAATAACATTCCTGCGAAATGCCTCCCACACATTATGATGAAATCACATTCCTTCGAAATGCCTCACACACACACAGCGCGACATACATATAAAAGTAGCGGAGAATGTTAGTGGTTCTTAGGCATCACAGTTCTACGCAGGGTTCAGGGGATCTCTTAGTCGAGCAGTCTCGACTAGAGCACTCTTACTTGTTTCATCATCTTTCTTTTCTGGGCAGTTTGCGGAGTCATGAAGCTCACTAAAAACTATGGACTCTACTCTGTTTGTTATAAGCATTTTTGCTTCTGGTATGAGGTCTACCTTAACTATAGGTTGTGACTTCCTACTCTTGTTAAGGAAATTGAAGACTGTTTCTCATGTAGCGGGTGGCATTGGTCACTACCATTAGACTCGGGAGGCAGATAGTAAATGTTGTCTACCAATGTGTCAAACCACTTGCTATTGTTTTCTATTCTTTAAATTAGATGAAGATATTCATGCCTGTGTAATTATTGTTGTAGCAGCGGTGTCTAAAACGTTTACCATCGTAGCTGAGCCCAGATCTCTTCGACTAGTGCATATCGTCGTTGAGACAGGGAGCAAGAACGTACTCGGTTGCGTACTGAGTGCAAGAGTTCGCTTGTTATCGGTCGAGCGCGATTGGATTGCGACAATAAAAGGGGCGCAACTGACCTCCCATGGTTCGGAGCGACAATAGAAATTTACGCGTTATTCTGTTACGAAGAGAGCCGAGGCTTGTCTCAGTCACGTTTTAACTCGTGGTCCTTTACGAGCTTTTGTTAACCCTAAACCCTAAACCCATTGAAAAAGGGAAAAAAGCGTATAATATTTTGTTAAATTGTATATAATATCATTATCAATGGCTTCCAACGGTGAAAGGTTGTTTGGAAGAGCATTGTAGTTTGCGCAACAGCATGAATCTAAAGACTTATGTAAAGATATGCATAATATTTGTGAGGCTTTTCTATTCTTTGTAATATAGTCTAACAAATTTGATACAAAATAATAAAGTACATTAAATTTTGCAGAGAATGAAACTTACGTTCGGATTAAATGGAGCTAGTTTCTGGTATAAACCAACACACTCAGTGCATCATTGGCTATTTCAATTGATAGATTTTCTTAATATAACTGTAAGTACAGCTCATCTTTTTTTTATTTGCTCGACTATTTTTTTAATATGTATTTTATTTACTATGTAATATGTATTTTATTTACTTTTTCAAAAGAGGAAATTAACAAAAAAAGAAAGTTACAGTCGGGCCTCCTGCGCATTACTCATTCATTTTCCGATTTGTCCCCGTATACACTTGCCAGAAAAAATATGCGTACAGGCTTAATGTGTGACTTTGAGAGTGAATTAATACTATACAAAAAAGTTAAATGATCAGTATTGTATTTTTTCATGAATAACATATCAATTTCAAACATTTTCCATACATTTTTGTTTTTATTATACTGCATACATATTTTTATTTATTTAAAATCATAAAAAACAACGAAAATTGAGTTAGAAAAAGTATGCGTACAAACTAAAAACCCACTGTATTTAAGCTTTCTGAGATTTTTTTAGTACTGTTAAACCACATAAAAAGCATTGAAAAATGTCAAGCACGAGAAATCGGCCAAATTTTTGGCAGAACACATTCTTCTGTGCAGAGAATTATAAACAATTACAATTTGACCGGCTCTGTGAAGTCCAAGCCACGTTCTGGGAGGCCATTAAAGCTGACAGATCGGGAGAAGAGCGACGTGTTGAAGATGGTGCGGCGAAACCGCCGAATAACTGCTGCAAAGATTGGGCAGGAAGTCAGTGAAAAGTTCAAGAAGGAGCTTCAGGACGATACAGTCCGCAAGTTTTTAAAACCGAACCATTTAAATGCATGTGTTGCACGAAGGAGCCCCTTATTTCAAAAGTGAACAAGGCGAAGCGGATGGATTTCGCAAAGAAATATGGGGAAGTGGTCCCAGAGTTCTAGAATAAGGTTATTTTTAGTGACGAGAGCAAATTTTGCATATTTGGCATCAAAGGACGGAAGCTTGTGTGGCGAAAGAGTGGCACAGCCTTTGATTTCCAAAACCTTGTGCCAACTGTTAAACACGGTGGTGCCGGCGTAATGGTGTGGGGGTGTATGGCAGCAAGTGGAGTGGGAAATTTGGTATTCATTGAGTCCACAATGGACCATATGGCCTACCTCCGCATCCTCAAAGAAAATTTACACCAAAGCGCCAGGATATTGGGTCTTGGAGAGGACTTTGTCTTCCAACAAGACAATGACCCCAAGCACACCGCCCTTCACGTAAAGCTTTGGTTGCTTTATAATACAAAAAATCAGCTGCATTCACCGCCCCAGTCACCAGACTTAAATCCCATCGAACATCTATGGGATTTTTTGGAGGGCAGGATTCGACAGAGAACAATAACGTCGAAGGATATGCTGAAAAATGTGTTAATGGAGTGGCTCAAAATTCCGGCGGATTTCACCCAGAAGTTAGTGTCATCCATGCCGAAACGATTAGAGGAAACTAAAAAAACATCCTACTAACAAGTAAGAAAACTTTAGTCGAGACCGCTCGACTAAGAGATCCCCTGAACCCTGCGAAGAACCGCTATTCCAAGCATTCTTTGTTTCTTTTATGTACACATGCATATGTACGTTCATTGCAAGCAAAACATACACACACACGCACGCACGTACACGCAAGCGCCAGCTGTTCTTTGGCTGCTGTTTGCATAGCAATGTTATTGGAAATTAAACGTTTAATAAATTTTTTTCTAGAGTAACGATTTTGATCAAACTTGTTGGGTCATGTCATCCATATGTATGTATGTGCCAAAGCACAAGTCTCTAGTATTTGATAAACGGGAGTTATAAATTTGAGGCGAAGGGGGCGTGGCACCCAAAATTTAACAAAAACCGAAATTGTGTAATGCTCAAATAACACTAAATGCAAAATTTGAAGAATCTAGCTAGAAAGATGAATTAAATACAATTTTATACCTAAATGAAGATATCGGTGTTTAATCGATAACATTAAAACGATGATAGTTATCGATTATTTGAAATAAACTCGATCGAATCGTGATATACACGAACTTCCAAAAAAAATTTGAAGTCTCTAGCTCTTATATCTTCTGAGATCGACGCGTTCAAACATACGAACAGACGGACAGACGGACGGACGGACGGACGGACAGACAGACAGACGGAAAGGGCTAAATCGACTTGGCTTCTCTCCCTGATAAAGAATATAATACTTTATGGGGTCTGCCACGCCTCCTTCTGCCTGTTACATACATTTTCACCAAACCAATATACTCGGGAAAAATGGGTATAATGGTTTTGTGAAAATGTATGTAACAGGCAGAAGGAGGCGTGGCAGACCCCATAAAGTATATATATTCTTGATCAGGATGACAAGCCGAGTTGATATAGCCATGTCCGTCTGTCTGCTAGAGACTTGACATTTTTTATGTAGGTCCGTGAATAGCATGAAAAGATCGAGCTTGTTAAAAAAAGTCGATACCTATTTTAAATTTAATGTTATCGATTAAAAACGTTATCGAATGTTAGTTATAAAATTATATCTCCCACTTCTTTATAGCTAGAGTCCCCAACTTTTTTTTGTTAGTTTTATATTTATTTTATGTAATTTTTATTTTTGTTAAATTTTGGATACCGGCTCCAAATTTCCCCAAATAATTATATCGGCTTCAGCGACAGAACGCTGGCGCCCCGCTAAAACGGTTCTTCTAAAGCTACAAAATGCAATCAACCAATCACAGCTCAATTAGAAACTGATGAAATATTTCCATACTGATGAAATTACTATTCTTGTGAAATACCCAAAACATATACACTCTCTCAAACGTACGCACCGACACTCGTGCCGAGTGTCATGTTATTCCGCAGAAGTCACGCAACGTAGTTGCGAACCGCTGACTCGAGCTTGTGGGTCGTTGACACTGTTGAACCTGATACCCAGACCCAGCGCACCTTCGCTGACCATTGATAATATTGTGTCAGCACTTTTCGTGGGAACGTTCTAGGGTCGTTCTCGGGTAGCTAGGCGCTCACATTTAACTTATATACTCGGGCTAATATCCCACAATCAAAAAGTTATGGCTGATATATCTACGCACACAGGGGCGTGGCAACTAATAACTAATAATATAGCTTATATCTCCCACAGTTTTAGTGCTAGAAGATTCAAAATTGGATACTAAGTTACGGGGGGCCTATTGTTACGCCCCAAAATGAACGTGATTTTAAAAAATTCCCTGTAGCTTTCTAATTTTTTTTTAATATAAGGATCCAAACTTTACAGTTATTCCTGAACACCAACTTTATGAACATGCCAAAAAATATATGTCTCAAAACTGAACTGAAAAATTTACAGCTTTTGAGCCTATAACTCGCCACATAATGACATTTTGACCTTTGACCTTGTCTTTTGATTTGCCAATACATGTGTTGAAAATAATATTTCATTAATCAATTAATTGATATTTTATTAATATCGACATGACCGTACCGGGGTTCGAGCCCACACCTATACGCTTTCCAACTAGCTTCTATCTCATTTTGAGAGATGCCATCTCTGTCATTTTTGGTGGTGCGTGTTTTTGCTAAGGTAAGGTTATAAACTTCGATCCAAATAAAACTGCCTTGCCACCTCCGATAAAAATGTTTAATTGGAAGCTAATTTGAGCGGGGACAGTGGGGATTTAATATTAATTTTAAAATATAATGTGATAGATGCCCCTGAGGGGTGCTGGGACGTGAAAAAGTATTTCGCAGTCGGTTGCGTCCGACTGCTACGTTGTTACTTGTTTATACTCGTCTTGTGGTACTTGAGCCCATACCTGAGAAACCGTTCTTCTAAGCTCTTCCACTGAATTAAATTTTCTTCCGCCAGCATAAAAACGCTTGGCAAGGTTCCCCACGTGTTTTCGATAGCATTCAAGTCCGAAGATCGAGCACGCCACGACATGGTGGTGATTTGCTTCTCCTGAAACCAGGTTCGACTAGGCTCGGCCCAAATGCAGTTAATACTATTACGGTCCACTACCAAAGTTTCGCTTTGTGGAGTATCGTTCGGGCTGACAAATATCATGCCAGAAATAATTAAAACCATCAAGGCTATCTACATTTAACTTTTTCTCATCTATGCAAACCATTATTTCCCAATTTTTCGCCCAGGACATGAGCTGCTTTGCAAAATCTAGCCGGTCCACTTTTTGACCGTTACATAAAGCCGGCTTAGGTTACTAGTTGCCAAAATTAGCTGAACACGTCGTTCTGCTATCGGAGAGTCTAATTCTGTAAAAAAATTGGAAGGCGTGGCATTTTTTTGAAGTCCTGCTCGTATAATCGCGGCTTTCCTCGTGATGACACCTAGCTATTATTCGAATATTTTTGTTGTTGTTGTAATTTTCATTCAGATTTACAATATTTTTTACAGCAGTGGGCGAGCGTTTCAATTTAAGTGCAACTTTTCGGTTATACCACCTCACATCCTTGTATGCGAGAACTTTAATGATTTCTTCGCTTGTCAGCGTCTCTCCACTTTCCATTTCTATAAACTAAACTAAACTTAAAAACAAAGTAAGAAACCTCTAGTCGAGACCGCTCGACAAGGGCATACCCTGAACCCTGCGAAGAACCGCAATTCCAAGCAATCTCCGTTTCTTTAATATACATAAGTATATATATGTTCATTACAAGCAACTCATACACACACACATACACAGGCGAACGCACACACAAGCGCAAGTCGGTGCGTCAGCTGTTCTTTGGCTGCTTTGCATGACAATGCTATGGGAAATGAAATGTTTAATAACTTTTTTTCTAGAGCAACGATTTTGATCAAACTTGTTGTGCGTGATCATTAAAAATGGGAAATCAGGGTATAATGGTTTTGTTGAAATGCATGTAACTGAGAGAAGGAGGCGTGACCCCACAAGCCGAGTCGATTTAGCCCTGTCCCTCTGTCCATCTATAAGAGATAGAGACTTGAAATTTTTGATGTAGGTTCCTTAATATCACGAAAAGAGTTTGTATAAAAAAAAAACGATAACTGTTCTCGGTTTAAAGTTATCGAATGCAAGCGTTATCGTAATTTCTTTATATTATATCTCCCACGTCTTTGGAGTTAGAGTCTCCAAATTCGTTAGTTCTATATACATTTTATATAATTTTGATGTTTGTTAAATTGTTTATATCGGCTCTAAATTTCCCAAAATATTTAAATTAGAGGTAGTTGCAAGTAAAGCCAATATATGAATGAGTTTGCATTATTCCAAACTTGAAAAAAAATTTAATAAAATATGTTGATCATATGCTGAAAATTTCATTCAAATCAACACAAAAGTTATTAAACAAAACATGTGGCCTATCGGATAACACATGTGAGCAGCAGAGCTAAGCACACAGTGTTCCTATACGTGTGCTCACATACACACACATGAGCTGCGCCTATCTAGCAAATTCTAAGAACCGCAAGTTGTAGTGTACATATGTCCACTAGATGGTGATATGGTTTGCTAATTATCAGCTGCTCTATCGAATCGAAACATAGATGGCGCTATTAGCTAAACATTTAAAAATGAATTGATTTTAATATTGTGTGTGTTTATACTAAATGAAAACCATGCAGTATTTTGAAAAACGCGGATCGGACGGGGTTCAGGAGATTTCCTATTCTAGACGCCCGACTATAGTTTTCTTACCTGTTTTTTTTTTTTTTTGGAAATTTGTTTAAATCCTTAATCGGCATGCTTGACCGTAGTTTGCTAACATAATTCTAATTTAAATTTTAATTCCCTCAGAATAATAGACCCAACAAATTCAGTATTGATAAATATAGATTGTATGTTTTCTTGAATATGAAACCAATAGATTCCTTTATTAATCTTTAACGGTAAAAAATTCGTCTTTTAATTCCGCGGTTGTCCGTAAGTGTAGTTATAAGTTGAAAGCTAGGGTCAGCGGTATAATTTTCGAATGGATTTTACAATAAATATTCCAGTTGATCCCTAACAGCTTTAGTTTATGTGGAAAATAAAATACATTAAATTATCATTTTTTTTTTTTTGGCAGGACTATCCTATTGAATCATATGAGCCATATGCCCTAGTATCTGAAATTCAAGGTCATATTTGGAATTTGGCTATTGAATATAGGTAAGTTATTTCGTTGGAATAAATAACAAAATATTACTAAGATTTAAAAATTGGTTTATGATGAGAAAAAGTTCTGAGGAACAATTCGGTCAAGTAATTTATGTACATGTATATGTGTGTTAGATGTTAGATAACAAAAGTTAATTAATTTAGCCCTGTTCGTCTGTCTGGCTTATATGTGCGCGTCGGTCTTATCGAGTTTGTCTAAAAAATCGATATCTATTTAAATTTTAATGTTAGCTTTTCGTAAATTATAGATGCCGCGCCCGACTTGCGCTTGAGCGTACGTGCGTCTGTGCGTGTGTGTATGCGTTGCTTGTAATGTACATAAATACACATATGTATATAAAAATGCTCGGAATATCGGTTTTTCGCAGGGTTCAGGGTATCACCTAGTAGAGCGGTCTCGGTCTCCGTCTCGTTTTAGTGCTTCAAAAGTCGTGGGGGATATAATAATATAACGAAATTTCGATAGCACTTTAATTCGATAACATTAAGACGGGAACAGGGATTGGTTCTTTTTGTTTAAACAAACTCGATCTTTTCGTGCAGTCGAACACAGCTCGGTCACGTTTATGAACAGACTTAATAAGGAAAAAAATATTTGTGTACTTTTTCACGAAGGGAAATAAATATATTGGTTTTGTTCAAAGTCCGCCATGCTGTCCGTCCGTCCGTCTGTCTGTTTGAACTCAAACCATTTCCACGCTATTGAAGCTAGAGACTTGAAATTTGGAATATATACTTGTGTATACCCTCGTCTGATAAAGTGTCAAGATTTTCCCGATACGCCCACTAGGGGCAAATCGGAAAATGCATTTTCCTTTATCTCAGAAACACAACTTCTAGAAGGGCTAGAGAGTTGAGATTTTAACTGAACACTCTCGTCGACATCCCAAGATTAACAAGTAAGAGTGCTCTAGTCGAGACTGCTCGACAAAGAGATCCCCTGAACCCTGCGAAGAGCTGCGATTCCTAAGAGCCGCTAACATTCTCCGTTACTTTTATATGTATGTACATATGTAGCAAGCAATACATACACACACACAGACGCACGCACAAGAACACACACAGACGCAGGCACAAGCACACAATCTGCTAACTGTGCATTATGACTCATCAGCTTCGCTGCTGCTGCAAGACGCCGATAATATGAGATATTAAATGTTTAATAACTTTTTTTCTAGTCGAACGATTTTGATCAAATTTGTTGGGCGTGATCAAGACGTTCATATGTGTGTATGTACCAAAGTCTCTAGTACTTGAAATACGTGATTTAGCAATTTGAGGCGAAGGAGCAATTTGAGGGCGTGGCATCCCAAATTTAACAAAAACCGAAATTGTAGCAGGCTCAAATAACACTAAATGCTAAATTTGAAGACTCTAACTATAAAGATGAATTAAATAGAATTTTATAACTAAATGAAGATATCGGTTTTAAATCGATAACATTAAAACGATGATAGTTATCGAATATTTGAAACAAACTCGATCGAATCGTACTATACACGAACTTCCAAACAAAATTTGAAGTCTCTAGCTCTTATATCTTCTGAGATCGACGCGTTCAAACATACGGACAGACAGACAGACGGACAGGGCTAAATCGACTCACAAAACCATTATACCCTTTTTTCCCATTTTCAATGGGTTCAGGGAGGACTGTTACGATCGTATAAAGATCGCCCAAAAATATTATAGCCACGCCTACTAGGGGCGTGCCAAATCGGATCTGAATATGTAGTGATTTTATTAGTTCTGTTTTATTTTGGGCGCTATTCTGCGCATAAATACTTGAGACTTGGTATATATATTTGGCTTGACATCTCACAATCGAAAAGTTATGGCGGATATATCTAAGCCCTTAGGGGGCGTGACAACTAATATGAGCTTGAAGCTTCAAAATTTTAATAGAGCTTTCAAATCGACTTTATAATGAAGATTTAGTAATTTTTGTAATCAAATATTAGAGACTTGTGCTCTAGTATATGATTTGAATGATATCACACTGTGAATTTCTGATTATGAGTCCGTCTGCAAACAGTTATTAAGCAGGTTATTTCCAAGTGGTAAGTAAACTGCTCAGTTAGCGGAGCCCGTGCAATACATTAGTGATCGCTCCTACTCACACATTAAAATATAGAATCAAGTTTTCAGTAAAAATGTGTTTTATTGAGAAATTTCTTTACATTCTGTTTTAAACAAAGGAAATGACTATGACGGACTTATGTAAGCCGCAAGCTTATCGACTTAAACCGAAATATTGAATATTAAAATTTCATTCCTAACATAAACAAGTATGAACTTTGCAGTCGGACGCAACCGACACACACACACACACACACACACACACACACACACACACACACACACACACACACACACACACACACACACACACACACACACACACACACACACACACACACACACACACACACACACACACACACACGCACGCACGCACGCACGCACGCACGCACGCACACACACACACGCACGCTATCGTTTGCGAATTATCAGCTCAATCGAATCGAAATATAGATGGCGTTATTGGCTAAAAATGTGCGTTTTAGTATAAACGCCGTTTATATTAACTACACACTTTGCGGCATTTTGAAAAACGTAGATCTTATTTGTTTGTATATGAACGTTCTTTTTCACATCGTAATTATAGCATCCATCTGTGTGTAGCTTCCATGCACAAGTCTCTAGTATTTTAAATATATTATTTACAAATTTAGGGCGAAGGAAGCGTTGTATTCAAAATCCTTAAGTTCTTCGCATTCATTACACTGATGCACACAGTAAATTTGAAATCTCTAGCTTTGATAGTATAAAACAAGTAAGAGTGCTCTAGTCGAGACTGCTCGACAAAGAGATCCCCTGAACCCTGCGAAGAACTGCGATTCCTAAGAGCCGCTAACATTCTCCGTTACTTTTATATGTATGTACATATGTAGTAAGCAATACATACACACACACAGACGCACGCACCAAGCACACAATCTGCTAACTGTGCATTATGACTCATCAGCTTCGCTGCTGCTGCAAGACGCCGATAATATGAGATATTAAATGTTTAATAACTTTTTTTCTAGTCGAACGATTTTGATCAAATTTGTGGGGCGTGATCATGACATTCATATTTGTGTATGTACTAGTACTTGAAATACGTGATTTAGCAATTTGAGGCGAAGGGGCAATTTGAGGGCGTGGCATCCAAAATTTAACAATAACCGAAATTGCAGAAGGCTCAAATAACACTATATGCAAAATCTTCTAAGATCGACGCGTTCAAACATACGGACAGACGGACAGACGGACGGACGGACAGACGGACAGGGCTAAATCGACTCGGCTTCTCTCCCTGATCAAGAATATATATACTTTGTGGGGTCTGCCACGCCTCCTTCTGCCTGTTACATACATTTTCACAAAACCATTATACCCTTTTTTCCCACTTTCAATGGGTTCAGGGTATAAAAAAACGGAGTCGATTTAGCGATTCTTATCAATAATAAGAAAATGGGATGAGTTACCGAATTTTTACAACAAACTCGTACTGCGTATGGTATACACGGATATCCATTTCAAATTTAAGACAGACGTTACAATATCTAATCACCTTGTTGTCCTGATCAAAAATACATATACTTTTTGGATATGGGTTTCCCATTTTCAATGGGTAAGGGTATACAAAAATAAAAATACTCAGAAATTTGATTCTATATAAGTGAATGAGAGCTTTAATAATTATAATAATATTCTTCTTCCAAATTTATTCTACTTAACTGTTAATTAGGGCAAACAATGAAAAAAACTCCTATCGGGTTGGTGATATTTTAAAATGCTTTTTTTTTTGACCAGTTTTGTCCATATCTTAAATAAATAAATAAAATAAAACTAAGCATCATCGAGTCTCAACGAGAGCACACTTAGGCTGACGTCCGCTGGAAGCGATGCGATAATATTACAGCGAGAAAGCTTTAAACGCATATTTACACGTTATTGCTTAAAACATGTCAGAGTGCGGGGGAAGCGAGAATCGAGTCGAAGCGAAAAATGAAGAGATTTTAAATCGCTATATCACCTTGAATTTGTTTTTGATGCATACGAGCTTAAATTTCCGTTATTTTTGATGAAATATGTTTTATTTTAGGAATTAAAGCTTAAATAAAATTTATTATACCCTGAACCCATTGAAAATGGGAAATCAGGGTATAATGTTTTTGTTGAAATGTATGTAACAGGGAGAAGGAGGCGTGGCAGACCCCATAAAGTATATGTCGGATTAGTAATCAAAAGTTTGGTCTCTGTGGCTCATGTAGCCCTTGGGTACTGCAACGCTGCACTGCTCCACTCGCTTGTCCCGGATGAACATTTTGTTTCTGTCAGCTTCCTTCTTTGTACAGTGAGTAGAGATGTGTCCCAGGACTCCACATTTGAAGCAAGTAATATTAGACTTTTCACGGTGCTGCCCATTGCCATTTGCCGATTGGTTTTTGTGCATCCGGAGTCTGCAGTCTATCATTTTATGGCCTAGTTTGCCACAAAAATGACACTCCATCGATGATTGTTTTTGACGTTTAGGGTAGGTCGTAGACTGTTGCTCAGAAGAAACGCTTTTTCTTTTATTAAAAGCGAATGCTTTTAATTCGGACTGCAAATCGCTTCTGGACCGAATATTTGAGGTGAAGCTTAAACGCTGCAGTCGGTTGTCAAAACTTGCCAGCAACGCAAGAGTCACTGACACTGCGATTTCCTCGTTCTCCATTTGGAGCCATTTTGTCGTCAACTCAGTAACCATGCGGCTGGCATGGACTGCGAGGCACTCGATCTGACAGCATTTTTAGAAATATGGCTGCAGGAGTTTCTATTGTGTCGAAACGCTGCGTAAAAAGCTCTTTAAATTCGAGCCAGGTAACGTCAGCATAGCATACGTGTGAGAGCCACTGCGAAGCGCTTCCCTCTAATGCCGAACTTAGAGCGACGACTAACGCACTGCCTTTTAAATCATTTTCTTGCAAAATTATTTCAACCGTATTACACCACGATGTCGCGTTGGCACCTGTCTTGTCGGAATTAAATTTGGGTAACTGCACCGATTTATTTTGTCCAACGTCAGACGATGTTGTTTGCAATTCGCGCAAAAGTTCAATTAAACTTTTATTTTGTAATTCCATCATAGTGCGCCATGGTCCATCTATTGTTGGAGGTAGACGGCCGGATCCCACTTCTGATGTCGGATTAGTAATATTTTCCTTACTCATTTCGTTCGCGCAGCGAGTTTCGGTCACACTCGAGTTCTAACTTCAACTTAAGTCGAGACGCACAATTCTTTTACGCGTCTTCCACCGAACCACACTCGGCGTTAGCGACAGAACGCTGGCGCCCCCCTGAAACGGTACTTCCCAAAGCCACAAAATGCAAAGGACCAATCAGAGCGCAATTAGCGGCTGATGCAATATTACCAATATGATGAAATTAGGAATTCTAGTGAAAACCAGAATTTCCATACACAACAACACACACACACAGTGCGTGCATACAGTTCGCTTTGACATATGTAGGATTATGGTGTAAACCAGAATATCCATACACAGTAACACACACACAGTGCGTGCATACACTACGCTCCGACATATATATATTCTTGATCAGGGAGACAAGCCGAGTCGATATAGCCCTGTCCGCCTGTCCGCCTGTCCGTCCGTCTGTCTGTCCGTATGTATGAACGCGTCGTTCTCAGAACCTACAAGAGCTAGAGACTTGAAATTTTTTATGTAGGTTCCTGTATATCACGAAAAGATCGAGATTGTTAAAAAAATCGATAACTGTCTTAATTTTAATGTTATCGATTAAAAACGAAATCGATGCTCCGTTATGTAATTCTATATAATTCATCTTTATAGCTAGAGTCTTCAAATTTTGCACTTAGGGTTATGTGCGCCTTACGCAATTTCGGTTTTTGTTAAATTTGGGATGCCACGCCCACTTCGACTCAAATTTGTAACTCCCGTATATCAAATACTAGACTTGTGCTTTGGCACATACATACATATGGATGACATGATCACGCCCAACAAGTTTGATCAAAATCGTTGCTCTAGAAAAAAAGTTATTAAACATTTAATTTCCCATAGCATTGCCATACAAAAAGAAGCCCAAGAAGAGTGTGGTTCGTGGCTATGCTTAGGCTAACGGCAGAGTGCCGGCGGGAAGCGATGCGATGCAGGAAGGGATAAAAATCTCTACGATCTGAAAAGCGATGGCATGACACAGTAAAAGCTTTTTGCAAAGAGAGAAAGAAAGAAAATATTTTAAAGGCGAATTATATACTTTATATAATAATTTAAGGTGGTTGAAAAAAACACATTTTTTATCAATTGTTATTGACCATATTCTGAAGAAAAAAATTTCAAAGTTGGTAAAATCTTGGACAAATTTTATATTTTACACCACAACGCCATGTAAGTTGATATTTACTTGATAATTATTTTATAAATATGTATATGTATTGTATTTAAATACAGACTTATATTTAGTAATTTTGCAGAAGAACTATCTATATTTTCCTCGTTAAATGGTAAAAATCAATTAATTTTAATTTCTGTTCTGTAAGGTAGTATCTTTCACATATACCCACTTTTCATGTAAAGCAGGAGGCCTTGCATTTGCGTTTAATTTTTTCTCCATCATTTTAGTTTGTGCTTTTCCCATTGCATTGAGACAAAATGTATTAAAATTTGTCAAATAGCAAATAAAAACAAGTAAGAAAACTCTAGTCGAGACCGCTCGACAAGGGTATACCCTAAACCCTATGAAGAACCGTTATTCCAAGCATTCTTTGTTTCTTTTATATACACATGCATGTGTACGTTCATTACAAGCAAAACATACACACACACGGACAGGCGCACGCACACACACGCCAGTCGGTGCGTCAGCTGTTCTTTGGCTGCTTTGCATGGCAATGCTATGGGAAATTAAATGTTTAATAACTTTTTTTCTAGAGTAACGATTTTATCAAACTTGTTGGGCGTGATCATGTCATCCATATGTATATATGTGCCAAAGCACAAGTCTGTAGTATTTGAAATACAGGACTTAAAAATTTGAGGCGAAGGGGGCGTGGCATCTAAAATTTAACAAAAATCGAAATTGTGTAATGCTCACATAACACTACCTGCAAAATTTGAAGACTCTAGCTATAAAGATGAATTATATAGAATTATATAACGGAGCATCGATTTCGTTTTTAATCGATAACATTAAAATGAAGACAGTTATCGATTTTTTTTAACAAACTCGATCTTTTCGTGCTATACAGGAACCTACATAAAATACATAAAATTTCAAGTCTCTAGCTCCTATAGGTTCTGAGAACGACGCGTTCATACATACGGACAGACAGACGGACAGACGGACGGACGGACAGACGGACAGGGTTAAATCGACTCGGCTACTCTCCCTGTTACATACATTTCAACAAAAACATTATACCCTGATTTTCCCATTTTCAATGGGTTCAGGGTATAAAAAACATACTTCACCACAAATAACAGAAATTTAAGCTCATATGCAACAAAAACATACGAATGACCAAATCGATATCAAGTTATAAAGCGATTCAAAATTTCTCTCTTCCAACTCTCTTCATTTTTCGCTTTGACTCGCTTCGCCTGCACTCTGACATGAGATAAGCTATTACATGTAGATATGCGTACTGAGCTTTTTCGCTCATTATCGCTTTATATTATCGCATCGCTTCTCTCCGGCACTCTGCCGTCATCCTAAAAAGAATTAATTGAATGTAAGGTGAGTGTGAAAAGTCACGTGAAAGAAGCATACGCGACTAAACCCACTCCGTTAAGTAAATCGTGAAGAGTAGAATTTTACCAAAAATTTTAAGTTTTAAATTAATTTTCTTGGCAATATAGTCAAACGTTGTTATTGATATTCGGGTGTACTTAAAATATGTTTTTTTTTTATACTCTGAACCCACTAAAAAAGGGAAAAAGAGTATAATGTTTTTGAAAATGTATGAAGTAACAGGCAGAAGGAGGCATGACAATATATTCTATATATTCTTGATCAGGAAGGCAATCCGAGTCGATTTAGCCCTGTCCGACTGTCCGTTTGTTTGAACATGTCGAACATATAAGACCTAGAGACAATTTTTTTAGAGGCTCGTGTATAGCACGAAAAGATCGAGTTTGTTTCAAATAATCGACAACTGTCATAGTTTTAATGTTATCGATTAAAAACCGATATCGTTATTTAGTTATAAAGTTCTTTCTAATTCATCTTTATAGCTGGATTCTTCAAATTTTGCATGTAGTGTTATTAAAGGCTTACACAATTTCCGTTTTTGTTAAATTAAATTTAATTAAATTTTGTGTCTTTCAAGTACTAAAGACTTGTGCTTTGGCACATACATACATACATATAAATGACATGATCACGCCCTACAAGTAAGATCAAAAACGTTTGTCTACGAAAAAAGATATTAAACATTTAATATCTTATATTATTGACGCCTTGCAGACTGAGCGCAGTTGCTGCACAGTTAGCAGATTGTGTGCTTGTGCGTGCGTCTGTGTGTGTATGTGTTGCGTGGTACATACATACACACAAAAGTAACGGAGAATGTTAGGGGTTGTTAGGAATCGCGGTTCTTCGCAGGGTTCAGGGGCTCTCCTAGTTGAGCAGTCTCGACTAGAGCTTTCTTACATGTTTTTTTTTTTTTTTTGTCAAACTGCCTTTAATTATTATAAGGTGCGCGAACGGGACACTCTGTTAAGTACTATAAAAACTGAACCGATCGATATATTTAAAATATTTAAATTGCTGTTTAAACTTAATAAAAATATCAGTTGAAGTAGTCAACTTAAGTCAACCCAAAAAAAGCTTCGTAAATATAATAAAAAAAAATTATGTAAAATGTTTTCAAACGAAATAAGTCTCGGGAACAGTTTCATAATTTCTAACTTAAAACTTGAAAAAATCGACAAAACTTATTAGAATTTTTTAAAAATGTAAATTAATTTTAAATACCACTAATAATTGTTCAATACTTTCATTGCTCGTGCTGGTATTGAAATAATCCGATTTTGGACCGTTTGAATGCCAAATTTGTCAAATTTTCGAATTTTTTTATTTTTTACCTCAATAAAATTTCCAAATTGCTTCCCGTAGGCATAAACCGGTTGATTTAAGATTCTTAATAGATTCTATATTGGATTTAAGTCAATTATTAATATAAGCCCAATCCAAATTTTCTGTGTAGTTGGGTGCATTATTCTGCTGAAAATCGAATCGGCAACATAATGATCCACATCAAAAGGCATTAAAACATACTCAAACAGTTCAACAGCAATTTTAGCATTTATTCTATGCGTTACAAAACATATTGATATGTTTTCATTATATGCGAGCACACCCCATGTCATTAAGGACCTTCAATGAATGTTTCTGGACACACGAAAAATTTTTGTAGTTCGCACATCGGGATAATAATACCGGTAGCCATCTAAATTGAGTTTTTTCTCATCGCTATTAAATTTGCCTCTCAGTGTCCAAAAATTTGAGTTTTTGGCCTACTGTAATTTTACAACTTTAAGTCGAGGCAGTAGCTCCTGTTTAAGGAATTTTTTTTATACCCTGAACCCATTGGAAATAAGAATTCAGGGTATGTTTTTGTTGAAAGGTATATGTATGTAACAGGCAGAAGGAGGCGTGGCAGACCCCATAAAGTATATATATTCTTGATCAGGATGACAAACCGAGTTGATATAGCCATGTCCGTCTGTCCGTCCGTATGTATGAACGCCTCGTTCTCAGAACCTATAAGAGCTAGAGACTTGAAATTTTTATGTAGGTTCCTGTATAGCACGAAAAGATCGAGTTTGTTTCACAAATTCGATAACTGTTATCGTTTTATTGTTATCGATTAAAAACGATAATCTATATTAAGCTATAAAATTCTATCTAATTCATCTTTCTAGCTAGAGTCTTCAATTTTGCATATAGTGTTATTTGGACCTTACGCAATTTCGGTTTTTGTTAAATTTTGGATGACACGCCCCCTTCGCCTCAAATTTGTAACTCCCGTATATCAAATACTAGAGACTTGTGCTTTGGCACATACATATATATGGATGACATGATCACGCCCAACAGTTTGATCGAAATCGTTGCTCTAGAAAAAAAGTTATTAAACATTTAATTTCCCATAGCATTGCTATGCAAACAGCAGCCAAAGAACACCTGACGCACCGACTGGCGTTTTTGTGTGCGTTCGCCCCAAAACCGAAATTGTATAAGGCTCACATAACACTAAATGCAAAATTTGGAGACTCTAGCTATAAAGATTAATTATATAGAATTTTATAGCTGAATTTAGATTTTTATTTTTAATCGGTAACAATAAGACGATATCAGTTATCGAATTTCTGATCTACAAAAAAATGTTGAAGTCTCTAGCTATTGTAAGTTCTGAGATCGTCGCGTTCATACATGCGGACAGACGGACGGACAGACAGACGGACAGGGCTAAATCGACTCGGCTTGTCTCCCTGATCAAGAATATATATACTTTATGGGATCTGCCACGCCTCCTTCTGCCTATTACATACATTTCAACAAAAACATTATACCCTGATTTCCCATTTTCAATGGGTTCAGGGTATAAAAACAACGGGAAAACCTTACGGTACTTTTTCATACATTTTTGCATAGCGAAATATAAAAAAAAAAGAATCAAACGAAAATTTTAATTTTTGTGAAAAAACAATGTGATTAGTGTATGTCCCAGAGACTTATTTCGCCCACCTTATAATTCGTCTTTTAAACGTTTTTTAAATGGATGGATTCTGTTTGTTTATGAGAAAATCATAAAATTAAATACTGCTGACTGCAACTGAGAATAAAATCAGAACACTAGCAATCTCTCTTTGCTATAAGCTTTCACAGTGTCATGCCATCGCTTTGCAGATCGCAGTGATTTTTATTGCTTCTCACGCCCACTCTGCCGTCAGCCTTACTTTCTCAATCGCTTTTGTGATTTTCTAATTGGTTGCGCTTGTAATGATAAATATGTAACAACATTCATAAGTTCTAAGCAAGTGATTGTATGTAATAATATTTAATATTTATTATTTCAGGCCAAAATACTTTTCTTACCGAGCCTTACTAGATATTGGTTATTGTTCATTTAGTAGCAATATTATTTATCCTATGACGGGGTGTACTTTACGTTTGATAAGCGAAGATTGCATTCTATCGATTGGCCAAACTGTAAGTATACTGCGTTGAATATTTGCATATTTGAATGTTCATATGCCGCATTGGCCGGCGTAAACAATAATATTTTTCAAACATTTTTTTATTTCAAACTTTGAAAAAGTGGAATATTTAGTGCGTGTGGATATATAATTTTTGCACAATTCTTCAAAGGAGCTTCGAGTTATTTAAATGTAATGTTTTGTAGGCTATGTTCAAAAACTACCTAAATTACAGAATATATATGATATACGGTCGACGTCCTTTTCAGACTTCTAACGCAAAAGTTTAGAAGATATAAACTTCTTGCCTGCCACGAGTTGTTAATCCCAGTATATTTACAAGTATTTAGCACTAATATTTCAAAATAATAAACATGAACTAAACTTACTTCGTAAAAATAAAAAACTTATATATAGCAATAAGAGACCCAACATTTCATTTAAATTCCCTAATCCTGAGAAGAGTCGATTTTGCAAACATACATGACACATACATGGTGATCATGTTGATAACATTCACATTAAAATCTTTGAATTACTAAAATTGGTTTGGGTTTTTTTTAGGATAAAGCTGTCAACGACGTTCAGGAATTTATTACTCACATCTGCGAATCGGGCTTAGTGTCAGTCTTAAATGTTGGACTTTTAAATATTTCTATACATCTTAATAATCACAGTAAAACATATCCAACTATTGATTTGAGATCATCAATCCATGATATTCATTTAAGAACTTGTTTTGATGGAGCAGATGTATTAGCACAACTTATTGCATACATTGCCAATGATAAAGACCTAAAAACAAGTTGTGATAAAACAACTAATTTACAAAGAACTGATACGACACCAGTGAGAAATGCTGACCCCATTAATGAAGAAACGGCAAAGCAAATAAGCACACTTATGGCAGATGCAGTAAAAGATGTTAGCAATATACCCGTGCTAGAGGTTTTTGAAAACCCTGATGAAATAGTAAGAATTGAAGCTGAGAGTCTACAAAACAACACATTTGATATAAACTATATTTGCAACTCGGAAACACACAAAATAGTTGAAGATGATAATAATCAAGTACCTGAAAACTCTTTTATCCACGCCGAACTTGGAGCTACATCGTTATATATTGTTCCACCATTAGAAGAAAAAGAGTTCCACGTAATACAGGACGAGGACATTTTTTTCATGGTAAGTTTAAAAATGTTCCCTCATTTCTTACTTTACAGTTACTTTACATGGCAAGGATGCTCATGACATGGCCGGGTGTTAATAATAAATTTTTATTAGGTAGTGTTAATTAAATTTTCGTCTCATAATATCTTACTTGATTTGGTGATGTTTATAAATCTTTGAATGCGCAGCGCTAATAAAATTTTATCCTTTTTCGGTGATCGGCGCAGCAGGTGATCTTTGCTCTTAGAATAAGCTCTCTAAAGTTTTGTTCTGTTTATACCCTGAACCCATTGAAAATGGGAAAAAAGGGTAAATTGTTTTTGTGAAAATGTATGTAACATCCAGGAGGCGAGGCAGACCCCATAAAGTATGCATATATATTCTTGATCAGTGAGATAAGCCGAGTCGATTTAGCCCTATCCGTCCGTCCGTCTGTCCATATGTTTGAACGCGTCGATCTCAGAACATATAAGAGCTAGAGACTTCAATTTTTTTAGGTTCGTGTATAGAACGAAATGGTCGAGTTTGTTTCAAATAATCGATGACTTTCATAGTTTTGATGTTATCGATTAAAAACCGATATCTTTATTTAGTTATAAAACTCTATCTAATTCATCTTTTTAGCTAGAGTCTTCAAATTTTGCATTTAGTGTTATTTGAGCCTTCTGCAATTTCGGGTTTTGTTAAATTTTAAATGCCACGGATTGGTAAAACACGTATTTCGAGTACTAGAGACTTGTACTTTGTCACATACATATACATGAATGACATGATCACGCCCAACAAGTTTGCATACTCAGTTGCTGCATAAAAATACACAGTTAGCAGATTGTGTGCTTGTGCGTGCGTCTGTGTGTGTATGTGTCGCTTGCTACATACATTTAAAAGTAACGGAAAATATTAGGAATTCTTAGGAATAGCGGTTCTTCGCAGGGTTCAGGGTATCCCTTAGTCGAGCGATCTCGACTAGAGTTTTCTTACTTGTTCTTTTTTTAACTTCCTTAAATTAGAATATAAAGTATATAATTCGTCTTTCAAACGCTTTTAAATTGAATGGATTCTGTTTGTTTATGAAAAAATCATAACAGCATTAAATGCAGCTGACTGCACCTGACAGTAAAATCAGAACACTCGCAGTCTTTCTCTTTCCTAAAAGCTTTAACGATTTTAATCGCTTCTCTTCGGCACTCTGCCGTCAGCCTTACATAATTTCGGTTTTTGTTAAATTTTGTGATGCCAAATTTAAATTTAATTCAATTCTGTGTATTTCAAGTACTAAAGACTTGTGCTTTGGCACATACATACATACACATAAATGACATGATCACGCCCCGCAAGTAAGATCAAAAACGTTTTCTACGAAAAAAGATATTACACATTTAATATCTCATATTATCGGCGCCTTGCAGACTGGACTTGGAATATGTACCCGTGTACTCTCGTCAGATAAAGTGCCAAGATTTTCCCGATACGCCCACTAGGGGAGTGCCAAATCGGAAAATTCATTTTCCTGTATCTCAGAAACATTACTTCTAGAAGGGCTAGAGTGTTGAGATTTGTAATGAACACTCACGTCGACATCTCAAGATCAAAAAGCTATGACGGATATATCTACGCCCATTGGGGGCGTGGCAATAGAACGTCCAAATTTAACACGGGTTGCTGTTACGATCCTATAAAGATCGCTCAAAAAATTATATGACCTCGTCTACTAGGGGCGTGGCAAATCGGATCAGAATATATAGTGATTTTGCTAATTCTGTTATATTTTGAGCATTATTGATGCTAGAGACTTGAGACTTGGTATATATACTCGGCTTAACATCCCACAATCGAAAAGTTATGGCAGATATATCTACGCACACAGGGGCGTGGCAACTAATAACTAATAATATAGCTTATATCTCCCACAGTTTTAGTGCTAGAAGATTCAAAATTGGATACTAAGTTACGGGGGGCCTATTGTTACGCCCCAAAATGAACGTGATTTTAAAAAATTCCCTGTAGCTTTCTAATTTTTTTTTAATATAAGGATCCAAACTTTACAGTTATTCCTGAACACCAACTTTATGAACATGCCAAAAAATATATGTCTCAAAACTGAACTGAAAAATTTACAGCTTTTGAGCCTATAACTCGCCACATAATGACATTTTGACCTTTGACCTTGTCTTTTGATTTGCCAATACATGTGTTGAAAATAATATTTCATTAATCAATTAATTGATATTTTATTAATATCGACATGACCGTACCGGGGTTCGAGCCCACACCTATACGCTTTCCAACTAGCTTCTATCTCATTTTGAGAGATGCCATCTCTGTCATTTTTGGTGGTGCGTGTTTTTGCTAAGGTAAGGTTATAAACTTCGATCCAAATAAAACTGCCTTGCCACCTCCGATAAAAATGTTTAATTGGAAGCTAATTTGAGCGGGGACAGTGGGGATTTAATATTAATTTTAAAATATAATGTGATAGATGCCCCTGAGGGGTGCTGGGACGTGAAAAGTATTTCGCAGTCGGTTGCGTCTGACTGCTACGTTGTTACTTGTTTATACTCGTCTTGTGGTACTTGAGCCCATACCTGAGAAACCGTTCTTCTAAGCTCTTCCACTGAATTAAATTTTCTTCCGCCAGCATAAAAACGCTTGGCAAGGTTCCCCACGTGTTTTCGATAGCATTCAAGTCCGAAGATCGAGCACGCCACGACATGGTGGTGATTTGCTTCTCCTGAAACCAGGTTCGACTAGGCTCGGCCCAAATGCAGTTAATACTATTAAGGTCCACTACCAAAGTTTCGCTTTGTGGAGTATCGTTCGGGCTGACAAATATCATGCCAGAAATAATTAAAACCATCAAGGCTATCTACATTTAACTTTTTCTCATCTATGCAAACCATTATTTCCCAATTTTTCGCCCAGGACATGAGCTGCTTTGCAAAATCTATCCGGTCCACTTTTTGACCGTTACATAAAGCCGGCTTGGGTTACTAGTCGCCAAAATTAGCTGAACACGTCGTTCTGCTATCGGAGAGTCTAATTCTGTAAAAAAATTGGAAGGCGTGGCATTTTTTTGAAGTCTTGCTCGTATAATCGCGGCTTTCCTCGTGATGACACCTAGCTATTATTCGAATATTTTTGTTGTTGTAATTTTCATTCAGATTTACAATATTTTTTACAGCAGTGGGCGAGCGTTTCAATTTAAGTGCAACTTTTCGGTTAGACCACCTCACATCCTTGTATGCGAGAACTTTAATGATTTCTTCGCTTGTCAGCGTCTCTCCACTTTCCATTTCTATATAAATTAACACCGACTAAAACTAAACTAAACTTAAAAACAAAGTAAGAAAACTCTAGTCGAGACCGCTCGACTAGGGCATACCCTGAACCCTGCGAAGAACCGCAATTCCAAGCAATCTCCGTTTCTTTAATATACATAAGTATATATATGTTCATTACAAGCAAAACATACACACACAGGCGCACGCGCACACCAGCGCAAGCATTTAACAAAAAACGAAATTGCGTAAGGCCTAATCAACACTAAATGCAAAATTTAAGGGCTCTAGCTATAAATAGGAATTAAAAAGAATTTGATAACCAAATGAAGATGTCGGTTTTTAATCGATAACATTAAAACGATGATAGTTATCGATTATTTGACAAACGCGATCTTAACGTGATATACAGGAACCTATATAAAAAATTGCAAGTCTCTAGCTCTTATAGGTTCTGAGAACGACGCGTTCATACATACGGACAGACGGACGGATGGACGGACGGACAGGGCTAAATTGACTCGAGTTGTCTCCCTGATCAAGAATATATATACTTTATGGGGTCTGCCACGCCTCCTTCCGCCTGTTACATACATTTCAACAAAAACATTATACCCTGATTTCCCATTTTCAATGGGTTCAGGGTATAAAAACACAGCTCAAATCCTTCACAGATGTCTTTCCAGGACTAGCAACGAAATGCCTTTAATTGAATTCCGCACAAAATAGCCCCAAAAATATGTAATGTGCATAAAATATATTTATTGTAGCGATAAAAATAACTATACATTTTTTGTGTTTGTAAAAAATTGAAAATGAAGGTCAAGAAAAGCAATATAAAAATAAGTAAGAACGTTGCAGTCGGACGCAACTTACTGAGAAATACTTTCACCCCACAGGGGCATCTCTCACATTATATTTTAAAATTAATATTAAATCCCTACTGTCACCGCTCAAATTAGCTGCCGAAATGTTCATTGGAGGTGGCTAGACAGTTTCAATTTGTATCGAAGCGTAAAACCCTTACATTAAGTATATATATTTTTAATCGGGCAGCCCAGCCGAGTCGATTTAACCATATTCTATAAGTTAATAATTATATATTCATATTTCTTTTTCAGGATAATTTTGGTGTCGAACAGATATACGTTTCTGATAGTCCTCTCCAAATAGTTGACAATCATTTTAGTTTACCCAATGAAAAAAATGATATTCTAAGACCTCCTCTTCATTTCCCAATTCCTGAGCACAGTTACACATTATGTGAAATGACATTTACATGGCATCTATTCGGTGGAAAAGATTTTCCGGATGTTACAGAACCTGAAGCAAAAGATAATACGAGGTATGTGAATCGCAAAAAAGCTTTAGACTTAAATATTTTTTTCTTGGAACCGATCTAAAATAGTCAAGTTGTCATGGTTTTCTAAAGATGTATGTATAATAAGTAAAAGGATATGACTTAATATTATAGCTTGCAAATAACTGTCGGCCGGTTTTTTTTTTTCTTGCGCTCTCGTTGCGAGCGCAACCGAAAAAGTTCATACTCTCTCGTTCTGAGCAAGAGACCCTGCTGTCTTGATTTCTGTTTTCTGTTGAGCTCTTTTCGTTAAGGTCTTTGTATTTCGGTCTTTCAATGAGCAGTGCGTAAAGAGCGAAACGAGAAATGAAAAATTCCGGTAAATCGATTGCTCGCTGAGTCTTTTCGTAAAGTGTCATGAGAAGACACTTATTTGCAGACAACGAGAAACGGTCGACAGTTATTTTCGAGCTATGCTTAATATAGTAATACTTTTCTATACGAATACTACATTCTTATTTTAACCTGAATCCATTTATAATGGGAATATAAAGTTCTGAAAGTGTATGCAGAAGGCAGAAGGAGGCGTGACCTCTTAAAACAAATACATTTTTTATCAGGAGCTCATCCTTGTTCGTCGGACTTTCTGTCCGTCCGTATGAACGCAACGATTTTTTCCATGCCTCATCCATTTTATCTTATCGATAAAAATGGTATTTATACTTTTTCCCGAAGTGAAAGAAGTATCCGTCCGTCTGTCAGCCTGTCCGTATGAACGCAAACCATTTCCACGCTATTGAAGCTAGAGACTTGAAATTTGGAATATATACTTGTGTATACCCTCGTCAGATAAAGTGTCAAGAAAATTTGCGGCGACAGTGGGGATTTAAGAATAATTTTAAAATATACTGGGATAGATGCCCCTGTGTAATGCTGGGACGTGAAAAAGTATTTCGCAGTCGGTTACGTCCGACTGCAACGTTCTTACTTGTTTAACCTTCGCTTAAGTACCGCAAAAGCTGGAGACTTCTGTTATACTTTTTAAATTTCGGTAAACAGGAAGTTATCAATTTAAAAAAATATGAATTCTTGGGATTTGTGATTTGACAAATATTTAGATGTCAATAACAATATCAATTAAAGAAGCGTAGAATGCTCAGAATATCTGCTATATGCATCGTTAAGAGTATCCCCTAGTCAGGCAGTTTTGAATAGAGAAATCTGTAGCATGTTCAATATGTTATTAAATAATCTCTAAATATGTATATCAAAAGTAAAATGTAATATAATATAATATAATATAATATAATATAATATAATATAATATAATATAATATAATATAATAATATAATATAATATAATATAATATAATATAATATAATATATTCATTTTTTTCTAATTTTAGTTTTATAGCGGGCATGTCCGAAACTTATATACACGGTGTATCACAAGCGCCAAGCAAGCATCAAATGAAAAACAAAAATGTGATATATGATGAATCAAATACATGCCGTAACTTAGATGTACTTGTAGAAATACAATTTACAAAAATTCGTTTCTCCTATGACTCATACCCGAAACACTCAATTTATTCATCCCGTCAAGTGCTAGTTATATCGGATTTCGAAATACGTGATCGTTTACTATCTTCCGACATTAACAAACTGCTTTACCACCCTAATAAAAGTAACCCACCACAAAAGAGCGATGAAAATATGATTACGGTAAAAGCACTGAATGCTCGATCTAATGCTCAGAAAAACATAGAAGAAGAATGTTCATTGAAAGTTTCAATTTTACCTATTAGACTAAATATAGACCAAGACACATTATTATTTTTGGAAGAATTCTTTTCAGCTTTAGTTAAAAGTACCTCAAATCAAAATTCAGCATCTATAAATAACATGAAATATATTAATGCTCATCAAAATATGCCTTTGGGAAAATATGAAATATCAAGTGATGTATTCGACACCGATTCCAATAACCACATAAATTCAATATCCGTAAACTCCAATCCGATACAAAGTCCAGAAACTTCTTTTGAAAATGAAGCTCATCACATTTACTTTAAAGAATTTGTATTCAGTCCTGCTTTACCAATCTGCTTTGATTATCATGGCCGAAGAGTTGAACTATCTCATGGGCCAATAGCTGGATTAATAATGGGACTTGCCCAGCTACAAGGATCTGGAATTTGTTTACGTGAAGTTTATAATCGGTGAGTTTCTCTTGTGTAAGAATTAAATGTAATATTTTTATACCCTGAACCAATCAGACCCAATAAAGTATATATATTCTTGATCAGGGAGAGAAGCCCAGTCGAGTTAGTCCTGTCCGTCTGCCCGTTTGCATGAACGCGATTAATCTCAGAACCTATAAGAGATAGATGCTTAACATTTTTTATATAGGTCTCTGTGTAGCACGAAAAGACTGAGTTTGTTTTTAAAAAATCGATAATTATATCGATTAAGAACGTTATCGAAATTCAGTTATTAAATTATATTTCCCACTTCTTTGAAGCTAGAGTCCCCACATTTTTGTTATGTCTATGTCTATTTTATGCAATTTTGATTTTTGTTAAATTTTGGATTCCAAATTTCCCCAAACATTTAAATTGAAGGTAGTTACAAATAAATCCAACATATGAATGAGTTACCATTTTTTAAATTCTAAAAAAATTTAATAAAAAATATAGATCGTATGCTGAAAATTTCAATCAATTCCGTTCAGTCACACAGAAGTTATTAAACAAGCGTTTAAGAACCGCAAATTTTAGTGTACACATTTCCGCTAGATGGCGATATGGTTTGTGTATTATAACCTTTATTAAATCGAAACATAGATGGCACTATTGGTTAAAAATTTTAAATTGAATTGTATTTTGTATTGTCTGCGTTTATACTAAATGCAAACTTTTGAAAAAAAATGCAGATAGCGCGGGGTTCAGGGTATCTCCTAGTCGGGACCCCCGACTAGAGTTTTCTTACTGCATAATTAGCATTTCGTATAAACGCACAGAAAACTAAATTCAAATCATTTTCAATCGCCAACTATGGTTCGATAGAATAGCGCCATCCATGTTTCGATTTATTGAACAGCCGATAATTAGCAAATCATAGCGCCATCTATTGGAAATATTGTACACTAAAACTTGCGGGTCTTAGAATTTTCTAAATGCACGCAGCTCAATGTGTATGTGTGCCCATGTGTAGGAAAACAATTTGTTTTGCGCTGCTGGTCACGTTTTGGTTCATTGGCCAAATGTTTTGTTTAATAACTTCTGCGCGAATTAATGGATTTGAATGAAATTTTCAGCTTATGTTCAACATATTTTATTACATTGTTTTTTCCAATTTTTAAAAATGTAAACCCATTTATTTATTGGCTTTGAGTGCAACTAACCTCATTTCAAATATTTGGGGGAATTTGGAGCCGGTATCCAAAATTTAACAAAAATTACATAAAATAAATATAAAACTTACAAAAAAATTTGGGACTCTAGCTATAAAGACGTGGGAGATATAATTTTATAACTAACATTTAATAATGTTTTTAATCGATAACATTAAAATTAAAATAGTTATCGACTTTTTTTAACAAATTCGATCTTTTCGTGCTATTCACGGACCTACATAAAAATTTCAAGTCTCTAGCTCTTATAGGTTCTGAGGCGTCGTTATTATACATACGGACAGACAGACGGACAGACGGACATGGCTATATCAACTCGGCTTGTCATCCTGATCAAGAATATATATATACTTTATGGGGTCTGCCACGCCTCCTTCAGCCTGTTACATACATACGCCCTCCAACAAAAACATACCCTGATTTTCCCATTTTCAATGGGTTCAGGGTATAAAAAAGGCACTTTTATGAACAAGCTTCATCGAACTGTACCTGTTCTTTGGTATCTCATCAATAATAATATCATGTTTGCCATTTATTGTAGACGCGGGATCCTTGGTTGGAATAAACTTTTTGAGTTTGTAAGTAAGGAATGGCTAAAAGATATAAAAAGAAATCAACTTCCAAATATATTAAGTGGAATTGGACCTACGAATGCAGTTTTACAATTGTGTAAGTACTATTAGTTGTTAAACCAATTTATGTATGTCTAATTTGAAATGTAAATTTAAATTTAAAAACGTTGGGCACTACCGTCAAGGATACTCATACACTGCTGCACATCTCCAGTCCTTTGCAATATACAAGAAGCCTTTCTTTTTTGTCCTTTTCCCCAATTAATTTTTATACCCTGAACCCATTGAAAATGGGAAAAAAGGGTATAATGGTTTTGTGAAAATGTATGTAACAGTCAGAAGGAGGCGTGGCAGACCCCATAAAGTATATATATTTTGATCAGGGAGAGAAGCCGAGTCGATTTAGCCCCGTCCGTCTGTCTGTCTGTCCGTCTGTCCGTCCGTCCGTCCGTCCGTCTGTCCGTATGTTTGAACGCGTCGATCTCAGAAGATGTAAGAGCTAGAGACTTCAAATTTTTTGGAAGTTCGTGTATATCACGATTCGATCGAGTTTGTTTTAAATATTCGATAACTATCATCGTTTTAATGTTATCGATTAAAAACCGATATCTTCATTAAGCTATAAAATTCTATCTAATTCATCTTTATAGTTAGAGTCTTCAAATTTTGCATTTAGTGTAATTTGGGTCTTACGCAATTTCGTTTTTTGTTAAATTTTGGGTGCCACGCCCCCCTCGCCTCAAATTTGTAACTCCCGTATATCAAATACTAGAGACTTGTGCTTTGGCACATACATGCTTATGGATGACATGATCACGCCCAACAAGTTTGATCAAAATCGTTGCTCTAGGAAAAAGTTATTAAACATTTAATTTCCCATAGCATTGCCATGTAAATAGCAGCCTAAGAACAGCTGACGCACCTACTGGCGTTTGTGTGTGCGTTCACCTGTGTATGTGCGTGTATGTTTTGCTTGTAATGAACGTACATATGCATGTGTATATAAAAGAAACGAAGAATGCTTGGAATAGCGGTTCTTCGCAGGTTCAGGTTATACCCTAGTCGAGCGGTCTCGACTAGAGTTTTCTTACTTGTTTGTTCTATCTTTATAAGATCATAACATTAACTTATGTGCATACTTTGATCAAGAATATATATACTTTATGGGGTCTGCCACGCCTTCTTCTGCCTGTTACATACATTTCAACAAAAACATTATACCCTGAATTCCCATTTTCAATGGGTTCAGGGTATAAAAACAAATTGGAGCTTGCCAGTTGGTCACAATCGCTTGCATAATATTTATTGTCATGTACTACTATTCGCCCCCACAGCACGAATAACAAGTAAGAGTGCTCTAGTCGAGACTGCTCGACAAAGAGATCCCCTGAACCCTGCGAAGAACTGCGATTCCTAAGAGCCGCTAACATTCTCCGTTACTTTTATATGTATGTACATATGTAGCAAGCAATACATACACACACACAGACGCACGCAAAAGCACACAATCTGCTAACTGTGCATTATGACTCATCAGCTTCGCTGCTGCTGCAAGACGCCGATAATATGAGATATTAAATGTTTAATAACTTTTTTCTAGTCGAACGATTTTGATCAAATTTGTTGGGCGTGAAATACGTGATTTAGCTTTTTGAGGCGAAGCGGAAATTTGAGGTCGTGGCATCCAAAATTTAACAAAAACCGAAACTGTGTACGGCCCAAGTTACACTAAATGCAAAATTTGAAGACTCTATCTATAAAGATGAATGAAATAGAATTTTATAACTAAATGAAGATATCGGTTTTTAATCGATAACATTAAAACGATGATAGTTATCGAGTATTTGAAACAAACTCGATCGAATCGTGAAATACACGAACTTCCAAAAAAATTTGAAGTCTCTAGCTCTTATATCTTCTGAGATCGACGCGTTCAAACATACGGACAGACGGACAGACAGACAGACGGAGAGGGCTAAATCGACTCGGCTTCTCTCCCTGATCAAGAATATATGGGGTCTGCCACGCCTCCTTCTGCCTGTTACATACATACGCCTTCCAACAAAAACATTATACCCTGAATTCCCATTTTCAGTGGGTTCAGGGTATAAAAAGCGTAGGAAAGCGCAAACCAAAATTATCCTAAAGTAAAGGATCAGCGATCAGGATCAGTGCATGTGAATTATATTATTTTATAGTACCCGATTTATACAATGAACCCAATGGGAAATCAGGGTTTAATGGTGTGGAGACCCGTGCCAAGAGAGCTTTCTGTAGAAAGCGATTAACATACAGAAAGGTCCGCGGCGCTAGCCATGTTAATGATTCTTGACTACGAGGACCGCGTGGTGACAGACGCATCCATAAGCAAACGATTTAAAATAATATATATAATTATCTGCGTTAAACAGAGGCTGAGTTGAGAGAGTACAAAAGCAAAAGCAAAAGACAAACCAAAACAACAACAAAAATTTAATTGTCTGCGTTTGACAGAGGCCGAGTTGAGAGAACGCAGCAGTCGGACGCAACCGACTGCGAAATACTTTTTGAAATATTACATTTTAAATTTAATCTTAAACCTCCACTGTCACCGCTCAAATTACAAATTTGATTACAAATTTTCATTTGAGGTGGCCAGGTAGTTTCAATTTTGATCGAAGTTTAGAACCTTACCTTAGCAAAAAACGCACTACCAAAAATGATAGAGGTGGCATCTCTGAAAATGAGATAGAAGCCAGTTGGTTTGGCCAGTTGGTAGAGGTGTGGGTTCGAATCCCGGTTCGATCATGACGATATTTTTGTTATTTTTTATTTATTTAGTTATTTTGTGTTCATAAAATATTCTTTTCAATGCATATAAAAACTTTGATAAATCAAAGGACAAGATATAAGGTCAGTAAGTCATTATGTGGCGAGTTATAGGCTCAGAAGCTGTAGATTTTTCAGTTTTGATTTGCCACGACCCCAGTGGCCGCACACATATAATTTTTTTACACATATTAATTTTGTTCATAGAGTGGGTGTTCAGGAATATAACTGTAAAGTTTGGATGCCTACATTCAAAAAATGTGAAAATTACAGGGTATTTTTCTGTAAGTCACGCCCCTCTTTGGGCGTAACAGTTATTTTTTGGGGAATCGATAGAGGAGGCCCCAGTAACTTAGCATCTAAGCTACTAGCACTAAAACTGTAGGAGATATAGGCTGATATTATTTGCTACGCTCCCTGTGGGCGTCGATATATCCGCCATAGCTTTTAGATTTTGTGATGCTAACCCGAGTATATATACCAAGTCTCAAGTCTCTAGCATCAATAGGGCTTTAAATATAACAGAATTAGTAAAATTCATACGGACAGACGGACAGACGGACGGACAGCATGACGGACATTGCACAAACCCAATATACTATATCACTACGTGAAATAGTATAAAAATGTTAACATTTTGCGTGGGCATGACAAACCTTTCCAAAGTTTGGTATACTCTATTGTCACAAGAAAAGAAATGAAGCCTCAGCGAGCAAATTTCAATTTTCGTGTGCTGCTGCTGGCGAGTTTTTACATATATATATATATTCGAGAGAGAAGAGAGCAGATAAGATTATATGAGAGAGATCAGAAAATAAGCATACATGGTTGCATAGAAGGGCTTTGTATACAAATGGACCATTACCGAATGAGCGCTCGCAGAGCACTGATTTTCTGGTCACAGATTACCCGCTGCTCGCTGCAAAAAGTAAAGCGAATTCGGCGAAATCGTCGGCATGGGGCTGCAATATCACTGTGCGAATTCGATGAATTTCATTGCTATGCGTGTTATATCTATGTATTGTATGGTTAGTGCCGAAGCTGATATAGGGACCTCGAAAAATTACGTAAAACCGTTAAACGAATTAAGACAAACAAACCCTTTAGAGTAAAATCAATACACGGCTACAACACTATCTACAGGAAAGGCACAATGCACATATTTAATACAAATACGACATTCTTCTTGCTCCCACAACTAACGACATTTGACGGACTTAACTTACTAACACAAAGTAACGTTCAGCTTGACTTTAAAAAACAAACAATAATATCAAATAGCGGCTCCGAAAGAATAAAACTTCTCAAATGCACAAGCGTTAACTTTACAAAAGTCGAAGAAATTAAAGTACCCCGGGATGAGTAATAAGACAGCTGTTTTTGCAGATTCTCCCGTTTAATACCAATATTGTTGCGACTATTCGGACAGAAGACGACGGAGTCGTCCACACCAGACTGAACCCGTACTCTATGGGTGTATCAGAGTTTGTAAATTCAGAAACACAAGCCCTGTTAAAAGACGGTATTATACGACCATCCCAATCACCCTATAACAATCCGATATGGGTGGTAGACAAAAAAGGCACTGACGAACAGGGAAATACAAAGAAACGTTTCGATGTAGACTTCAGAAAACTAAACCTAAAGACAATAGACGACAAATATCCCATACCAAACATAGCTTCAATCCTTTCCAACTTAGGAAAGGCTAAATTTTTTACATTAGATTTAAAATCCGGTTTCCATCAGATACTCCTTGCGGAAGATTTAAGCTGATATTAGTTGCCACGCCCCCTGAAGGCGTAGATATATCCGCCATACCTTTTCGATTGTGGGATGTTAACCCGAGTATATATACCAAGTCTCAAGTCTCTAGCATCAATAGGGCTTTAAATATAACAGAATTAGTAAAATCACTATATATTCTGATCCGATTTGCTACGCCCATGATGAAGTTTGCCCCAATTCGCCACACATTTGGCACGCCCCCAGTGGGCGTATCGGGAAAATCTTGACATTTTATCTGACGAGGGTATACACGAGTATATATTCCAAATTAGCGTGGAAATGACAGATGGACGGGCACCATGACGGCATTGCACAAAACCATTATACTTATTTCACTTCGTGAAAAAGTACAAAAATCGGGAAGCTGGGCTTTTTCTTTACGCGAACATAGAAAAATCGTTGTGGTGCAACCACCTAATATCTATATGGACACAGAATAAATTTCATCATGAATTTAAAAGCGAAATTACTTCACCTAGGCGGACCACAGTTACAGTAAGCGATTTGAATAAGGAAAATTACTTGTTTTTTTTTATTCTTATACTCGAAGTGACATTGCTTTTGTGCAATGTCTATCATGCTATCCATCCGACCGTCCGTATGAACCATTTTTTTGCTATTAAAGCTAGAGACATGCTAAATATTATCATCTAAATTTACAAAATTGGGACAATTTTCATGAAATTTTATGAATTATTGGTTTTCAGACTTACTCTGGGCGTGGGGCGGAAAATGCACTTTCTGTATCTCAGAAACACTACTTCTAGTAAGGCTATGGAGTTGAGATTTGGAATGTACACTTACGTTGACATCCTAAGATAAAAAATTGAATGCGGATATACATATCTACTTTTTTCTGGGCCGTTAGTTCCGGTACAATCATTTAAAAATCGCCCAAAATATGATATGGCCACGCTAACTGATCGGACTATATAATGAATTTACTATTTCTGTTATATTTTGAGAATTATTTATGCTAGACACCTGAGACTTGGTATATTCTTTAGTCTTCTTTGATTACTTACGAATGAAGCGACAAGGAACAAGGAAATCCTCCACATTTTGTTGGACCATGGTATTCGGGTGGATTCAGATAAGGTCAAGGTGATCACAGACTTCCGTGCTCCGAAAACTAAGGAGGATACAAGGAGCTTCTTAGGACATATTTAGGAAAAATTTTACCAGATCCTCTAAACACGACTGAACCACTGAGAAAATTGACAAAGGCAAACGCCAAATTCTAATCGAAGTCGTCGAGGTGACAAATCTGTCATATTTTAATAAAAATGTTCGTACGTGCCCCATAGCCGATGCAAGTCCAAGTTAATGACCACAGCGAGCATCATGTAAAAGCATAACAGACGTTGAAACGAGAAAAAAGAATGGCAGTAGTATGGGCAGTGGAGAAATTCTATTAGAAGTAGAATATAGTCCAAGTGCAAGGTGGAAAAATGCTAACAAGAGTTGTCAGTCATCTATAAAAGGTTCCAGCTACAGGTACTCATGGAGCCTCAGCAACAACTGACACGGGACACGGACACAGCTATGCAAACACCCCGAGCGCCGGGAAGGGGAGTCGACGCTCAGAACGGGGGATTAAAGTTGAACCTAAAAAACATTGGAGGGATGTGAAGACCCGTGCCATGAAAACTTTCTGAAGAATACGATTAACATACAGAAAGCTCAGCGGCACAAGCCATTGCGTACGAGTTTTCTTATTCTTCTTCTTGCTCTGTTATTACTTGATTCTTGACAGCGAGTATATATATATATATATATATATATTAATTAGGATGATAAACTGAGTTGACATAGGTATGTGGAAAATCGGTAAAACTGTATTTTCTGTAAGGCCGTGAAAAATTATGTATATAATAATAATGTATATAAATAATATTTTATAATTATAATTTCTTTTTAGTTCAAGGTTTTTTCGACTTGTTCAGACTACCTTTGCAGCAATATAATAAGGACGGAAGACTTATTCGAGGCTTTCAGCTGGGTGCACAAAGCTTTAGTGCCCGAACTGCATTTGCTGCACTTGAGATAACATCACGGCTGATTCAGTTACTTCAGGTAAATTCTTGATTTTTATATCCTAAGCCCATTGAAAATTGGAATTCTGGGTATAATGTTTTGTTGGAATGTGTATGTATGTAACAGGCAGAAGGAGGCGTGGCAGACCCCATAAAGTATATGTCGGAGCGTCGTTATTTTTCTCCATGACTTTAACTAATAGCGCAGCGAGTTTCGATGCGCAGGCTTCACGATCCAAAACTGAACTGACTGCCTTTTCGGTTCTCTGCCCCGCACCGAACCACACTTGACAACGCTGTCGCAATTAGCGGCTGATGCAATATTTCTTAGTATGATGAAATTAGGAATTCTAGTGAAAATCAGAATTTCCATACACAACAACACACACACACAGTTCGTGCATACAGTTCGCTTTGACATATGTAGGATTCTGGTGTAAACCAGAATATCCATACACAGTAACACACACACACCCAGTGCGTACGTGCAATACGCAAGAACAATCACATACAGTATGTAGCAACATAGTTTGCTTCGACATATATAGGATGACAATGGATGATATAGCCATGTCCGTCTGTCCGTCTGTCCGGTTGTCCGTCCGTCTGTCCGTATGTATGAACGCGTCGATCTCAGAACCTATAAGAGCTAGAGACTTATGTATGTTCCTGTAGCACGAAAAGATCGAGTTTGTTTCAGAAATTCGATATCTGTTATCGTTATATTGTTATCGATTAAAAACGATAATCTAAATTAAGCTATAAAATTCTGTCTAATTCATCTTTCTAGCTAGAGTCTTCAAATTTTGCATTTACGTAATTTCGGTTTTTGTTAAATTTTGGGTGCCACGCCCCTTCGCCTCAAATTTGTAAGCCCCGGATATCAAATACTAGAGACTTGTGCTTTGGAAAAAAGTTATTAAACATTTAATTTCCCACAACATTGCCATGCAAATAGCAGCCAAAGAACAGCTGACGCACCGACTGGCGTTTGTGTGTGCGTTCGCCAGTGTATGTGTGTGTGTATGTGTTGCTTGTAATGAATGCACGGAATATCGGTTCTTCGCAGGGTTAAGGGTATACCCTAGTTGAGCGGTCTCGATTAGAGTTTTCTTACTTGTTTTTTATTAATATGTACGTGAGGGAGTAATTTGGAAAATATTTTGTATACCCATTGAAAAAGGGGAAATCAGGGTATGTTTTTGCGAAAATGTATGTATCAGGCAGAAGGAGGTGTATATATATTCTTGATCACGACGATGCGCTGTGTTGATATATCCCTTTCCGTCTGTGTGAAAAGCTAAAGATCTTAACTTTATAATGTATACTCGGGTACTTCGGTATCTTATCCCGTTCTTATTATCGGTAAGTTTTGATACATTACACGCAGTTCAATGCGTGTGTGTATATGTGTACACATATACACACGCACAGCGCTGCTGGTCACATGTGTTTTCGATTGGCCAAACGTGTTGTCGGATAATTTCTGTGCGGCCTAATGGACTTAAATGAAATTTGAGCATATGATCAACATATTTTATTAAATTTTTTCGAATTTAAAAAAATGGAATCTCATTCATATATTACCCTTATTTGCAACTATCTTCAAAATAAATATTTGGGGAAATTTTGAATCCAAAATTTAACAAATATCAAAATTGTATAAAATAGACACAAAACTAACAAAAAAAACTTTTTCTAGCTTCAAAGACATGGGAGATATATTTTAATAACTAACTTTCCATAACGTTTTTAATCGATAACATTAAAACGGGAACAGTTATCGATTTTTTCAACAAACTCAGTCTTTACAGGAACCTACATAAAATTTCAAGTTTCTACATATGTTCATATATAGGGACAGACCGACATGGCTACATCGGCTTGTCTCCCTGATCAATAATATATATATTTTATGGGGTCTTCAACTCCTCCCTTTGCCTGTTACATACATTTCAACAAAACCATTTTACGTACGTGTGCCGCACTGTGCAGGACGAAAGTGTCTAGTTGTTCTGGAAGGAAAAGAGAAATCAAATTATGATGAATCAATCAAATTATGATGAAATCAGTCCAAAGGATTGTTGTTGTAGTTGATTAATGAAAGATCAGAAGAAGAAGGCTGCTGTGATAAGACTGTATACCGAGATTAGGATCCCAGTTTAGTTATCGTAAAGTAGAAACTGTTTCTGAACCAATTCAAGACGGTCTGGATACAATATATGTTGTGGAGGCTATACAATTAAATAATATTCTAAAATAGGTCGAACCAACGAGATATAAAGGTGCTTGGTTACAAAGGGATCATTGAACTCTTTTGCCCAACGTTTAATGAAGCCAAGAACACTTTTGGCTTCATTTCTGATGGTTGATATATGAGTATTGAAACTTAATTTCGATCATAGACACCCTAGGTTCGAATTTTGGCGATGTCGGACTTTTTTTAATTTATTTATAGAATTCCGCTTGAATAACTAGGTGCAAATTATGCATTCCGCCTACCTTGAAATGCAGTGGCAGTGTTAGTAGGAGCGACGCGCGTTGATCATAAAAACCCTATTTCTTTATTAATTTGCTTTTTCTTGTTGACAAATGTCATTGGCAGGACTGAAAACTATGAGAACCACTGCCAAACAGTGCCCAGTAGTGCCATGCAGAGCAATAATGATGTGGCGCCGTGGTAGAGATGAACTTTTGCGGAGTACAGAGGTGTGGGTCATGTCGATTTTTCTTAAATAAATATATATACACTGTCATGCACTTGAATAGCTGACAGCTATTTGAGATCGAATATACAAGTATTTGACTCAAATAAACTTATTAAACCGATATTCAGTATTTCATCCTCTATTAATGTAACTAAAAAAAATTTCTGTGAGTTCTTCAAAAATTGCATACTTTTTTACGTCAGCTTTTTGATCTTGGGATGTTAACCCGAGCATATATAGCAAGTCTCAAGTCTGTAGCATCAATAGTGCCCAAAATATAATACAATAAGTAAAATCAGTATATATTCAGATCCAATTTATTCAGATCAGTGTGTGTGGACATTTTTTAGTCGATTTTTTAGGATCGTAACAGTAGTTCACGTGCCGAATTTGGGTGTTCGAGCTTTTAAATTATAGAGGATACAGTTTGGCCGGATTTGCCACTCCCCCAATGGCCGTACATATAGACGCCATAGCTTTTTGATCTTGGGATGTCGACGTGAGTATTCATTCCAAATCTCAACTCTCTAGCACTTCAACAAGAAGTGTTTCTGAGATACCGGAAAATGCACTTTCCGGATGGGCGTATCGGTAAAATCTTAGACTTAATCAGACGAGGGTATACATGAGTATACATTGAAAATTTTAAATCTCTAGCTTTTGTGGCAAACAATGCTCATCTCGTCGCCTAGATACAAAATATCAACGTATACTTTATAGGGTCTGCCCCGCCTCTATCATGTTACAAAATCATTATGCAACCTATATCCTATTTTCAGCTAATGAAAAAATGTGTGAAGGAATTTGATGAATATACTATAGTAACAAAAAAAAATTTTCCTTAAACTATTTTAGCTTACGGCAGAAACCACATTTGACATGTTATCTTCTGGACCATCATTAAAAAGAAGAAACCCTAGGCATGGTCGGAAACGTCATGGGCGCCCAAAGGATCTACGAGAAGGTGTTGCAAACGCCTATACAATTGTGAAAGAGGTAAAATATAATATTAATAACTAATTATACCCTGAATCCATTGAAAATGGGAAACCGGAGTATAATGGTTTTGTTGAAATGTATTTAACAGGTAGAATGAGGCGTGGAAGACCCACTATATTATATATTCTTGATCTAGGATATAAGCTGAGTCGATTTAGCCCTTTCCGTCTGTCCGTATGTATAAACGCGTCGATCTCAGAACCTATAAGAGGTAGAGGCTTGAAAAGATCGAGTTTGTTCAAAAAAAGACTGTTCACGTTTAAATGTTACCGGTTTAAAACGTTATCGAAAGATAGTTATTAAATTATATCTTTCACGTCTTTGAAGTATTGAGCACAGTGTGTAGTTATTATTCCCTGAACCATTGAAAAAGGGAAATTAGGGTAAAATGGTTTTGTTGAAATGTATGTAACAGGCAAAGGGAGGAGTTGAAGACCCCATAAAGTATATATATTCTTGATCAGCCCTGTCCGTCGGTCTGTCCGTATGTAAGTTATTTTTTATATTTTTGCTGTAATAAAATTAACATTAGCACGCGCGGTGTTGCGCGTAAATGAGAGACCAAGAGATTACGATAAGGCGACGGCCGTTATGTTTAATGCTCAAAAATCAACTAACTCTAAAGTACAAAAGACACTTAACGCTAAGCTAGCCCTGACTCCGAAAACAGAAACGTCTGCGCCTCGTGTGTTGCCCTCAACATTGTCGCTGCTGGCAGACGTTGGGTAATATCCGCTATTTTGTCTTACGTTGCTGATACAGACAGAGAGACGTCCTCGGTTGAGGTTTCGCTGGTGTCTGACTTTCTGGTATTTCTGATAGAACTTCAGCGACGCGTAACATAGGATTATGCACACCGCTACGATGGATCCTGATACTATAGGTTTCCAGCTAATTTCGTCCTGTAGTGTTGGGATTTGGCGAAGATTTTCGACATTTAGTCTTTGCAAGTATGGTAGGCTCAATATTTCCTGGTGATTGGTGATGTTAAGGAAGGTGGCGTTATCTATCCGCACTTCTTTGTCAAAAGTGAGTAAGAAGGTTCCAGTTACAGGCTGCTGCATCATTGATGATAATGACTCCATCGTCGACCATGGTTAATACCTTAAAGTGGCTGGGTCGAGTAGGGCAGTGGGCCATGCCCCCACTGTACCTAATATGACCGGGCTTACAATTCCAACCTTTGCCAGGGTAACCGACAACATTAGGCATTCCAGTTCTGATGTTATTATTCTATTTCTTCATATAAATGTTCTGTATCTATTAGCTTACTTTTTGCACTATTTACTAACGTGTTTACAATGTCTGTTAATTCGTTTATCTTAGTTTGCATTTTAGTGTTAATTATTGTTTGTTCGTTTTCCAATTCGATTAATTCGGCTTGTGCAAACTTAAGTTTTTCAAAGTTATAGAAATCCGGGGTGCCCGCAAGTACTTTTAATGCTGGGCCTAGAATGTTAATGATCCTAGTGTGTCGTTTGTGGATATTTAGTGTGCTTAAAAGAGTTTCTATATGTTTTGTATCTGTATTTAAAATTTTTCTCATATGTGACCTAGGAAAGTTTTTGGTCTAGGTTCGCAGTTTCCATAAATATTTCTTCGTATTTTGTTAGATTAGTTGAATGTCTTAAATACCTAAAGTTCGTCCAGATAGTTACATCTCCGTCCGCGATAGGTATGTAATTTGTATTCGCGTATTCTGTAATTGTTGCTGTTACTGTTGAGGCTATGAATATTATAATCCAAATCCTAAATAAAGAGAACTGTTTAATTTCTATCTTAAATTATCCTTGTGGACCCCTCTCTTTTATTAGGACGGTTGTCCCCAAGTCGGCTTCTACCTTTTGTTCTGTATATAGCGGTGTAAGCTTATTTATTTCCTAGACGTCTAATTGACTTTGTCTCTTTTCATTCAGTCTGTTCAGTTGGATCTGTTGTGCCATGTGAACTCTGCCGTTTACGTCTATGGCAAGTTCGGGGGAAGATGTGTGGACTATATCAATGGGGCTTTTTCCTGTCACGGAATGGACGGTGTTGTTGTGGAGATTTTCCTTTGTGTCGCCAGGCACCATCCACTGTCACTGAGGGTGCTGTGAAATCTTTCCACTTTCCCATTTGACGTTCTATGCAGGGGTGAAGCATTTACGATTTGTATGTCATATTGATTGGCTAATAACGATTTGATTGTTTCAGATTTTATAGACGGCTCGTTGTCACAGTAAAGTGTTTTTGTCTTTTTGAAAAAGTTGACGAGTTGGAGAATCGCTGTTTGAATATCTACAATTGTTCTGGATGCGATTGGTTGGACTATTACGAATTTTGAAAATTTTTCGATACATGTTAAAAAAAGTTTTCTGTCTGTCGAGTAAATGCCTATGTGTAGGATTTCACCGGTATACGAGGGTATAGGTGTTTCCCCGAGTATTTGTTTTTATACCCTGAACCCATTGATAATGGGAATTCAGGCTATAATGTTTTCGTTGGAAGGCGTATGTATGTAAGAGGCAGAAGGAGGCGTGGCAGACCCCATAAAGTATACAAGCCGAGTTGATATAGCCATGTCCGTCTGTCCGTATGTATGAACGCGTCGTTCTCAGAACCTACAATAGCTAGAAACTTTTTTATGTAGGTTCCTGTATATCACGAAAAGATCGAGTTTGTTTCAGAAATTCGATAACTGTTATCGTTTTATTGTTATCGATTAAAAACGAAAATCTAAATTAAGCTGTAAAGTTCTATTTAATTCATCTTTCTAGCTATAGTCTTCAAATTTTGCATTTAGTGTTATTTGGGCCTTACGCAATTTCGATTTTTGTTAAATTTTGGGTGCCATGCCCCCTTCGATCTCTTAGTCAAGCGGTCTCGACTAGAGTTTTCTTACTTGTTTTATAACGTCGCTTATTCTCTCTATTAAAGTATTTCTATCTGAAAACCCTATCGTGTGTCTTATCTTTTCACTGAATAGGATTGTGGTTAGGTTGGAAGGGAATCTGCTTTCTTCTATTATTATTTGGTTTCTATCGTGTATTCTATCGTGTAAGTTGATGACTGTTCGCTATGTATTGTGGCTAAATCAGGTTGGATATTATCCTCTAGTGCATGGATGTTATGGCGTGATAACGCGTCGGCTACGTATTTTTTTTTCCCTGGATTGTAATACACGTTTGCATTATATTCGTCTATGAGAGCTTTCCAACGTCTAATCTTCGCATTTGGGTCCCGGTCGGAGACCGCGAACGCAAGGGGCTGATGATCGGTGTAAATGTTTAATATGGCGTTTTCCGCTGCTAAGACTAAGACTAAGACTTCTCATCAAGGTTGATTGGAATTTTTTTTTATTGTGTCGCGCTAACTTTGCCGGTGTACTTTTTAGGATATCACTCAATGTCTTTGCAATGGCTGCAAAGTCCTTGATGAAGCACCTATAGTAACTTGCTAGTCCCAGGAATGATCTGACGTTGAAAAGGTTAGTCGGTTTTTCGTAATTGAGAATATCATCCACTTTGTTAGGGCATGTTTTAATTCCGTGACTTGAAACGACAAAGCCTAAGTATTCGACATTTTCCTTAAAAAATGTGATTTCTCGCGTGAGACTCTCATGTTTGCATTGAAAAGTTTGTCTAACACCCAAGCTATGTGTTCAACGTGGCTTTCCATGGTCTCTGAGAATATGATCACATCATCGATATAAACAAAGCATGATATGCCAATGCGTTCTCTGAGTACGTTCTCAATAGCTCTCTGAAAGATGCTGGGTGCGTTTTTTAATTCAAAGGGAAGTCTTCCTCTTTTCTACAGAAAAATCGTTTTTTCTGTCTTCTTCCGCAAGGAGTATCTGATGGAAACCGGATTTTAAATCTAATGTAAAAAATTTAGCCTTTCCTAAGTTGGAAAGGATTGAAGCTATGTTTGGTATGGGATATTTGTCGTCTATTGTCTTTAGGTTTAGTTTTCTGAAGTCTACATCGAAACGTTTCTTTGCATTTCCCTGTTCGTCAGTGCCTTTTTTGTCTACCACCCATACCGGATTGTTATAAGGTGATTGGGATGCTCGTATAATTCCGTCGTTTAACAGGGCTTGTGTTTCTGAATTTACAAACTCTGATACACCCATAGAGTACGGGTTCAGTCTGGTGTGGACGACTCCGTCGTCTTCTGTCCGAATAGTCGCAACAATATTGGTATTAAACGGGAGAATCTGCAAAAACAGCTGTCTTATTACTCATCATTTGCTGAAATTCCTGTGATATTTCCTGGGGTACTTTAATTTCTTCGATTTTTGTAAAGTTAACGCTTGTGCATTTGAGAAGTTTTATTCTTTCGGAGCCGCTATTTGATATTATTGTTTGTTTTTTAAAGTCAAGCAGAACGTTACTTTGTGTTAGTAAGTTAAGTCCGTCAAATGTCGTTAGTTGTGGGAGCAAGAAGAATGTCGTAGATAGTGTTGTAGCCGTGTATTGATTTTACTCTAAAGGGTTTGTTTGTCTTAATTCGTTTAACGGTTTTACGTAATTTTTCGAGGTCCCTATATCAGCTTCGGCACTAACCATACAATACATAGATATAACACGCAGAGCAATGAAATTCATCGAATTCGCACAGTGATATTGCAGCCCCATGCCGACGATTTCGCCGAATTCGCTTTACTTTTTGCTGCGAGCAGCGGGTAATCTGTGACCAGAAAATCAGTGCTCTGCGAGCGCTCATTCGGTAATGGTCCATTTGTATACAAAGCCCTTCTATGCAACCATGTATGCTTATTTTCTGATCTTTAACATTTTTATACTATTTCACGTAGTGATATAGTATATTGGGTTTGTGCAATGTCCGTCATGCTGTCCGTCCGTCTGTCCGTCTGTCCGTATGAACGCAAACCATTTCCACGCTATTGAAGCTAGAGACTTGAAATTTGAAACATATACTCGTGTATACCCTCGTTTGATAAAGTGTCAAGATTTTCCCGATACGCCCACTAGGGGCGTGGCAAATCGGAAAATGCATTTTCCTGTATCTCAGAAACACTACTTCTAGAAGGCCTAGAGAGTTGAGATTTTAACTGAACACTCATGTCGACATCCCAAAATCAAAAAGCTATGGCGGATATATCTACGCCCATTGGGGGCGTGGCAAATCGGGTCAAACTGTATCTTCTACAGTTTTAAAGCTAGAACGTCCAGGTGGTTTACTGTTACGATCCTATAAAGATCGCCCAAAAAATGTTATGACCACGCCTACTAGGGGCGTGGCAAATCGGATCTGAATATATAGTGATTTTACTAGTTTCGTTATATTTTGAGCACTATTGATGCTAGAGACTTGAGACTTGGTATATATACTCGGGTTAACATCCCACAATCGAAAAGGTATGGCGGATATATCTACGCCTTCAGGGGGCGTGGCAGCTAATATCAGCTTAAATCTCCCACAGTTTTAGTGCTAGAAGCTTCAAAATTGAATGCTAAGTTACTGGGGCCTCCTCTATCGATTCCCCAAAAAATAACTGTTACGCCCCAAAAGGGGCGTGACATACAGAAAAATACCCAGTAATTGTCGCATTTATTGAATGTAAGGATCCAAACTTTACAGTTATATTCCAGAACGACAAATTGAAAAGAATATTTTATTAACACAAAATAGCTAAATAGAGAAAAAATAACAAAAATATAAAGATGACCGCATCGGGGTTTGAACACACACCCCCACCCTCTCCAGCGAGCATCTATCTCATTTTCAAAGATGCCACCTTTCTCATTTTGAGAGATGCCATCTGTCTCATTTTTGGTGGTGCGTGTTTTTTCTAAGGTACGGTTCTAAACTTCAATCCAAATCGAAACGGCCACTTCCGATGAAAATTTCTAATCGGAAGCTAAATTGAGTGGCGACAGTGGGGACTTAAGATTAATTTAAAAATATTATGTGATAGATGCTTCTGTGGGGTGCTAGGACGTGAAAAAGTATTTCGCAGTCGGTTGCGTCCGACTGCAACGTTCTTACTTGTTGAAATATTGTTTATTGTATATTTGAGTTAACTCTAGTTTTGTCAATTTCTTTAAGAAAGAAACATTTGATGTATTCAGAATGCTCTTCTCTAAAATTCATCGCTGGGTGGGGCAGTCATTTCGACGCAGAAGGAATCGACAGCACAAACTAACAAAGACTCGCACAAGATGATTACGTTGCGATGAAAGATTGCTTAAGTATTTTTTGTTCCGCTGTCATTTTAGACTGTAAGAATGATAAAATATCTTAAAATATCGGTATAACTGCGAGCCATGTGTCCCGAATGGGTTTACAACAGTGTTAAAGAACAGAGCCCTGCAGTTCAACTTAAGAGGATAGCGACAGTTGATAGGCCAATGAAGGCTATTGGCATTATGTTTTGGATGTGTTCTCAAAACTGTTTTGAGAATATTGGTTTGATCTTATGGTTACGACCATTCAAACAAACTCTTTCGAGAGTCCGAGAAACTTTCAAAAACATTGAAGTGCTATACTCAACGCGCTTCCTACATCTGATGCTATATTGCTCAATAGTTCGGAGCTATAGACATTTTTTGGTAATGGCGTTGAAGAGCTGTGCAAAGATACATAATGCATAATGCACATTAAGAATGCACATCAGGAGTTACTAAGTCGCAGCATGTGGTTATTTTGGGCTCAACTGTTCTTAAATGATTGTTACGATTTTATTAGTGTAGAGGCTGAGACTCTAAGCATCACTGTTTCTGTCTATGAGCTCTTCACAGTGCATTTCCCGAGAAAGAGCGGTTTAATTTGTATATTTCTCTTCTTTTGATTGTACATTGTTTGAGGCGCAGAGAACGAGCTATATCAACGACGACGGACTCCAGTGAATTTATATAATTATTTATGGCAGCTTCAACTCAAAGTCGTGGATTAGGCTCTATGTGTGAACTTATATATTTATGGTATCAGAGCCAGTTTTGAGAAGTCAACTTAACGGGTCGAGCGAAAGGATAAATGCGAAAGATCGTCCATTTTAGTTCGACAGTTTTTGTGCTCCCCAGCTGATCGTTGTTTAATTCCGCTATTACTTCCTGAAATCCACTTGACGATGGAAGTGGCCATAAATTCCATGATCGTGCTAGAATATAAAGCTCCGAATTGTTAATTATTATATTCAAGTGTAATATTAATGCTATATTAACATAATTAAATATTCCATTTTCTGTTAAAAGTAGAATTAGTAACATTTTAGCTTTCAACTTTTTAAATAAATTTAGTTTATAGTTTAAATAATAATAAATATTTTGCTGTTAATTTCAGGGAATAAATGAATCTGCGAATACACTGTTGGAAGCAGCCATTGTGGAGCATGATCAAAAAGGTTATAGTGGAGCCGTTGGTGCAGTAGTCAGACAATTACCTCAATTAGTTGTGTGTCCGGCGGTGCTGGCAACTCAAGCAACAACAAACATTTTAGGCGGAGCTAAAAGTTCTCTTGTCCCGGAAGCTAAGCGTGAAGCCACAGATAAATGGAAACAGACAAAAAATTAAATATATTTTCTATATTCATACATATTTTATAAGAGAATGTTTACATATAAAGCAGAGATTGCCAATAACAGCTAAACGTTTTTTTCTTTTCACTTAATGTCAGGAGAAACAAAAGAGCGCAAAAACTCTGCTCCCACTCTGAAAGCTCAAGAGATTATTTTTATACCCTGAACCCATTGAAAATGGGAAATCAGCGTATAATGTTTTTGTATGAACGCATCGCATTTTTGTATGAACGCATCGATCTCAGAACCTATGAGCTAGAGACTTGAGTTTGTTTCAGAAATTCGATAACTGTTATCGTTTTATTGTTATCGATTAAAAACGAATATCTAAATTCAGCTATAAAATTCTATCTAATTCATCTTTCTAGCTAGAGTCTTCAATTTTGCATTTAGTGTTATGTAAGCCTTATGCAATTTCGGTTTTTTTAAAATTTTGGGTTACACACCCCCTTCGCACCAAATTTTTCACTCCCGTTTATCAAATACTAGAGACTTGTGCTTTGGCACATACATACATATGGATGACATGATCACGCCCAAATGATCAAAATCGTTGCTCTAAAAAAAAAGTTATTAAACATTTAATTTCCCAAAGCATTGCCATGCAAAAAGAAGCCAAGAAACAGCTGACGCACCGACTGGCGTTTGCGTGTGCGTTCGCCTGTGTATGTGTGTGTGTGTATGTGTTGCTTGTAATGAACATACATATACAAATGTTTTATAAAAGAAACGGAGAATGCACGGAATAGCGGTTCTTCGCAGGGTTCAGGGTATACCCTAGTCGAGCGATCTCGACTAGAGTTTTCTTACTTGTTATACCCTGAATCCATTGAAATTGGGAAGTCAGGGTATAATAGGTTTGTCAAATTGTATGTTAAAAGCAGACGAAGGTGTGGCAGACCCCATAAAGTATATATTGCATATCTTGATCAGCTCGACAAGCTGAGTTGATATAGCCATGTCTGTACAGACGCGCAGATCGAGTTTGTTTAAAAAATTTGATAACTGTTCCGGTTTTAGTGCTATCGATAAAAAGGGATCAAATTTCAGTTATTAAATTATATCCTATGTCTTTGGAGCTAGAGTCCCCAATTTTTTATACTTATTCACAAAGGGAAATAAGTATATTGTTTTTGTACAATGTTCGTCATGCTGTCGTCTGTCCGTATGAACGGAAAACATTTCCACGCTATTGAAGCTAGAGACTTGAAATTTGGAATATATGCTCGTGTGTACCCTCGTCAGATGCAGTGTCAAAATTTTCCCGATACGTCCACTTGGGGCGTGGCAAATCAGAAAATGCATTTTCCTGTATCTCAGAAACATGCGCATCCGCGCATCTAGCTCCATGATCTGGACAACGTATCGAGCTCTCTGACCTTGTCGAGGTAATCAGGGATGTACTGTAAGATAGTTCGCTGTCGGTGGACGTCGTCAAGTCGCTACGTCTAGCATTCGGTGGTAAGGCCAGAGCTTTGCATCAGCCAAAAGCTGCACAAGACTTTGCGACCTCAAAAGCGCCACTTCAGGTTCGGGATGATGGATTACAAATCTAAAATCTGCGACAAGCCAATTAAGTGTAGTCTTCGAGCCCGGAATGACTGCAAGCAGACTGACCACGAGTCAGATAGCTTTAAGTGCAGATCATTTCCTGCTGCCCCAGGTCATGGGCCGTAGACGCCAGCGGTAAAGCGGCGTTGTGGAAATACGGCAATTCAACGAATGCGCTTGCAAATGTCAAGTCTTTCAACGGGTTCGAAGCTTATATAGGTATTACCTGGCCCCCAGCATGCATGCTCGACAAGCTTGCTGAAGACGTAAGGGACCGGAAGGCCATTATAACTGGCGACGCTTGGACCATGGAATGGGACAGTCTTTCAACAATTACTAGAGATCTTCGAGACGCTGGATGTGGCTCTGCTCAACTCTGGACACGAATACACTTTCAGCCTAACTGGATTTGGGTATATAATTGACCTAACTTTTGTCACATTGCCCTTTTTTGAGAGTCTTAGCGACAGCTATACGGCCAGCAATCACTCTGCGCTTTTGTTTATAATCGGTGAGTCATCTGACAGAGCGCTGACTGCATACCTTCTGCCCGATAGCCTTCTTGGAGGGTATCCAGTCGCTGGGCACACCTGACCATGCTGATAGCTTGCCAAATGACGACCCAAATACAGACGCAAGCATTTTACGCAACATCAATGAGCAAATAAGCAAATTCCGCAGTATTAATGTACACGTAAGAAAAAGTTACCATCGGGCTCGCGGAAGGACTTCGCTCGCAGAAAAAAAGTTAGCTTACCAGGTGGCACGACGGCAGCTCAAAAAGGTCATGCGGACTAGTAAACGAAACTACTTTTAGACCTATGCGACTCTGCCGGAGCTGACCCCTGGGGTAGGACATACAAAAGGGTGGTTACAAAACTTTTCGCAGGCAAACAATTGCAGCATATTGATCGATTGGAGCTTAGGTCAATCGTGGAAACGTTATTGCCAGATAGATTGAGTTCCATTCTTGAACTTAACTCTACAACAGCAAGCCAGAATTCGGGCAGCGCTTATGCAGCTCTATCTACTGATGCAGAAATTAGGGTAGCTGCCACTAACCGAAGACCCAACTCTTCTCCAGGACCGGACGGGATTCCCAATAGGCCGTTAAAGCTGGCCATTCCCTTGCACTCAAGAGTGTTTATGGAATTATACAATACATGTTAAACTCAGGAAACGTTCCCTGCAATCTGGAAAATCCAGAACTTGGTATTACTACCCATGGCTACTATGTACGATGGCGTACTGTGCCTGAAACTATCAGTTGATGCACACACCATTAGCTTTGCAAACAATGTCGTAGTCGTCGCCATAGGTAAGGAGCTCAAGGATACAAAGTATATGTGCAACGTAAGTATCAGCCGCATTCCAAATTAGCTGACAGGAGCTGGATTCGACCTTACTGCGCACAAAACGGAGCTTGTCCTAGTTTGCAGTCGCATTGCGCCAAAGAGGCGACAAAGTATGCTGTGTTTATACTAGACACAAGATTGACTTTCCGCGAGCACATGAAATATGCGCCGACTCGCAGTCAAGGTATTCGTGCCACCTATCGATTGAGCAGAATCCGAGTCAACTGTTCCTTCCGAACAGTCTATGATGATTCGGCGCTCATCATACCGGAATGAAAAACATTTCTCTATGGCAAAGAAGATGGGATTACTCGACGAAAGGACGATGGGCACGCTCGCTCATCTCGGAGCTTGAACCATGAGTCAATCGTAAGCATGGAGAGATTAATTTCTATCTTTCACAGATTCTTTCTGGACATGCTTCCGCAGCTATTTAAAGCGGGTTGGCCATGACGACTCTGATGAGTGTAACTGGTGTGAATAAAGACTAGCGGAAGACGCCAAACACGCAATCTTCCAGTGTGAATGCTTCATTGAGGAGAGCCGTAGCCTGGAAAACTGGATGGAGAAGATATCGCTGTTTAAGATAGCGCAAAGCGCTTGCGAACCAATGCTTTACGGCAGTACCGCAAGCATCGCGCACACACTCATATTTAATTGCGTGCATCGAGCAAATTCTATAAGCTGCAGTTTTAGTGCATGTCTACTATATGACACTACTGCTTGCGAATTATCAGCTGCTGTATCGAATTGAATCATAGATGGCTTAGTAAGATAAAATGCAAAGGTGCATGCACACACAACGGCAAGTGGCTGCGTCATCTGTGGTTTGGCTACTATTTGTATGCCAATGTTATGGTAAATTAAATGTTTAATAACTTTTTTTGTAAACTATTTTTGGATCAAATTTGCAGGGCGTGATCATGCCATTCATATGTAGGTACGTGCCAAAGCACAAGAATCTAGTACTTGAAATAAGTGTTTCACAAATTTGAGGCGAAGGGGGCGTGGCATCCAAAATATAACAAAAACTGAAACTATGTAAGGCTCACATAATACTAAAAGCAATCTTATAGCTGAATTTAGTTTTTCGTTTTTAATCGATAACAATAAAATGAAAATAATTATCGATTTTCTGAAACAAACTCGATATGCGCGCCTTACACATGGACCTACAAAAAAAGCGTCTAGCTCTCATAGGTTCTGAGATCGACGCGTTCATACATACGGACAGACAGACAGACGGACAGAGCTAAATTGACTCGGCTTGCCACCCTGATCAAGAATATATATGCTTTATAGGGTCTGCCACGCCTCCTTCTGCCTGTACCATACAACATTTACATTTACAGTTACATTGCAACAAAACCATTATACACTGTTATAAAAACGGCTGATCAAGACAAATCAATGTTACCTGACAGATTTTCGGAATTTTGCATACAACCCGAAAAGGAAGATGATATTGATGAGGAAATTAATAATTATATCAAACATATTAAATTCAGCAATGCAATGAATTGTCACTGTTACAAATGTTCGCCAGACAAATTTTTAATGTTCCAACATCTTCTGCAACGGTGAAAGAGTTTTTTCTACTTCTAGTAGAATATTGGAAAACAGAAGAACTCGGCTGGTTGGAAAAATTTTTGAAAAAATATTCTTTTTATATACAAATTTTATATAGTTTTTTTTTTAATACTGACTATTTTATATGGAAAAAATAATTTCGAGAAATTCCGGGACCCGCGAAAAGCAAATTTGATTTCGGGACGGGATGGGACGGGAAGCAATTTCCTTCCCGATCCCATCTCTAGTCCGAAGCAAGGTTTTGGACTCAAAATGAAGATACATCAAAAATGAAAAAGTTCCCGCGAGTGCAAGTGATCAATGAAAGACGATGTCTTATAAGACGATTGTCATAAGAGAATTTTCCTATTTATAAGCAAAATTTTTGTGATTTATCGTGTAGGGGGAGGTTAATCTTCTATCGCATTTTAAATTTTTGCGCCAATCGGATACTGTGTTTCATTCCATTTTATGCCAATAATTTCAAGGATTATTTTCCGTAAGTATTTTGACATTTAACACCATTTAGCAGTCAGAAATCAAGTTGACAGTTAATATTGAAACATTTAATAGTTAAAGAACAATGTGCCGAAACCTATACTTATTTAAATATTCTCCTGTCTTCATTCTAAGAAAATATTAATGAAAAATTTAAATCCGTCGGTAACAAATAATTTAATCCAAGTTGTATGTGAAATTTTGGATGTACATACATATGTATGAACATAAAACCTTACATATGTATATTATACTTTACGCACTTACGTGCATATTTAATATTCATCACTGTTTCATAAATGTATATAAAATAAAAGTCATCGATCATTCGTAACGTCAAGACTTTTTTCTATCAATATAATTTAAATTTGTAAAATTATGTTACCAATTTTAAAGCATGAGAATTTATAATATAGAGATGCATATATGTATTTCGTAATTTTATGAATCGTTTGTACATACATATACATGTAAGAACATATGTCATTTGTAGATTACTACAAGTTAAGTACACATATGTATGTATTTTACTTTTAATTGTCACTATTATCATATGAATGTATGTATGTATATATGTTCAAAAGTACTTACATATGTATATAGGGATGCATACAAATGTATGTATGTAAAATTGTATTTACCGAAATAATGTGGATTTGCACTCCTTTTTGAAAATTCAAGGAGTAAATACAGTATAGCTGTTAAATTTAACTGGATTGTATCTTAAAATTTGTGCGTATTCACAACTCGTAAGCATTTTAATTTAAAAAACTTTTCACGGATTTAAGGAACAAAAGTGCTAGATACATATGTACAAAAATATGCAAGTTAAAACCACATTTTTGTAAATGTTTTGTTTTTATTTTTAATAGGAAAGGAGACGGTATTGTAATTGAGAAAAACTTAAATTCACTACGTTAAAGTTCAGCGTAAACATATTGAGATTTTTAGTTTTTACCCTTTGAAAATGGGAAATCAGGGTACAATGTTTTTGGGAGAGTTTGAATTAGGCAGAAGGAGGAGTGGCAGACCCAATAAAGTCTCTAGCTATTGTAGGTTCTGAGATGGCCGCGTTCATACATACGGACAGAATAGAAGAGACAGACGCACAAATCGACTCAGCTTGTCTACACTAAAGAAAACTTAATCGAATTATTTATTAATATTTTGTAGGTCCACCTTTTGCAGCAATTACCGCAAGCGGTCGTCGATGCATACTCCGTACTAGGGTTTTGGTATAATTTTCGACAATTTTTGCCCACTCGCATTTCAAAAGGGATGCTTTTGTGGATATTTGGTGCTTCCGGATCCTTTTCTCTAATTTCAAATGTGCTCGATTACATCGAGGTCTAATGATTGCGGCGGAGTGTGTGTAGTTGCTTAGTATTATTTAACATCCACTCCGTGTCAAGATATGACGTATGAACTTCAACTCTTGAGGCCCGAAATGTACCCTGTATTTTTGGAGCAGATATTTTTGAATTCTTTATTGTTGCCAAGGTTTGGCGTTGATCTCTTGCACTTAATTTTGGAGGACGCCCTAGAGCACATTAATCATTCGGTCAACTTTCCGTACACATTTTTCTTATAAGAGCTGTATTATAATTTGACCCATGATGACCCTTTATTCTTTCAAAAATGACAAATGAATTTCCAATGCATAGTAACTCAAGTGTGCGACTCGAAAAAAACCAAGTTTTTCTTTAAAAATGTGGAGCGACACGCAACAGTATCGTTTAAACCGTTATCAAAATGAAATTATTAAATTACAACCCCAAATTTGTTTGTTAAATTTTGGATACCGGCTCCAAATTTCCCCAAATATTTAAATTGAGGCTATTATTTGTTATTTGTATTGTTTGTCATTTAAGCATTACATAATTTCGGTTTTTGTTAAAATTTTTATGCCAAGCCCCTTCGCCTCAAATTTGTAAAACACGTATTTAAAGTACTAGAGACTTGGGCTTTGGCACATACATACATTTGAATGACATGATCACGCCCAACAAGTTTGATCAAAAACGTTCGTCTATGAAAAAAGTTTTTAAGCATTTTATTTACCATAAAATTGACATACAAATAGCAGTCCAAGCACAGATGACGCATGGACTTGCGCTTGTGTGTGCGTTTGCCTGTGTGTGTGTGTGTATGTATTGCTTGTAATGTGCATACATACATATACATATTTATAAAAGAAACAGAGAATGTTCGCAATAGCAGTTCTTCGCAGGGTTCAGGGTATCCCCTAGTCGAGCGTTTCGACTAAAATTTTCTTACTTGTTTTTTTGTCAGTTAATGAAATTTTTCGTTGTGTACGATATTTAATGACATACACTCTCCATCCGTGATCATACCGACTAGCTATGTCGATATAGTCCTCTGGGTATGCTTGAACGCGCCGATCTCAAAATCTATAAAATCAAGTAAGAACGTTGCTGTCGGACGCAACCAACAGCGAAATAATATTTCACGTCCCAACAGCACACAGGGGCATCTATCACATATTTTTTTTAAATTTAACCTTCCCCACTGTCGCCGCTTAAATTAGCTGCAGATTAAAACTTTTCATCGGAGGTGGCCAGACAGTTTCAATTAGGATCGAAGCTTGGAACCCTTACCTTAGCAAAAACACGCACCTAAATCGAGAGAGGTGGTATCTCTCAAAATAAGAGAGGTGGCAACTCTCAAAATGAGAGAGGGGGCAACTCTGAAAATGTGATTTAAGTTCGTTGGCGAGCGTAGAGGTGTGGGCTCGAACCCCGGTGCGGTCATGTTGATATTTTTGTTATATTTTCTTTATTTAGTTATTTTGTATTAATAAAATATCCTTTTCAAACATATATATATAATTTGACAAATCAAAAGACAAGGTCAAAGGTCACTAAGTCATTATGTGGCGCGTTATTGGGGAATCGATAAAGGAGGCCCCCAGTAACTTAGCATTCAATTTTGAAGCTTCTAGCACTAAAACTGTGGGAGATATAAGCTGATATTAGTTGCCACGCCCCCTGAAGGCGTAGATATATCCGCCATACCTTTTCGATTGTGGGATGTTAACCCGAGTATATATACCAAGTCTCAAGTCTCTAGCATCAATAGTGCTCAAAATATAACGAAACTAGTAAAATCACTATATATTCAGATCCGATTTGCCACGCCCCTAGTAGGCGTAACCATAAAATTTTTTGGGCGATCTTTATAGGATCGTAACAGTAACCCACGTGCCAAATTTGGGCGTTCTAGCTTTAAAACTGAAGAAGATACAGTTTGGCCCGATTTGCCACGCCCCCAATGGGCGTAGATATATCCGCCATAGCTTTTTGATTTTGGGATGTCGACATGAGTGTTCAGTTAAAATCTCAACTCTCTAGCCCTTCTAGAAGTAGTGTTTCTGAGATACAGGAAAATGCATTTTCCGATTTGCCACGCCCCTAGTGGGCGTATCGGGAAAATCTTGACACTTTATCAGACGAGGGTATACACGAGTATATATTTCAAATTTCAAGTCTCTAGCTTCAATAGCGTGGAAATGGTTTGCGTTCATACGGACAGACGGACGGACAGCATGACGGACATTGCACAAACCCAATATACTATATCACTACGTGAAATAGTATAAAAATCTATATTCAAAAGTTTAGGAGTCTCACAGGAACACTTATGAACGTATTACAAATAGGAAATTTGGATAAGTTTTTGAGAAAATTTATGTAACAGGCAGAATGAGGTTTGGAAGACCCCGTAAAGTTTATATATATTCTTGATCCGTTCGACTAGCTGAGTTGACATAGTCCATTGTCCGAATGAACGTAACGATCTCGTAACCCACAAATGCTTGATTTCTTAAATTTTATATATATACTCGTGAATACCATAGAATTTTTTTATACTGTGAACCCATGAAAATGAGAATAAGGGTATCATGTTTTAGTGAAAATGTATGTAACAGGCAGAAGGAGGCGTGACAGATCCCATATAGTATATATACTAATCAGGGAAAACGAATCGTTTTAGCCTTGTCCGTCTGGCTTTTTTTTGGGGCGTGGCAATTCGGATCTAATTTTACAGCAGCTTTTAAGGCATAAACTAGCAACATAATGACTCTGTGACCTTTGACCTTCTCTATTGTATTGCAAAATTTCATAAAAGTATTCATAAGAATATTTTAGTCTCACAAAATAAATAAATATTAGAAATATTGACATGAGTGCACCGGGAATCGAACCCACAGCTCTATACTCGCCAAAAGGCATCTCTCATTTTTACATTGCTTTTCGGTGCTTGTCGTTGCTATTCGAAGGTTATAAACTTATATCCCCATTGAAATTTCGATGGCCTCCTCGTGATGTTCCCTGGATACCAATTTAAAACTTTTAATTGGAAGCTAATTAATTATACTAAGATTTATTTTTAATATACAAAGTGGGAGATGACTTTATGGGGTGCAGGGTCGTGAATAGTGCTTTCTATTTATCCACTGGTCTAGGTTAGGGACTATTTTTGCTGTCTAATCTGACGCCTATATAGTTCACTGTCCTCTAAGAAGGTATCAGGGTCCCGATTACTCGCATCTCACTTGGATTTGTATAATAACCATGTATTCAAGTAAATACAATTATCAATTGTTCAGTCTTTACAAATTGTAAATTTATTTATATTCACGTGTCGTTTTATATGTTCAGCTGTACTCGCTGTCCAGAATCAAGTATCTTCTCTTTCTTTTATTCCCCTTACATTTGTTGGTGTGGGTGATTAGCGTTTGCTTTTTCCCTCGTGCTCTATATCAGCTGTTTTGTTGTTTATTCTCTCAACACAATCCTCTCTTTGCTTTGCGCTTGTACTTTATTTTTATCTAATCTCCCGTTTTGTTGTTTTGAGCTTCTCTTTCAACATATAAATTCTCCCTTTGCCTTGCGCTTTTTTCATTTCTGTTTCTAATCTTCTGTTTTTGTGTTTTTTTTCTTTAATCCTAATTGCCAATATGACCTGTTGTAAAAAAAATTGCTCTTTACGGCAAACATCTGATTCTACACAAGTGCAATTTATTAAATGCTGGTTGTGTGAGAATATGATGCACAGTAAATATGCTGGCCTTACAGGGCGCGACTATGATAAGGTCATGTCCACTGCTAAAGTTGGTTGTGGTGTCCACTTTGTTTGGAAAAACAAATAAATTTTTCCAAAATGTATAGCTCGGTGCGGGTTCAATTTTTAAAAATTAATAATATATCAAAACAGTTTTCTGATGAACTAGATGCTGTTGATAAATTATTAAATCAATATGATTTTGAATCTTCTCAGGCTGTGACGCCAACTGCTTCTCAGTTGGGACCACCTTTTATACCTGTGTCTCCAAATTTATTAGCTCCTTCAACACCTTGTTCTGAGTCTCTTGTGATTCCATCTTCTTACAGTGCGTCAGGGACACCAGTATTAGATATCCCAGAGTCTATACTGATTTCAACTATTTTATCCCCATCTGTTGCTCAAACGAACAACACTCTGGCCATTTCTCCTTCACTTACCATACCTACTTTATCTGTCGTTTCAGCCCGAAAGAAAGTGTTCTTATTCAGACTTTCATCTGACACGACATGTGAACCTGTTTCTGCTTTTAGTACCAGTAAATCAAACGCTAAAGTCTATATCGAAGTTCAATTTTGCAACTCCTCGTGAAATTGCTTCTCTTAAAGTCAACATGCCAACTGAAATCTTTACAACAATTTGCGACGCCAAATTTTGGCCTCCTCATGTATTTGTGCATGAATTTAAGCATAAGAGTCGAAATAGGCTGTGCTCGGCTTTGCTAATCCTCGGTACAATCTTCATCTAATATTGTGCCAAAAAACTGATAACTGTTCAAACTTCTTCACAGATCTTAATTTATTAAAACGATCGTGGCCTGAATTCTAAACTCAGAAAGCTTTTCTTGAGTAGTTTCAGTGTTCGTTTTGGTTAAGCACGAATGTTTATAATAGTGAGACTATCTCGAATGATTTCACTATTTACAGACATGATCGACTGTCTCGTAGAGGTTGAGGTGTCTTATTAGGTGTTAAATCTAATATTCTCTCCGAACCATTCATTTTTTCAGCATCTCATGATGTCGAGATAGTTGCTGTTAAGCTAGCTCTTAAATCTTGATTCCTTTTTATTACTTGTTCATATATTCCCCCTCTTCTGATGTTCAAGTTTATGCGCAACATATGGCTTGCATTAATGAAATTTATGGACATGTAATGGTTAATGATTTGTTTCTGGTGTTGGGTGACTTTAATATACCGAACACTTCTTGGATCCCTAATCCTAGTTCAAGTTCCCTTATTCCTACAATGGATTGTTTTTTCTTTGATGAATTACTTTCTATTTCTGTCTCAGAGGAATTCAATCTCAAATCATTTGAATCGATTGCGTGATCTGGTTTTTATTAATGATGACTTATGCATTAATGTTTCTAGATCATCCCCTTTTTGTTTACCGGAGGATATTCACCATCCTACATTGAAGGTATCTCTGCCCCTAAATACTCCACCAATTTGTGAACCTACTCCATCAAAACGTCTTTGTTATAAGTGCGTTGCTGTTAATTGTGCAACAACTATTTTCTATAGCATTTTAAACTCTTTTATTGATGAGTGTGTCCTATGTGTCTCCCTGTGCCTTTTTCTAATAAACCTCCATGGCTTACTCAGGCGCTTTTTAATTTAAGAAACAACAAGTAAGAACGTTGCAGTCGGACGCAACCGACAGCGAAATACTATTTCACGTCCCAGCATTACACAGGGGCATCTATCACATTATATTATTTAAAATTTAACCTTAAATCCCCACTGTCGCCGCTCAAATTAGCTGCAGATTAAAACTTTTCAGTGGAGGTGGCCAGACAGTTTCAATTTGGATAGAAGCTTAGAACCCTTACCTTAGCAAAAACACGTACCTAATTCGAGAGAGATGGCATCTCTCAAAATGAGAGAGGTGGAAACTTAGAAAATGTGATATAAGTTCGTTGGCGAGCGTAGAGGTGTGGGCTCGAACCCCGGTGCGGTCATGTTGATATTTTTGTTATATTTTCTTTACTTATTTTCTATTAATAAAATATTCTTTTCAAACACAAATACATAATTTGGCAAATCAAAAGACAAGGTCAAAGGTCACTAAGTCATTATGTGGCGCGTTATTGGCTTAGAAGCTGCAGATGTCTTGGTTCCCTTCAATGTTTTTCAGCTTCAATCCCCCGTTCTGAGCGTCGACTCCCCTTCCCGGCGCTCGGGGTGTTTGCCTAGCTGTGCACGTATCCTGAACACTATCGATTGTCGGTGAGGCTCCTTGAGTACCTGTAGATGACTCACAACTCTTGTTAGCATTTTTCCTCCTTGCACTTGGACTATATTCCATTTTCTGTTGACTACCACGTACTCAGTTGTATCAAACGTGGGTGTCAGCTTATGGTGGCGCAAGACATTCTTCAGCACAACTTTGTCTCCGGGTTGCACATCGGATGCTTTGGCGCCTCTTTCCTTGTCTGCTTTCTCTTTTCCTTTCTGTTTGTTCAAGCAGTCTAAGTCCCTTTCATAAACATTACCTATTAAGTCTTGAATATCTGGTATCTTGTCTCTAATGATCCGGTTAAATATCAATTGCGAAGAAAAAGTAGTCGATTAACACCAGTACATAGTCGTTTGGCAAAGGTCCTAAAAAGTCAGATGTGACACATTGATAAGAAGAGTACCGCAACGTCTTTGAAACGTGCGTAGACGTAACAGTTATATATATTATATGCATAAGGCAGTCTTCGTTTCATCGTCTAGCCAAATTCTTTCTGTTTGTATTATACACTTATGACCACTACATCAATAGCGTATTTTGATGTTATGATTTCTTATAGCTTGTCGGGTACTTCAACATATCTGTCATCCCGGCATATGATCGATTAGGCTACGTCCTGCATCTGCACATTTTTTTTGTCCTGACTCTCCACATCTAATGCACAGGCTTTCACTATTTCTTTCTGAACCTGTGCAGTTAGTCTGCAGGTGACCTACCCTAAAACATCGTTATAGAGTTCTAACTAGCTCTCGGCTTTTTGGAGCAGTAACTTTAATGCTTTAATTTTAATAATTGGAAGTCCAGTGCCGGGTTGGAAAGGACTTTACGCATTGCATCAGCTACGTCCGGTTCTACAGTAAGAGAGTCGAGATCTTTAGCTACAGTTTATTATAAACTGGGACCAAAACGCCCAAGAAATATATACATATTGACGACAAACCCTGAGTTTATAGTCTAATAATCTCCATTAATTTAAAAGATCACTACCTTTTATTGATTATGAGATCGCGCTCGTTAATTATACCCTGAACATATTAATATTAAATTAAGGATATAAGGGTGTTCTTAAAGTATAAGTAACAGACAGAGGCGTGACAGACCCCATAAAGTATATATATTCTTGATCAGGGATCAGGATCAGAACCTATCAGAGCTAAACACTTGAAATTTTTATGTAGGTTCCTGTATTGCTTATAAAAATCGATAACTATTTTAATTTTAATGTTATCGATTAATAACGAAAATCGAAATGCAGTTATAACATTGTATCTAATTCGTCTTTCTAGTTAGAGTCTTCAAATTTAGCTTTTAGAGCCTTATACATTTTCGATTTTTGTTAAATTTTGGATGCCACTCCCTTCAAATGATAAAAAATGTTCGTCTACAAGAAAAGTCATTCAACTTTTAGTTTCCCATAATATTGGCAAACATTTAGTAACCCAAGCGCTGTTGACGCAGGGACTTGCGCTTGTTTCTTGCGTGCTCAATTGGGTGTGTGTGTATGTGTTGTAAACGAAAAATTTTTGGAATGCTTGTTTTACTTTGTTTTTATAACCGGAACCCATTAAAAATGGAAAAAAAAGGTATAGTGTTTTTGTGAAAATGTATGTAAGAGGCAGAAGGAGGCGTAGCAGACCCCATAAAGTATATATATATATATATATATATATATATATATATATATATATATTCTTGATCAGGGAGAGAAGCCGAGTCGATTTAGCCCTGTCCGTCTGTCTGTCTGTCTGTCTGTATGTTTGAACGCGTCGATCTCAGAAGATATAAGAGCTAGAAACTTCAAATTTTGTTTTGGAAGTTCGTGTATAGCGCGAACTGTTATCGCTTGAATGATCTCGATTAAAAATCTATATCTTCACTTAGTTATAAAATTCTATTTAATTAATCTTTATATTGTGGGTGATTGATCATATAAAACAAATGTGAATATGAACATATTTTCAGAGGTATTAAGAATCAATGTTTAGCGATAGTTTCTTTTGATGGTGAATATATTGTTGTGTACGTGCAACTATTGTTGGTATCCTTTTCTTAGCAGAAATATCACAATCACACCCGTGTTTCGTGGAGTATTATTTGTCAAGCGCGCGTCAGCTCGCGCAATTAAAAATGGAGGGTTCTGTGTATAAGTGTACTGAATCGGGTCTAATAAGTTTCCTTTCCTCGTTTTTGTTCAGGTTTCAGGCGAATATGAGTTTCTCCGTTTAGTATTGATGGAGGTTTGGGAGTGGAAATTAGAGAAAATCAATAGTAATGATCTCAGTATCTCACAGATTGATCGTTTAAATGAAAAAATTGGATTTTTCATCAAGCACATAAGAAAGTATATGTAAAATATGAAAAAGTGCAATCGTAACTTGCAAAGACTTAAAGTTTCTCACTCAAGGTGACTTTCGCAGCCGCTTATTATTAATTTGTATGAGCAGGTGACGGATACAGCTTCATCTATAATGGACAGGCCAATACTGACCTATTCCGATGCCGGAATACGATCAAAAAGAAAGTTATTATCTTACCCTTCAACAGACATACAATTTTCACGCGTCATTTATTACTCTCCGCATTACTTTCTGTGAAGAAAGCCACAAAGGATGAATTAGTTAAGGGACTGAAAGTTGCCAGGGAAGAAAAACCAGAAAACTTAGCTGTGCTTGAAAAATGAATGATCCCTAAAAAGTTGACCCCTCTTGCTCCTGAAAATGTTGGAAAATGCTTTAACAAAACAGCATTACATCAACATTCATAATATAAATAAATCACTATTTCATCTCAGTACTCGGTTGATATTGAAAAATGTAATGTATTTTGTAAAAAAACACTTTGATTATACATAAACACATATGCCAGGTATTCAATATCACCAATGGTCCAAAAAATATTAATTCACGGCTGGAAAACGGTGAACGCGTCCTTAGATCCGATTGGATGTCTGGGAGAAAGTGTTAAATGTGCAAAATTTGAAGGCGCTAGCTTGAAACTTGACTATGCCAAAAATCGGGATTTCTGATCATAGTGCGTTTGTAGGACCGACTTCTGCATTTATTGTCATTTATATTTAGAATACAGAAATGCAAACAACTCACTGCAAATCTTGGAATTCATACTCCCAACCCAAGAGCAAACAATTTGTATACCCTAAACCAATAGAAAATAGAAATTCTGGAATAATGCAAATGTAAATGGATGAAGAAGGCATGTCATGTTTAATGGTATCGACAAAAAATGAAATCTAAATTCAAATTCAGGAATTATTCAGGAATACAAGTCTTTTTATACCCTGAACCCATTGAAAATGGGAAAATCAGGGTATAATGTTTTTGTTGGAGGGCGTATGTATGTAACAGGCAGAAGGAGGCGTGACAGACCCCATAAAGTATATATATTCTTGATCAGGATGACAAGCCGAGTTGATATAGCCATGTCCGTCTGTCCGTCTGTCTGTCCGTATGTATGAACGCGTCGTTCTCAGAACCTATAAGAGCTAGAGACTCGAAATTTTTTATGTAGGTCCGTGAATATCACGAAAAGATCGAGTTTGTTAAAAAAAGTCGATAACTATTTTAATTTAATTGTTATCGATTAAAAACATTATCGAATGTTAGTTATAAAATTATATCTCCCACGTCTTTATAGCTAGAGTCCCCAAATTTTTTTGTAAGTTTTATATTTATTTTCTCTAATTTTGATTTTTGTTAAATTTTGGATACCGGCTCCAAATTTCCCCAAATATTTAAATTGAGGTTAGTTGCACTCAAAGCCAGTAAATGAATGGGTTTACATTTTTAAAAATTGGAAAAAATGTAATAAAATATGTTGAACATAAGCTGAAAATTTCATTCAAATCCATTAATTCGCGCAGAAGTTATTAAACAAAACATTTTGCCAATCGGCCAAACACGTGACCAGCAAAGCAAAGCAAACTGTTTTCCTATACATGTGCACACATACACACATACACATTGAGCTGCGTGCATCTAGCAAGTTCTAAAACCCGCAAGTTTTAGTGTACATATTTCCAATAGATGGCGCTATGATTTGCGAATTATCAGCTGCTCAGTTGGTTCGAAACTTGGATGGCGCTATTCAATCGAACCATAGATGACGCTATTAGCTAAACAATTGAAATGAATTGAATTTAGTTTTCTGTGCGTTTATACGAAATGCTAATTATGCAGTATTTTAACGCAGATAGCGCGGGGTTTAGGGTATCTCCTAGTCGGGACCGCCGACTAGAGTTTTCTTACTTGTTTTTTATTGCTTAACTTTAAAATTTTTTTCATGAAAGTTTCAAAAAACACATTTTAAAATACTAAAGGCTTGTGATTTGGAAAATACCCACATATGAATCAACTCCATTTTTGTATGTATTTATGTATATTTAATAAAGAACGTTAATTACGTTGGGAAAATTTAAATTGTAAAAAAACTAATAACAAATTTAGTTATTCATAACATATTGTCATATTGCCGCCCAACTGCAGTCGCTACGTAAATTGTGCATTTAGCACAGTACGTGCTTATCCGTGTATGCCTGCATATGTGTGTCTATGTGTTTATACACTGAACCCATTGAAAATGGGAAAAAAGGGTATAATGGTTTTGTGAAAATGTATGTAACAGGGAGAAGGAGGCGTGGCAGACCCCATAAAGTATATATATTCTTGATCAGTGAGAGAAGCCGAGTCGATTTAGCACTGTCCGCCTGTCTGTCTGTCCGTCCGTCCGTCCGTCCGTCCGTCTGTCCGTATGTTTGAACGCGTCGATCTCAGAAGATATAAGAGTTAGAGAGTTCGTGTATATCACGAGTTTGTTTCAAATAATCGATAACTATCATCGTTTTAATGTTATCGATTAAAACCGATATCTTCATTTAGGTATACAATTCTATTTAATTCATCTTTCTAGCTAGAGTCTTCAAATTTTGCATTTAGTGTTATTTGAGCCTTACACAATTTCGGTTTTTGGTTAATTTTGGGTGCCACGCCCCCTTCGCCTCAAATTTATAACTCCCGTATATCAAATACTAGAGACTTGTGCTTTGGCACATACATACATATGGATGACATGATCACGTCCAACAAGTTTGATCAAAATCGTTGCTCTAGAAAAGTTATTAAACATTTAATTTCCCATAATGAAACTTAATTTTTCGGTTCCTTCAAGAACAACTAGGCACTTTCGTCCGTTGCATTTACCTCTGCTCACATCGGATTACTCGTTGCACAGTGCTTCTCATGTATTATGCGCGAATTATAATAAATTTTATCACGTTTTTTCCTCTGAACTCTCTCTTCCTCTAATCAAATCTTTGCTTTCAGCTTTTCTTTGGGATATCACTCAATCGTGATGGTGGAAATTTTATTTTTTTATTACATATTTATATTATATATTTATATTTACAGTTAGATTCTCTAATTTTACTTTTAATTTTCCTGTATTGCCTCTTAAATTTCTTTATTTCAATAATATAACTAACCACATCGGGCTGTGAATTGGGGCATAGCTGGCTGGACTGGCAAATAAAATACTCCCAACGGGTTGGTGATATTTCGAAATTGTTTATCTGTTTGTTTTAGGCTTTAAACAAAGTTGTTTAGTTTGTACTTAAGTTGACACTCGACTTGTCAATTATATTTTGATAATAAATAAATAAATAAACATTGCCAAGCAAAGCAGCCAAAGAACAGCTGACGCACCGACTGGCGTTTGTGTGTGCGTTCGCCTGTGTATGTGTGTGTATGTTTTGCTTGTAATGAACGTACATATGCATGTGTACATAAAAGAAACAAAGAATGCTTGGAATAGCGGTTCTTCGCAGGGTTCAGGGGATCTCTTAGTCGAGCGGTCTCGACTAGAGTTTTCTTACTTGTTTTGTAATGTATGCTCGACAGATACGTAGAATATTCATAAAATCGCTTCTTTTCAGTCTTCAAGGGAATATTTTAAATTTGCATGATAAAATTTAATTTAATTTATTCAAAAATAATAAAGTATTGTCTTGAATTTTAGAGAAATTCTTTAAAAGATTTGTATTACAATAACACCAAGTTTTTCTTTTACTTTTTAGAAAAAATGGCGACTACTTCAAATCATTGTGTTGCGGACATGACAGCAATAACTGAAATTGACGAAAATGGAATAAACCGTAATCTAAAATTACGTTACTGTAAAGATATAATATATGTATCCTTTTAAAAATAATTTAATACAACGCAACCGACCGCGAAATACTTTTTCACGCCCAAGCACCCTACATACCCTGATTTCCCATTTTCAATGGGTTCAGGGTATAAAAAGTCTCAAGTCTCTAGCATCAATAGTACTCAAAATATAACAGAATTAGTAAAATCACTATATGTATATTCAGATCCGATTTGCCACGCACCTAGTAGGTGTGTCCATTTTTATAGGATCGTAACAGTAACCGGCGTGCCGAATTTGGGCGTGTTAGTTTTAAAACTGTAGAAGATACAGTTCGACCCGATTTGCCATGCCCCAATGTTCGTAGATATATCTGCCATAGCTTTTAGATCTTGGGATGTCGACGTGAGTGTTCTATTCAAATCTCAACTCTTTAGCCCTTCTAGAAGTAGTGTTTCTGAGATACTGGGAGGTGCATTTTCCGATTTGTCACGCCCCTAGCGGGCGTATCGGGAAAATCTTGACACTTCATCAGACGAGGGTATACACGAGTATATTTTCCAAAATTTCAAGACTCTAGCTTCAATAGCGTGGAAATGGTTTGCGTTCATATGGACAGACGAACGGAAAGCATAACGCACATTGCACAAAACCAATATACTTTTTTCACTTCGTAAAAAATATAACAAGTAAGAAAACTCTCGTTGAGACCGTTCGAGTAGGGGATATCCTGAACCCTGTAAAGCACCGTAATTCCTAAGAACTATTAATATTCTTCGTTTCTTCTATATGTACGTATGTACATAATAATAAACATATACACACATACACGCACGCACAAGCAAAGGCTCTGCTAATAACGCAGACTGCGCTTGGGCTGCAAGTCCCCTATGTTATGAGAAATTAAATGTTTAATAAATTTTTTCGTAGACTAACGTTTTTGATCAAACTTTCTGAGCGTGATCATGAGTGTATCTGTCAAAGCACGAGTCTCTAGTATTTGGATTACGTGTTTTGAAAATTAGAGGCGAAGGGGCGTGGCATCCAAAATTAAATAAATATCAACATTGTATAAAATCACATAAACTTGCAAAATTTGAAGACTCTAGCTATAAAGGTGAATTGATCGATAACATTAAACCGGGAGCAGTTATCGATTTTTTAAACAAACTAGATCTGCCCATGCTATACAGGGATCTACATACAAATTTCAAGCCTCTAGCTCTTATATGTTCTGAGATCGTTGCTTTCAGACATACGGACAGACGGACAGGGCTAAATCGACTCTACTTGTCTTCCTGATCAAGAATATACATACATTTTTTATAAACCATTATACCCTGATTTCCCATTTTCAATGGGTTCAGGGTATAACAAGTAAGACTAGAAAGGCTAGGCTACATAATACTCATTTACGTCCTAGTACCCTGTTTCAAAACATTCAACATATGGATTTTGAGATTTGCCACGCCTTTATATTTAATTCTTGAGTATTTTATACAATTTTGATTTTTGCTGTTTACCATGTTGCTCGAATTGAAGGTCAGTCATTTAACCATTAAATAATTACAATTTTTCGTAAATTGACATTGAAGTTATTAAACAAAATGCTTAGCTAATGTTTAGCTAATTGACAATTGGCTGAGTTTGTGTTGCAAATCCGAGTATTTTCGAAATTTAAATGGAATATGATAGAGAATGCTTAACAATGAGCCAGGGTGAATTGTCGACAAGGCGCTTTACAGTTTTGGGTCAAACATGAAAAATGTGATTATGGTAAAAAAAAAAACAAATTTTTATAGGAAACTATTTCTTTTTTATACCCTGAACCCATTAGAAATGGGAAATCAGGATATAATGGTTATATTAAAATATATGTAATAGGCAAAAGAAGTCTTGGCCGACCCATAAATTGTATATATTCTTGATCAAGGAGGCGGGAGCTGTGTGGATTTCGTATGAGAGCAAATTGAAGCTTGAGACTCGAAATTTTCTCATGTATACTTTCTTCAGATAAAGAGTCATGATAAATCAGAAAATGCATTTTCCGGTATCTCAAAAAAAAATACTTGTAGAATTGGTAGACCTGAAACTTGGAATATGTACTCGTGTCGACATAACAAGACTAACAAGTAAGAAAAGTCTAGTCGAGACCGCTCGACTAGGGGATACCCTGAACACTGCGAAGCACCATTATTTATTTTATATACATTTGTATATGTATGTTCTTTACAAGAAACACATACACACACACACGCACAGCCGTACGCACACACAAGCGCCAGTCGCTGCGTCAGCTATGCTTGGGCTGCTATTTGCATGTTATGTTTGTAGACGAACATTTTTTATCAAACTTGTTTGACTTTATCATATCATTCATTTGTTTTTGAAATACGTGATTTACAAATTTGAGGCGAAAGGGGCGTGGACCAAAAAATTTGACAAAAGCCTAAACTGTGTATGAAAATAGTTATTGATTTTCTGAAACAAACTTAATATGCGCGCCCTATACAGGGACCTACAAAAAATTTGAAGTCTCTAGCTCTTATAGGTTCTGAGATCGACGCGTCAAATCGACTCGGCTTGTCAACAAAACCATTATCCCATATTTTCTCATTTTCAATGGGTATTAGGGGTATAAACAAAAACATTTTTGTCATATAAGCGTATTTTCACACGTATTTGACCGAAATCATATTTTTCCTTTTTGACATAAGACTGAGATCACCCTGTGCGTTCATTTTAAAGACCTTCTTCTTATAGGGATAATATTTTTGTGAAAATGTAAGCAACAGGCAGACGGAGGCGTGTCAGATTCCATAAGAATATACACTGTCATGCATTTGAATAGCTGACAGCTATTTAAAATCGAATATACAAGTATTTGACTCTAGTAAACTTATTAAACCGATATAGCACTTTTTTCTATTCAGTATGTCATCCTCTCTTAATGTAGCAAAACAGAAACTTCTTCAAAATATTCATATTTTTATAGTAAACAATTTTCTGTGAGTTCTTCCAAAATTGCATACTTTTTTACCAGTTTTTGAATAGGGTCAGAAGTGATTTCACCATTATGCATACAACTTTATGTTATGAAATTAATTTGTTTTCAATTTATCGACGTTTTAAATAAAACAAGTAAGAAAACTCTAGTCGAGACCGCTCGACTAGGGTATACCCTGAACCCTGCGCAGAACCGCAATTCCAAACAATCTCCGTTTCTTTAATATACATAAGTTTATATATATGTTCATTACAAACAACACATACACACACACATACACAGGCGCAAGCACTCACAAGCGCAAATCGTTGCGTCAGCTGTTCTTTGGCTGCTGTTTGCATGGCAATGCTATGGGAAATTAAATGCTTAATAACTTTTTTTCTAGAGTAACGATTTTGATCAAACTTGTTGGGCGTGATCACGTCATCCATATATATGTATGTGCCAAAGCACAAGTCTCTAGTATTTGATATGCGGGAGTTACAAATTGGAGGCGAAGGGGGCGTGGCACCCAAAATTTAACAAAAACCGAAATTGCGTAAGACCCAAATAACACTAAATGCAAAATTTGAAGACTCTAGCTATAAAGATGAATTAGATAGAATTTTATAGCTTAATTTAGATTTTCGTTTTTAATCGATAACAATAAAACGATAACAGTTATCGAATTTCTGAAACAAACTCGATATGCGCGCCCTATACAGGGACCTACAAAAAAAATTTGAAGTCTCTAGCTATTGTAAGTTCTGAGATCGACGCGTTCATACATACGGACAGACGGACAGACGGACAGACGGACAGACAGACAGACAGACGGACAGGGCTAAATCGACTCGGCTTGTCTCCCTGATCAAGAATATATATACTTTATGGGGTCTGCCACGCCTCCTTCTGCCTGTTACATACATACGCCTTCCAACAAAAACATTATACCCTGATTACCCATTTTCAATGGGTTCAGGGTATAAAAATACTATGGGCGGCGGTAAAGCATTTATTGGTGGGGAAAAAGGAACAAAATCTGCGTACAAGGAGTGCCAAATTGGAAAAAACAAAAGTTAGGTATACAATTTTCTTTAAAAACTCATCAAATTAAGGGAATAATGCATAACTAGGTCCGTCTGTCCGTCCGTATGAACCAACGATCTCGTAAACCATGAGAGCTAGAGATCTAAAAATTCAATATTTTCAAAATTTCTATAACTCATCCTGTTCTCTTATCGATGAATTAACTTCGCTTTCGTTTACCGTTAAAGCTAGAAACATCAAGTTTACTATGTACATAGATCCATGAAAAGAATACTGTAAGGATACGATTTAGCTGTGGTGCAGAACTCAGGGTCACCTACAAGAAATTTATAAATTGCTGAGAGGGAAATGGCTTTCTTTAGGTTGGCGGCAGAGTGCCGGCAAGAAGCGATGCGATAATATAAAGCGATAATGAGCGAAAAAGCTCAGTACGCATATCTACATGTAATCGCTTATCTCATGTCAGAGTGCAGGCGAAGCGAGTCAAAGCGAAAAATGAAGGGAGTTGCGAGAGAGCAATTCTGAATCGCTTTATCACTTGATATCGCGTTGGTCATTCGTATGCTTTTGTTGCATATTAGATAAATTTCTGTTATTTGTGATGAAGTATGTTTTGTTTTTGCAATTCTACATATTTTTATGCATTTTGTCTCAATGCAATGCGAAAAGAACAAACTAAAATTATAGGAGAAAAAAGTAAATGCAAATGCAAGCACAATGAAAACCTTGGATTTTTTTAGAGCCTATACACGAAAAGTAGGGATATGCGAAAGAAACTACTGTGCAGAGCATTCAAATTAATTGATTTTTACCGTTTAACGAGGAAAATACAGGTAGTTCTGACGCAAAATAACTAAATATCAGAGCTCGCAAATAACAGTTGAGCGACGGAAAAAACGTGTCTTCACTCAGCACGCTCGCGCTCCGACTACAACCGTTTTTTTCGTATCTCATTCATTTCGGTCAGACCGCTAGCGAACACTTGAGGGAAATGAAGAAAAAGATTTTTGAGCGACTAATGCATATACATGTGCTATGTAAACGTACTTTGTGAATGGTATTACTCAAAGTATCTTACATTTACGAAATATTTTTCTTTTTAAATGATATCAAGCTTAAACTGCCACATTTGAATGCGCTCGCACAGGTAGTTCTAGCTACACCGGTAACTCAAGTGTCTGTGATGCGCAGACAATTTAAATGCATTATTAGTTATTAAACTTAACAATAAGTAGTATAAGTTTACTACTAAATAAATAAATAAATAAATATTTTTAATACAAAAAAACACATTTTTTTCCAACAAGGAATTAATGGAAAAGAGTACCCAAAAGACTTTTTGCATTGACTTTTTCAGCCATTTGCTCACTTACTAGGGCTCAGCTCGCTACCGCCAAATTTTTCGCTCCAGAGCAGATTCTCGACGACACAAAAAAAAATCCCTGATGCGAAGACCGATTCAAACAAGCAAAAATCGGTCTTGCTTAAAGCGAGAGCGGAATATTGTTTCTTTTTTAATTATTTTCCTCCGAATATGGTCAAACGTTGTTATTGATATTCGAGTGTAATTTAAAAATGTTTTTTTTTAACTGCCTTAAATTAGTATATAAACCATATAATTTTAATTGAATGGATTCCGTTTGTTTATGAAAAAATCATGCAGCTGACTGCAACTTAGAGTATAATCAGAACACTCTCCCTAGCTTCTTTACACCTCTCACGCTCGTAGCCAACTAACTCTCGCAGTCAAGCCCGCTCTCCACTCTAGAGCTCGCGTGCATGGTTACATTTCCAGCTGCGTTGCACGGTCGAATTGCCTGATCGTCGGCACGTGCTGAGCCGTTACAATATAAATTCAAATTGAACTCTTAACTATTATAACTGATCATGTGTCCCAATTCTTAAATTTACAAATTCCAAAAAAAAAAAACCAAACTGACAAAACTGTTATCTACAAACGAAAACAACATAAAGCGTTTGTAATTTTTGGACTCTGTATGCCACACCTCCTTCGCCCTAAATTTGTAAAAATGTATTTTTTATACTATTAACTTGTACTTTGGCAAATTCACATATATGAATGAAATTATCACACTGACAGTTTGATTAAGAAAGTTAGTTTTAGAAAAGAAAAGAAAGTTTTAGAAAAAAGTTATTAAACACTTAATTTCGAATCATTTTGGCATATTGCGTCCCTGTTATGCGTGCATGTGTGAGCGTGCGTATATTCGAAGTTTGAAATATGCATATTGCCCCACCCTCAAATAAAAATTTCAACTGTTCATAACTTTTAAAGGAATGAAGATTGTTTCATAATTTAAACGCACAACACGTGTTTAGAGTTATTGTCCAGATAAAAGATAGGATGCTCCTTTAAAATATTTAAGCACAGACAGCTGTGGTGAAATTATTAGCGCCATGGGATGTTGCGAAATTCAAAGTTGTAAAACTTTGAAAATAACTGAATTTTTGGAACATAAAATGATTTCATTCAACTAGTCAATCTATTAATATATATGTAAAAAGAAAAGACTCCATATTTTTTGGGTATTTCAAAATATGTATATTCACTTATCAGTCAAAAAACAGCGAAAACAGAAAATTAACTTATAAATGTAAAACAAAAACACGTTTAATTCAAAACTATGGTATTTAACTAGTGTGTTAATATTTGGCTGGGTATGCTTTATCGGCTATTACGGCCGCACAACGCCTTGGCGTGGAATCCACTAAATCCTGACATCTAGAAGTAGGAATCCTTTCCCAACTTTCTTTCACAACCATCCAAAGTGCTTCCTTTGATGTTGGGTTGCAGGTGTGAACTTCCTTTTTAACATCAGTCCACAAACTCTCAACTGGGTTGAGATCCAGAGACTGTGGATGCCATTCCATGACGTTGATGGCGTTGTCCGCAAACCACTTTTCTGCTTTTCTGCTCGTGTCCTTGGGGTCATTGTCCTGCTGCAAGACCTAAACTAATGACATTTCATCCTCTGTATGTGGTAGCATTATATTTTGCGTTTTAGTCCAATGAATCGGACCTACTGCATAATACGAAAAGCACGCCCATATCATACTGCTGGAAACCCCGTGCTTCACCGTTATTTTTTTTTTTTTATACCCTGAACCCATTGAAAATGGGAATTCAGGGTATAATGTTTTTGTTGAAAGGCGTATATGTAACAGGCAGAAGGAGGCGTTGCAGACCCCATAAAGTATATATATTCTTGATCAGGATGACAAGCCGAGTTGATATAGCCATGTCCGTGTGTCCGTCTGTCCGTATGTATGAACGCGTCGTTCTCAGAACCTACAAGAGCTAGAGACTTAAATTTTTTTATGTAGGTTCCTGTATATCACGAAAAGATCGAGTTTGTTAAAAAAAATCGATAACTGTCTTAATTTTAAAGTTATCGATTAAAAACGAAATCGATGCTCAGTTATATAATTCATCTTTCTAGCTAGAGTCTTTTAATTTTGCATTTAGTGTTATTTGGGCCTTACGCAATTTCGGTTTTTGTTAAATTTTGGGTGCCACGCCCCCTTCGCCTCAAATTTGTAACTCCCGTATATCAAATACTAGAGACGTGTACTTTGGCACATACATACATATGGAGAACGTGATCACGCCCAACAAGTTTGATCAAAATCGTTACTCTAGAAAAAAAGTTATTAAACATTTAATTTCCCATAACATTGCCATGCAAATAGCAGCCTAAGAACAGCTGACGCACCGGCTTCCACTTGTGTGTGCGTGCGCCTGTGTGTGTGTGTGTAATAAACATATATATACATAACTATATAAAAAAAATATCGGTTCTTCGCAGGGTTCAGGGTATACCCTAGAGCGGTCTCGACTAGAGTTTTCTTACTTGTTTTTTTGTGTACACTGGTCTGTAATCCTTATTTGGTGGTCTCCTAACGAAAGTACGAGAACCTGTCCCTCAATGTAATACGATTTTACATTCGTCTGTCCATAATACAATCCTCCACTTTTCCACTGGACATTTGGAGTGTTATTTAGCAAACTTCATATGTTTAGCTGCGTGTATACTGGTCAGTAGTTGCACTTTTCTCGGACTATGAGCATTTAATTTATTTCCCTGTGGGAATGGTTTCAACAGATGCAGCAATGTTTAATTTTTTTTTAAGCTCTGTTGCTGGCTTAAAATGGCTCTTTCTTTTTCTGTCTTACTAGTCTTGACGAGTAATGGTGACATTACAGATTTTCGCCCACGAGACTCCACTTTTGGTAGAAATTTATTGGTGTTACTGATCATTTTGTTGGAGCAGCCCAGTAAAGAACCTATTTCGGTGAATGTTTGGTCTTTAAGCATTTTTCGGATGACTTTCCTTTTTCATCACTGCAGTGCGTTCCGCGACCCATATTAAGGAAGTAGCTATTAATTTGGTTTTCGTCTAAAAAAATTTTCGTGCAAATGCTTTTTTTCAATGACAACATGTGCTTAGTGATATTTTTTCACCGCTCTATTTCGCATTCTCCTTTCGATTTTGCTTCTTTTGAGAATAACCGTTGTCATTTGGGCTCTTTTTCTTGCTTTCCCAAATCAGAGAGACTGACAGTAAGACGAGAAAAAAAAAGTTTTACTGTACAATAAAGTGAGCTGCTTGTTTTGGTGTTTTGGTGCTTCCGATTTACCGGCCCTCCACCATGCTTAGCTGTGGATATTCGCTTTTCGCCAAACTTAAGGTCTCCCATAAAACAAAAAATGTTGAACTTGGACTCAGCGAAAAAAACTTTGTTTCAATAGCTACTGTCCTTGTTTATATCCTCTTTGGCGAATTAGAGCCGGCCTACCTTATTTTTCTTGCTTATGAAAGGCTTTCTATTTACCATGAAAATCATGCACGACGGATGGTTTCTGCAGTGCTTGACTTGCCCAGCTGTTTCCCCATCTGACTAACCAGTTTTCTATGGTTGTGTTATTTTTGTAAACACATGTTTCTCTGACAAAATCAGGCTTTAAATGGTAAAAATTCTTCAAATTCGCTTTGCGAATGCAATGATCTGAACAAGAACTTAAAAAAGTACCGTTATTTCCATTCTAAGCAAGCGCAACTGTTTTTTAAACAGTTTGGTCAAATAAGCTGAGCCTTGAAATCATGAGTTGCTTAAGTATTCGTTTGGAGTGTCAGCACTTCACAGGTATCTCCTAGGCGATTAGTCGACAGACTACTTGTTTTTCCTCACTCTCTCGCTCTCTGGTTCATAAAATGTTAAATATATGTCAAAAACATATTTCTTTCGATAAATCGGCTACTATATGTATATATGTATATAGCTATACCATATTTGAATAGGCCAGGATTCTAACCGAACTGACTGCTGCAGGTGACTCGAATATTTCGATCAATGCATCCACATATACAAATGTTTGTACAATCCACATGGACGACAGTGCTTGGTCGCATATTCATTAGAAAGCTACTTTAAAGCCACTTTATATCAGAATAATTAATATTTATAATTTAAAATTGGTAACTGTTAACATTCGATTTAGACATACTCTGGGACGATATTAATAGCAGTAAATCCTTACAAGTGTATTAATATATTTAATAAGGTAAGCATTTGTTTCTATTAAATTAAATTAATAAATAATACATTATTTGTGCTCTTCAAATTAATACAATGTTATTATTTGATCTAACTGAATTCTGATTCACAGTCAGGCTGGCGGCAGAGTGCCAGCGAGAAGCGATTATGAGCGAGAAAGCTCTGCACGCATATTTACATATAATCGCAAATTTTAGTGTACATATTTCCAATAGATGGCGCTAAGATTCGCGAATTATCAGCTGTTCAATTGAATCGAAACATGGATGGCGCTATTCTGTCGAAACATAGATGGCGCTATTGGATAAACATTTGAAAATGAATTGAATTGAATTTTGTATGTGTTTGTATTAAATGCTAATTATGCAGTATTTTTAAAAACGCAGACAGCACGGTGTTCAGGGTATCGCCTAGTCGGGACGCCCGACTAGAGTTTTCTTACTTGTTTAAAGCTTTCTATACATGAAAAGTAGGTATATGTGAAAGAAACTAAACTCAAATTTTTATACCCTGAACCCATTGAAAATTGGAAAAAAGGGTATAATGGTGTTGTGAAAATATATGTAACAGGCAAAAGGAGGCTTGACAGACCCCATAAAATATATATATATATTCTTGATCAGGGAGAGAAGTCGAGTCTGCCAGTCTGTCCTTCTGTCCGTATGTTTGAACGCGTCGATCTCAGAACATGTAAGAGCTAGAGACTTGAAATTTTTTGTTTAAAATTCTTGTGTAGCACGATTGGATCGAGTTTGTTTCAAATAATCGATAGCTGCCATCGTTTTAATGTTATCGATTAAAACCCGATATATTCATTTAGTTACAAAATTCTAGCTAATTCATCTTTATAGCTAGAGTCTTTAAATTTTGCATTTAGTGTTATTTAAGACTTACACAATTTCGGTGTTTGTTAAATTTTGGATGCTACGCTCCCTTCGCCTCAAATTTGTAAATCACGCATTTCAAGTACATTCACATACTCACATATAATTGACATAATCACATCCAACAAGTTTGATCAAAATCGTTCGCCTAGAAAAAAGTTATTAAACATTTAATGTCTCACATTATCGGCGCCTTGTAGCCTGAGCGAAGCTGCTGAATTGCTGAGTCGAATTGCACAGTTAGCATATTGTTTGTGTGTGTATGTGTTGATTGCTAAATATGTACATATAAAAGTAACGGAGAATGTTAGCGGCTTTTATGAATCGCAGTTCTTCGCAGGGTTCAGTTGGTCTCTTAGTCGAGCAGTCTCGACTAGAGCACTTTTACTTGTTGCCATTTAACGAGAAAAGTATAGATAGTTCTGCCGCAAAATAACTAAATATAAGTCTGTATTAAAATATAATATTGATACATATTTATAAAATATGTGTCTCCCAGTAATTATCAACTTCTCACATGGCGTTATGGGGTGAAATATAAAATTTGTCCAAAATTTTACCAGCTCTAAAATTATTTTCCAGTATGGTCAATAACAATTGATATTCGGGCGTAGATAAAAATGTGTGTTTTTTTAACTACCTTAAATTATTATATAAAGTATATAATTCGCCTTTCAAAATTTTTTTATACCCTGAACTCATTGAAAATGGGAATTCAGGGTATAATGTTTTTGTTGGAAGGTGTATGTATGTAACAGGCAGAAGGAGGCGTGGCAGACCCCATAAAGTATATATATTCTTGATCAGGATGACAAGCCGAGTTGATATAGCTATGTCCGTCTGTCCGTATGTATGAACTCGTCGTTCTCAGAACCTACAAGAACTAGAGACTTGAAATTTTTTATGCAGGTTCCTGTATAGCACGAAAAGATCGAGTTTGTTTCAGAAATTCGATAACTGTTATCGTTTTATTGTTATCGATTAAAAACGAAAGTCTAAATTAAGCTATAAAATTCTATATAATTCATCTTTATAGCTAGTCTTCAAATTTTGCATTTAGTGTTATTTGAGCCTTACGCAATTTCGATTTTTGTTAAATTTTGGATGCCACGCCCCCTTCGCCTCAAATTTGTAACTCCCGTATATCAAATACTAGAGACTTGTGCTTTGGCACATACATACATATGGATGACATGATCACGCCCAACAAGTTTGATCAAAATCGTTACTCTAGAAAAAAACGTTATTAAACATTAAATTTCCCATAGCATTGCCATGCAAATAGCAGCCAAAGAACAGCTGACGGACCGACTTGCGCTTGTGTGTGCTTGCGCCTGTGTATGTGTGTGTATATGTATATTGAAGAAACGGAGATTGCTTGGAATTGCGGTTCTTCGCAGGGTTCAGGGTATACCTTAGTCGAGCGGTCTCAACTAGAGTTTTCTTACTTGTTATTTTTTGGTTATTATATTTTATATTTTGTTAATAAAACTGCAGCTTATTTTTATACCCTGAACTCATTGATAATTTGAAATCAGGGTATAATGGTTTTGTTAAATTGTATATAACAGCAGAAGGAGGCGTGGCAATATATTCTATACATTCTTGATCAGGGACACAAACCGAGTTGTTTTAGCCCTGCCCGTCTGTGCGTATGTTTGAACACATCGATCTTAGAACATATAAGAGCCAGAGACTTCGTTTCCATTTTTAATGGGTTCAGGGTATAAAAAAGTTATTAAACATTTCATTTAGTAGAGTGTGTGCTTGTGCGTGCGTTCGTCTTTGTGTGTGAATGAATTGATTGTATTGTACATACATATGCATAAAATAAACAGAGAATGTTCGGTGTAACGATTCTTCGTAGGGCTCAGTCCTAGTCGAGCGTATGTCCGTATGTTCGCAAACCATTCAAGCGCTGTTGAATTTTGACTTAAATTTGGAATATATATAGGTATATGCCTAAAAAATATGCACAAGCTTCATGATACTTATTGATAGTGAAAGAAAATGACTAGTAATAATTATATGTAAACAATTTTATTTTTTGTTGAATAATGCATTAGTTATAAATTTATTCCACTAGTTTTTTTTTACAGACCAAAAAAAAAAAACAAGGAATATTGATGAAGTGTTCCAGGAAACTTCCACTTTCGAAGTTTGCGCCTTTGGCATCTGCCGCCAGTTCTCTTATACATTAGGTAGACTCCTTTGATTCTTCATGAAAACACCCGTCTTTGACTCAATGTTGATGATGTCAATCTTTATATGGGTTGTTTCCATTTCCTTTCGACTGCTGACTAAAAAGATCTCCGTTTTGACCGCCGCTAGATCGAGTCCAGTCTCAAATGCAGATGATACTTGCGCTTAACAAATCCTCGGTATCTTTGAGATCCTTCACTAGGGCAAAGACGGCTACATCTTCAGCCAAGCCAATGGAGAGCACATATGTTGCTAATTCCAGGAGCAATACAGCGTCATCTCTAGTCATCCATTGGGGAGGCCCCAGCACTGAGCCTTGAGGGACTCTAACTGACTCTAACACTCGTGTTGTAAGTGTTTTTCTGCTCTTTATTTTCTCTGTTAGATCATCCAGTATCATATCCCAGCTAGCTGTATTGAACGAATTTTTGACACACAAAGGAATGCTTCACTCTTGTTTTCATCAGATGCCTTGAATAGAAGAGGTTGCACGACCCGTTGTTGACCCTTCTTTCCGGAACCAATATTTGAGGGCAGAACGCCGGCACCTGCGATTGCAGTCTGCAGTCTATAATACATTAATTTTTCAGAATACTTCTTCCATGGTGTCTATGAAATATATTGACCTATAAGAAAATTACTTCTCTGGCGGCTTGCCAGCATTGTCTAGCAATACCAAGTTTTTTGTCCAGTTGTATCTGCAAAATGCAACTGCCTTGAATGAAATTTCGATGATTGTAGGTTCTGAGATCGACGTATTCAAATATACGGAAAGATGGACGGACATACAGATCAAGTATGTGTTACTTGTTTATTTATTTATTTAAAAGATATTAACAGAACTAGAGTCAACTTATAGATGAACTAAACAAATGTGTTTATTGCCTACAAGATCAGACAAATAATTCAAAAATATCACCAACCGGATGGGGTTTTTTTGTTAACAATCCGGCCAGCTATGACCAAACTCACAGCCCTGAATGGGCTCAGTGATATTATTGAACTATGGAAGATAGAAGCGTTATAGGAAATTAAAAAACAAAATTATAAAAGAAGCTTAACTGTAATTATTTGTGAACATCGAAATACACAAAAATTATCTATAAATAATATTATAAAAATTAAATTATTAATAAGTGGAATATTTGACAGATCATCAAATTTATCCCCATCATGTTTGGGCACTTTTAGTGATTTCTCTAAGAAAACCTGAAACCAAAAATTTTATTAATGGAAGAGAGAGTTCATAGAAGAAAACGTGATACAAATTTATTGTAGTTCACGCATAAAACGTGAAATGTACTTTCTAGAAGGGACAGATAAATTACATAGACAGATAAACAATCAAATTACGAAGAAAAGCAATCCCAAGGATTGTTCTACAATTAATGAAGGAAGGTCATAAAAGAAGAAGCCGAATATGATAAGACGGTAGACGGACACTTGGGTCCCAGTTTAGATTTCGTAGAGCAAAGAGAAGAAACTTTTGTGTCGAATCTATACGATCCTGGTACACTTTATGCTGTGGAGCCCATATAATTGAACCATATTCTAAAATAGGTCCAACCAATGAGATATAAAGGAGCTTGGTTACAAAGGGATCATTGAACTCTTTTGCCCAACGTTTAATGAAGCCAAGAACCAAGTATTGATCAATCCAAGAAAAAATGTGGAAGGTTAACTAGAACACTACAAATGGAATCAGACTTTTAAAATTTTAAAAAAATTAAGATTTAATGTTTCTTAAATTGGAGTAAACTTTGGCGGTTTCTTAGAAAATAGAGACACATAGGAACGCATACATCAAGAAGAGAGCTTAAAGTTTTATAGAAAATATATGTTGCACAATTAACATCAGCGGAACATAGACTAATCTGTTTCACTAAACAAAATTGCACTTATTGTAACAACGATGATGGTATAGGTTCTCAAATTGGAGGAATACTTATGGACAATGATACCTCCAATGTGGGATGATGAAGAGAATGACCTGGAAACATTAATGCATGAATAAAAACTGGATCAAGGAGACTGTTTCAAATAATTTGAAATTGAGTTCATCTGAGACAAAGAAATCGAAAGTAATTCATCAAAGAAAGTATGATCAAGCGTAGGAATCAGGTAACTTCAACTAGGATTACAGATCTAAGAAGTTTTAGGTATATTAACACCATACACAAGAAAGAAATCATTATCCTGTACATGTCCATAAATTTCTTAAATGCAAGTTATATGTTGCGCATAAACTTGATCATCAGAAGAGGGGGGAATATGTATATGAGCATGTAATAATGAGGAAGAAAGATATAAGGGTTAATTTAACCCCAACAATATCGACATCACGAGGTGAAGAAAAAATAAAGGATTCAGAGATGATATTAGATTTAACACCTAATGAGATAGCCCCACCTCTACGTGTCAATCAATCATGTATATAAATAGTGAACTCATTAGAGAGAATCTCAATGTTATAAACATTTGGACTTAACCACGTTTCAGTCAGGTCAATAATATCAAAACCAACACTGAAACTACTTATAAATATAATCCCCTTTTCCCCATTTTCAACGGGTTCAGCGTATACAAAGTCTTCGGAGTTTGGAATTTAGTCCACAAACGTCTTGTATGTATATAAAGAGCAGCTGCGAAGAGGATTGTACGACACTTAGTTTTTTGTCACAATGTTGGATAAAAATTGTAATTGAAGAAGGGTAACAGAACAAAAGGCTATTTCGACTCTTATGATTGATTTCATGCACAACTAAAATCGCTAGCAAAAACTTAATTCTCTCTGAGCGTTAGCCAGAAGAAATAAAACTTGTACTATCGAATTATTTACAGTCATTCAGACTACCCTGTTCTTATAACGTTACGTATTTTTTTACGCTGTAAAGTATTGCTTTTCAGCTGGGGCAGACTCAGTCTGGCCCAGGGGTCGTCTACAAGAAAATTTCGAAAAGTGGCGGGACGCACTAGGGCAGGGGATGGGAAATACGGCAACTCGCGGCCGCTGACGGAGCTACTCTCGCCTGGGAGCAACAAGGGGGTGATCGCTGCACCGCACCGATCGGCTTCGGTCGCAATAGTAGGTCGAGACTGCCGGCCGATATCACGCTCACAGGGGTCAAAGGTACAAACAGTAGGGGGAAGTCTCACATCCGTTAGTGTTAAATGTATGTTTGTGTCTATATACGCTTCTGTATTTTGAGAAAACCACCATAAACTCCTTTTCTTGTATCTATTCCACTTTAATCACCTTATCCTATTTCCTTAACTTTTCCTTCCTTGATTTCTCTTCTAAAGTTTCTTCTTCGTTCTCCCGTTTGTCGTCTTCACTCTCCTATTCCTTTTCACCTCCACTTATTTCACGTTTTGTACTCGCGCACGCACACCTTTCCTCCTTCACGGTCGCTCACTCACCGCCTGCTGGCGCCGTCGCGTGCCCTCGGCCGATCGCTTTGCCGCGATCGTCGCGAAGCGACAACTTCGCCGTCGCGGCTGCGGCTTCATCGCAGCGCGCTGGCTACAGCTTACCCTCCACAAAGTGATAATATGGCGCCCCCTTCGTGGGTTTTATCCTTACCACATCTTACTTATAAATATCTATTACCTAGCTAAATATCTATCACCTAAATCGAATCTAAATGAATAATCTGGCACCCTTCATGGGTTTATCTTTACTAACTACCTACAAATACCTATCATCTAACTTACACACTAATCCCTCCATAGGCTTCTCTTACGTAACTACCTATCATCTATATATCTAATACTTATCCAAGACTTCTAACTTATATGCTAAGACTTATGTAAAACTTATTTAAACAAAATGTGAGGCGGAGCCAGAGCCCGCCTCACACCCCCCCCCCCCCCCTTTCTTCCAGCAACACACCCACCTGGCGGGTCGTCCGACGCCATCCGTGCGCCGCTCCATCCCTCGTCGATTCCACCTCAATCCAGGAAGCGGCAGCATATTTTAATGGCGGACCCCCCGTAATCCTGGTAATGCTCAGCGACATCCCTCCCGCGTTGATCCGGAAACGCATCCGCCGGAACCTCTCTGGCCGGGTGGACACCTCCCTTTTGAGCAGCTGCACCACCTCGCTGCTCAAAATAGTGCCCCGCGGGATCACCTGACAGAACTCGGGGATGGTCACGCCCTCCGGGGTCGGCTCCTCGGACTGCAGGCCGATCTCGCGCTTGCCGCAGCGCTCATGCGTGTGCGGTCGCTGTTCCCGGCGCGCTTGGGTCGCTGCCTTCCCCTGGATTTGCAGTAACCGCCCCTCGGGTAGCACCGTCCGACGCGCGTTCTGCACGATCCCAGGGTGGTAGCGGATGCCGACCCGCAGGAGCCCACGGTCCCGCGTCGCCCATCGATTCACCTCGGCTAGCAATTCGTGGATGGCGCGGTCCACGTCCTGCGGGCCTGGGGATGCGCTGCTCGGGGTGCGCTCCTCGACGGGCTCTCCTCTCGACGGACCCACTTCCCTGCGATCGGGGGATGCGATCCTCGGACGGCACCCGCTGTGTGGCTCGTCCTTCGACGAGATCGATTCCCAGCTGGTGGGGGCCACGCGTCACTGAGGGCGGCTATTGCACGGCCCGTCCTTCGGTGGGGTCGCCTCCCAACTCACAGGGATGCACTCCTCTGCGAGCGCCCGCCCTCCGCCAAGATCGCCTCCCAGCTGATGGGAGACGCGCGCCATTGCGGACGGATACCGCCTGGCCCGTCTTTCGGCGGGGTCGCCTCCCAGCTCACGGGGGATACGCTCCTCTGAAGACGACTGCCGCTTGGCCCGTCCTTCGGCGAGGTCACCTCCGAGCTCACGGGGGACGCTTTCCTCTGAAGGCGACTACTTCGGAAACTCCTGCTCGCGAACTGCACCCTATTGTCACATACGAAAGTCTTCGGCACTCCGAACATTCTGAGGATCCGTTCGCGAAAAGCTGCCTGTAGAGTCGCGGCTGTCGCCCTCCTCAGGGGCACGAGTTCCACCCATTTGGCGAACGCATCATGTAATACTAACAGCATTGTGTTGCCATGACCGAGGCAGAGGGCCCTCGAAATCTGCGCATAGGACCGCCATCAGCGGAGCCACTTGCCTCGTTAACCTCTGGCCTGCTGCTCGTCGCTGTTCGCTTTTGAACTTTTGGCATGCCCGGCCAATAGTAGCGCTGGGCGAGTCGGCACGCCGTGGGGCATCTTGGCACTCTTGCATCACCCGTCCTCGCTGCTCCACGGGCACGCACAGCTTCCAAGGGATGTAGTCCTCCTCGTCCGTCCGATGTCCCAGGTTCCTGTACAGCTGCTCGTTCGGTGAATTTCTCCGACTCTCGAGCGATCCTCTCCCGCATCTTCGCAACCCACTTGCACGTCGTTTCGCCTGCCACTGCCTGCTGGCAAACCTCGAGAGGCTGCCTCGAGAGGGCGTCGGCCACCACGTTCAGCTTCCCTCGCAGATACTGAGCATCGAATTGGAATTGTTGCAATTCCAGCGCCCACCGAGCAATTCTTCCCGTGGGGCTCTCGATCGAGTTCAGTCACTTGAGCGCCAGGTGATCCGTTACTACCTCGAACCTGCAACCCTCCAGGTAACAGCGCATCATCCTGATCGCATACACGATGGCCAGACACTCCTTCTCGGTTGCCGAGTAATTCGCCTCCGCTCGCAACAGCCTTCGACTCGCGTATGCTATCACCCGCTCTTCTCTTCTACCGTCTGTGTCAGCACGGCGCTCAGCCCATAATCGCTAGCGTCGGTCTGTAACACAAACTTGGAGGAGAAGTCTGGGCACGCCAAGACGGGCGCGGTCGTCAACTTGTCCTTGAGCCTCTGGAGCGCCTCTTCCTGTTCTTGGTCCCGCTTCCACTTAACGCCTTTCTTTAGGAGTGACGTCATCGGCTGCACCAGGGATGCGAAGTCAAGTTCGAAACGCCCGTACCACGACGCCATCCCCAAACATTGCCGCAGCTCTTTGAGGTTTGAGGAACTAGGGATTTCCGGATCGCCTCAATCTTGGCCGGATCCGTACTGATTCCCTCCCCGTCATCACATGCCCCAGATAGACTAACCTTTCTGTGAATAAACTGCATTTCTTGCGATTAACTTTGAGGTTGGCTGCTCTCAACCTCCGAAACACCTCCCTCGAGCTCGCCATATGCTGCTCTTTATCGACGCCTATCACCACAATATCGTTCAGGTATGCAAACGCGTAGGGCCTTGTCGAGCGCCTTCTGAAACGTTGCCCCAGCCGAGTGCAGCCCAAATGGCATCACTCAAAATTGAAACAAACCCCGCCCTGGCACAGTGAACGCCGTGCATTCCCTACTATCCGCCGCCATAGGTATTTGCCAATAGCCGCTCTTTAGGTGTAACGTCGAGATGACACGCGTGTGACGCAACCTCTCGAGGATGTAATTAATTCGAGGGACTGGATAAGCGTCGGGTATCGAATGAGCATTCAACTGTCGATAGTCGGTGCACATGCGCCATTCCCCTGTATTTTTCTTCACCAAGACTATTGGACTCCTAGACGGCTCAATTGCTCCAATTCGAAGCAGCTCCTCCACCTGCTCGTCAATCACCTTCTGCATAGCGGGATTCTTGGGATAATACCTCTGCTTCAGAGGCCTGTCATCCCTCATCCGAATGCTATGCTCGCCGACGTGGGACACCCCTTCGAGGTGTTCGAACAGTGCCAGTTCGTCCTCGAGGAATCTCTTGATCCCACTTTCTAGATCAGCCGGCCACTCCGCATCCCTTGCGTTCGGCTCCACCCCGTCCTCGTCCTCGTTCTCGCATCCGATCCCTCCTGCCTCGGGCAAGCGCTCGTCTCTCATCTGGCCTGTTACAATCTCCGCTTCGTTGGTCATCTCCCTACCACTGCATTTGTTCTTTGGCGGCGTCATCCTGGATCCTGACTCCCTCCTCCTTGGTCGTCGTGCAGGCGTCTCCCGTCTTTCTCTTGGGGCACCCTCTAACGACGTATCCTTGGAGACGGATGGCAACTCTTTCCCCGGTGGCGCGGCCTCTGCCCTCGTCCCCATGGCAGTCAGGACAGGAGCCATTGAAAATGGGAATTCAGGGTATAATGTTTTTGTTGAAAGGCGTATGTATGTAACAGGCAGAAGGAGGCGTGGCAGACCCCATAAAGTATATATATTCTTGATCAGGATGACAAGCCGAGTCGATATAGCCATGTCCGTGTGTCCGTCTGTCCGTATGTATGAACGCGTCGTTCTCAGAACCTACAATAGCTAGAGACTTCAAATTTTTTATGTAGGTTCCTGTATATCACGAAAAGATCGAGTTTGTTTCAGAAATTCGATAACTGTTATCGTTCTATTGTTATCGATTAAAAACGATAATCTAAATTAAGCTATAAAATTCTATCTAATTCATCTTTCTAGCTAGAGTCTTCAAATTTAGCATTTAGTGTTATTTGAGCCTTACACAATTTCGTTTTTTGTTAAATTTTGGATGCCACGCCCCCTTCGCCTCAAATTTGTAACTCCCGTATATCAAATACTAGAGACTTGTGCTTTGGCACATACATACATATGGATGACATGATCAAAATCGTTGCTCTAGAAAAAAAGTTATTAAACATTTAATTTCCCATAACATTGCCATGCAAATAGCAGCCAAAGAACAGCTGACTCAGCGACTGGCGTTTGTGTGTGCTTGCGCTTGTGTATGTGTGTGTGTATGTTTTGTTTGTAATGAACATATATATACTTATGTATATTAAAGAAACGGAGATTGCTTGAATTGCGGCTTTTCGCAAGGTTCAGGGTATACCCTAGTCGAGCGGTCTCGACTAGAGTTTTCTTACTTGTTTTTTTCTTTTCTTCTTTAAATCTTATGCACGCTAGCTCAAACGTTCACTGCCGATATTTTCAGCACCTCTTCCCCCGTCTGTTTTGCTTACGTCTCCGATGCCCACACTCGCAATTGGCGCGCCAATTCGGTTAAAGAGTGCGCCAGAAATATTGAAGCTCGGGGTCGTATGTGCGCGTATGTATGCACGTATTTATTTGGGCTTTATGCCGCCCGTGTACCACACTCCCCTACGTCCCAGCGGGCCTGCTCGGGCGCCAGCTGGGGCAGACTCAGTCTGGCAACAAGGGGGGCCTGGGAGCAACAAGGGGGTGATCGCTGCACCGCAGCTTCGGTCGCAGTAGTAGGCCGAGACTGCCGGCCGATATCACGTCCACAGGGGTCAAAGGTACAAACAGTGGGGGGAGGGAAGTCTCACATTCTTGTATCTATTCCACTTTATTCACCTTATCCTATTTCCTTAACTTACAGTTCTTTTCCTTTCTTGATTTCTCTTCTAAAGTTTCTTCTTCGTTCTCCCGTTTGTCGTCTTCACTCTCCTATTCCTTTTCACCTCCACTTATTTCACGTTTTGTACTCGCGCACGCACACCTTTCCTCCTTCACGGTCGCTCACTCACCGCCTGCTGGCGCCGTCGCGTGCCCTCGGCCGATCGCTTTGCCGCGATCGTCGCGAAGCGACAACTTCGCCGTCGCGGCTGCGGCTTCATCGCAGCGCGCTGGCTACAGCTTACCCTCCACAAAATGATAATATGGCGCCCCCTTCGTGGGTTTTATCCTTACCACATCTTACTTATAAATACCTATTACCTAGCTAAATATCTATCACCTAAATCGAACCTAAATGAATAATCTGTCACCCTTCATGAGTTTATCTTTACTAACTACCTACAAATACCTATCATCTAACTTACACACTAATCCCTCCATAGGCTTCTCTTACGTAACTACCTATCATCTAGTTTAAGACTATATATCTAATACTTATCTAAGACTTCTGACTTATATGCTAACACTTATGTAAAACTTATTTAAACAAAATGTGAGGCGGAGCCAGAGCCCGTCTCACAACGCTGAACCCATTGAAAATAGCAAATGAGTGTATAATGCTTTTGTGAACATGTATGTAACAGGGAGAAGGAGGCGAGGCAGACCCCATAAAGTGTATATATTCTTGATCAGAGGGTGAAGCCGAGTCGATTAAGCCATGTCCGTCTGTCCGTCCGTCCGTCCGCCTGCCCGTATGTATGAACGCGTCGTTCTCAGAACCTACAAGAGCTAGAGACTTTAAATTTTGTGTAGGTTACTGTATAACACGAAAAGATCGAGTTTGTCCAAAAATCGATAACTTTTCCCTTTTTAATGTTATTGATTAAGACGTTATCGAAAGTTAGTTAATATATTAAAGACAGAGTCCCCAAATTTTTTTTATGCTTTATGTTTTTTTTAAGCAGTTTTGATTTTGTCATATTTGGAATCCCGGCTAGAAATTTCCCCAATATATAAATTGGAGGAAATTGCAAATAAAGTCAATATATAATTAAATTTACATTTTTTAATTGAAAAAAATGTAAGAAAATATGTAGTTAATACTCAGAAAATTTGGTTCAAATCCATTAAGCCGCGGAGTTATTAAACAAAACGTTTGGCTAATCGGCAAACATATGTGACCAGCAGCGTTATGCATACAGTACACCCACAATTTTAAGAACCGTAAGTTTTAGTCTGTCTACTAGATGGCGCTATGGTTTGCGATCAGCTGTTCCATCGAAACGATACATGGATGGCGCTATTGGTTCAAATTTTAAATTGAATTGAATTTAATTTTGTGTGTATTTATACTAAGTGCAAACTCTGCAGTATTTTGAAAAAACGCAGATCGCACGGGGTTCAAGGGATCTAGTCGCTACGCCCGACTAGAATTTTCTCACTTTGTTATAGTTAACCCAGTTAAATTTTAACTGAAATATGTTTGTATAAATTACAAATGTGTAAATATATATATTTCACGTGAAGAATTAACTTTTCTAATAATTTTTATTTAATAAACATTTTGTTAAAGGATTATGTTCAACAATATCACATGGCCAAAATGGGGTCATTAGACCCGCATGTTTTCGCTATAGCTGAAGCCGCATATAGAAGCATTGTTGAAGAAAACATAAATCAGGTAAGCAGTGTTTATTAAAATATATGTTATAATTTATAAAAATATTGAAATAACTCTGAAAAATCGCAAACAATTAATTTTTTCATTAAATCATATAAACTATATGAGTAAGTTGAGCTGGTCAATCCCAGTCACGAAGTGAATTTAGTACATAGATTTTGTGCAATGTCCGTCATGCTGTCCATCCGCCTCTCCGTATAAACGCTATCGAAGCTAGAGGCTTAAAATTTTGAATTTTGAATTTTGAATCACCTCGTGTTATCGTCAAATAAACAAACAAGATTTTCCTGATACGCCCATAGCTACGCCATATCTATTTGGAGCGCGGCAAAACGTATATCAGCTTCAGAGATACATTACAACGCACAAATTTGACATGTAAGTTACGGCTACGGGACTATGAGGATCGACCCAAAAATTATATATTTACGCATGGCAAATGGTACATGGTCGCGTGGCAAATTGGATCAGACTATGTTGTGATTTTTTAGAATAACTCGATCTGCGTGTGCTTTACTCGAACCTAAAAAATTGAAAGTCTTAAGCTCTTATAGGTTTTGAGATCGACGCGCTCAAGAATACGAACGAACGGACATGGCTAAATCAATTCGACTTTCATTAGACATTTGTACACTAAAACTTGCAGTTCTTAGAATTTACTTGTTGCATGCGGTTCAATGTGTATGTGTACGTGTTTTCATATATTTGCCGATAGGCCAAACGTTTTGTTTAATAATTTCCGTGTGACTTAAAGGAGTGTAATTCAGTTTTCAGCATATGATCTACATATTTTATTGAATTTTTTCCAATTCACATAAATGCAAAGTCACTAATATATTGGCTTTATTTGCAACTACATTCAATTTAAATAATTTGTTAAAATTGGAGCCGGTATTCAAAATTGAACAAAAATCAAAATTGCATCAAATATACATACAACTAACAAAAACAATGAAGGGTGCTCTAGTGGAGACTGTCCTACTAGGTGATCCCCTGAACCCTGCGAAGAACCGCTATAGCTAAGAGCCGCTAACATTCTCCGTTTCCTCTATATGTATGTATGTATGTAAATTCCACTCAACATATACAGACACATGCACAAGCACATGCTCTGCTAATAAAGCAGACTGCGCTTGGGCTGCAAGTCCCCTATGTTATGATAAATGAAACTGATAAAACTTTCAGAGCATGATTGTATCATTCATATGTGTGTATTTGTCAAAGTACATGTTTTGTAAATTTTAGGCGTGGCATCCAAAATTAAACAAAAATCAAAATTGTATAAAATACTAATAAAAAATTTAAAGTTTCTAGCTCTTATGGGTGCTGAGATCGACGCATTCAAACATATGGACAGACAGACGGACGGGGCTAAATCGACTCGGCTTCTCTCCCTGATTAAGAATATATATGTACTTTATCGGATCTGAGACGCCTTCTTCTGTCTGTTACAACCATTTTAACAAAAACATTTTATCCTTTTTTACTATTTTAATTGGGTTCAGGGTATGCAAATTTGGGGACTTTAGAGGTAGTCTAAAGACGTGGGAGATATAATTTAATAATTTAATTTTAAACCGATAACATTAAAACGGGAACGGTTATCGATTTTTTTAACAAACTCGATCTATTTGTGCTATACAGGAATCAGGTCTGCCACGCCTCCCTCTGCTTTTTACATACATTTTTTTCAATGGGTTCAGGGTATAAAAAACCCGACGCTGTCGGAGCTCAAACCCAGGATGTCTGCGATCGACGTGCGTCGCGTCTGTTAAAGCCGCTTCTTCACTTCGAAGTAAATGAGAAACATAATTAGTAACTGATAGCTCAAACAAAATTCTATTGCATTTGTGACTTCTTAAAATATTGCAAAATGTTCTCATTAATTGGCCTTGCTGTCAATTTTGTCAATTGGCTGAACATTTTATTTAATAACTTCTAAGCTTTTTGATTCTAATCAAAAGATAAAAATTATTTCAATGCCTATTTATGTATTATCTTATTTTACAAAATAATTATTATATATCATTTTAGTCCTGTCTTATTTCTGGAGAATCGGGAGCTGGAAAAACAGAATCAACCAAATTTGTTTTACAATATTTATGTGCAATAACATCTAATGTTTCAACTTGGATTCAGCAGCAAATTTTGGAAGCGAATACTATTTTGGAAGCATTCGGTAATATAAAAAAATGTTAATTTAATTTAAAATAAATAAAGCATAACCAAACGATTAATTGGGTAAAATCATTAGCCATTCAACACATAGACGGGACAATTCGAACAACCGTAGCTTTTCATAAAAAAATGAGGTATGCTGTTCCACGCTAGCCGAACGCACTCGTGCCGACACGTTTTAGGTTCCAGCAACGAAAATGCGACATGTCTATTTAAGTGTGCTGCGAGCGCTCGGCCATAATGTTTATTTATGAAGTCATTATTTGCAACTACATTTGTATGCTTATTCTTTGATCTTCTCTTCTTCTCTTTCGTATATTTTTAGTCTCCACTCTAATCTCTCAAAAATGTAGACAAATACATACATTTATATGAATGTATTCACAAGCAGCAGCGCACAAAAATTTAAATTTTTTCTCTGATCTGATTGTTGGTCCCATGTCTTTTCTTGCAAGAGTAGAGTATACCGAGTACATTTTGCTCATGCAAAATGAATACATTTTTATTATTGTTTGTGGAAAGGGTATAATAGCGCTGAGGCGCAAAAAAATATGTTTTCGCGAAGCTCGTGCACACACATGTATGAGCATATGTGTGCCAGTGTGCGAGACTTTGTCTGCCCTCCTACTCAAATTGGAATTGCAGAGGGATGGTTTAATTACCTTTATTACCTGATTTTCTTTCAATGAATTTGGATCAGAGTGTATTTCTAATATTTATGTAGTACCTGCATAAACCCAGTGGGCAAAAGCGTGTACATATGCAAGGAAAATTTTGACATATAACAAGTAAGAGTGCTCTAGTCGAGACTGCTCGACAAAGAGATCCCCTGAACCCTGCGAAGAACTGCGATTCCTAAGAGCCGCTAACATTCTCCGTTACTTTTATGTGTATGTACATATGTAACAAGCAATACATACACACACACAGACGCACGCACACGAACACACACAGACTCACGCACCAACACACAATCTGCTAACTGTGCATTATGACTCATCAGCTTCGCTGCTGCTGCAAGACGCCGATAATATGAGATATTAAATGTTTAATAACTTTTTTTCTAGCCTAACGATTTTGATCAAATTTGTGGGGCGTGATCATGACATTCATATGTGTGTATGTGCCAAAGCACAAGTCTCTAGTACTTGAAATACGTGATTTAGCAATTTGAGGCGACGGAGCAATTTGAGGGCGTGGCATCCAAAATTTAACAAAAACCGAAATTGCAGAAGGCTCAAATAACACTAAATGCAAAATTTGAAGACTCTAGCTAGAAAGATGAATTAAATAGAATTTTATAACTAAATGAAGATATCGGTTTTTAATCGATAACATTAAAACGATTATAGTTATCGAATATTTGAAACAAACTCGATCGAATCGTACTATACACGAACTTCCAAAAAAAATTTGAAGTCTCTAGCTCTTATATCTTCTGAGATCGACGCGTTCAAACATACGGACAGACGGACAGACAGACAGACGGACAGGGCTAAATCGACTCGGCTTCTCTCCCTGATCAAGAATATATATACTTTGTGGGGTCTGCCACGCCTCCTTCTGCCTGTTACATACATTTTCACAAAACCATTATACCCTTTTTTCCCATTTTCAATGGGTTCAGGGTATAAAAACATATAAGTAAATCATATAAGTAAATCATGCATTCCATTTAAGTTGAGATAGGTACACGCCAATGTTCATGTTCCGTGCACATATGCACACACATGCAAATGTGCTCTATCCTATTGGAGCTATGCTATTGGAGCTATTGTTAAAGTCTAGTTTAAGTGCTAGAGAATTAAAATTTGGACGTTGACCGTATGTTCTTCAGTTATTGCTACAACGCCTATATTTGACACGTTAACGTTACAATCACACAACAACTAATTGATGTACGATAGACGTACATTGGCTTATTGACTCAGCTCGTCGTCCTGATCAAGAACAAATTCCATGTAACCGATCTGGCACGCTTCCTTCTCTATGTTACAAAACCATACATTCTCTAGTCGGCATAATTACTTTGGGAAAACCTTTTGGCTATTCAAGCTAGCATTGCTCAGTATCGTTAAACTGATGGGCAAATCGAAGCATTCAACATTGTATGTCGTTTAATCTTCATTCTCTTTCTGTAGATAAGAATACAGGTTAACAACGAATTTTTGCATGTTATAAGTATTTTGACATCTTTGGGGAATGCCATTTTCAGTTTTGATTACATAGCAACATAATTTTATAGTTAACTTCAATTGATATTCAAGGTTCACGAAAAAAAAAATTGTATGAATAATAATTACAGGAGCTGTCATGCATTCATCAGCTCCTGTAACTATTATTCATACAGAACTTAATTTCTATCTTGGCGCAATGAACCAAAACAATATTTGATATTTTTGTTAATTTAATGCCTTTCTTTCCGGAGATAAACTTATTGGGGTCTCATTTTTTCTGTAACAAGGTAGTGAGCCCTGGCTAACTAGTTGTTATACCCTGAACCCATTGAAAATGGCAAAACAGGGTATAATGGTTTTGTTAAAATGTATATAACTGGCAGACAGAGGAGTGGCAGATCCTGTAAAGTATATATATTCTTAATTGTCAAAATAGTAATGCCATGCAAAAATGCAAGCTTGCATTCTTATCTGCAGAAAGAGAATGAAATAACTAAACGATAACAAGTAAGAAAACTCTAGTCGAGACCGCTCGACTAGGGTATACCCTGAACCCTGCGAAGAACCGCAATTCCAAACAATCTCCGTTTCTTTAATATACATAAGTTTATATATATGTTCATTACAAACAACACATACACACACACATACACAGGCGCAAGCACTCACAAGCGCAAATCGTTGCGTCAGCTGTTCTTTGGCTGCTGTTTGCATGGCAATGCTATGGGAAATTAAATGCTTAATAACTTTTTTTCTAGAGTAACGATTTTGATCAAACTTGATGGGCGTGATCACGTCATCCATATATATGTATGTGCCAAAGCACAAGTCTCTAGTATTTGATATACGGGAGTTACAAATTGGAGGCGAAGGGGGCGTGGCACCCAAAATTTAACAAAAACCGAAATTGCGTAAGACCCAAATAACACTAAATGCAAAATTTGAAGACTCTAGCTAAAAAGATGAAATAGATAGAATTTTTTAGCTTAATTTAGATTTTCGTTTTTAATCGATAACAATAAAACGATAACAGTTATCGAATTTCTGAAACCAACTCGATATGCGCGCCCTATACAGGGACCTACAAAAAAAATTTGAAGTCTCTAGCTATTGTAAGTTCTGAAATCGACGCGTTCATACATACGGACAGACGGACAGACGGACAGACGGACAGACAGACAGACAGACGGACAGGGCTAAATCGACTCGGCTTGTCTCCCTGATCAAGAATATATATACTTTATGGGGTCTGCCACGCCTCCTTCTGCCTGTTACATACATACGCCTTCCAACAAAAACATTATACCCTGATTACCCATTTTCAATGGGTTCAGGGTATAAAAAATTTAGAATGCTTAGAGCTAATAATATTTGTATACGTAGTTTACTCAAGCAAATTGTAGTATTACAAGGTTCTGACTTAATCTTAGAATAGAGTTTTTTCAAGGAAAATATACTTTTTTGTCTAATATTTAATTAACTATTTTTTAGGTAATGCTAAAACTATTCGCAATGATAATAGTTCTCGGTTTGGAAAATTTATGCAAGTGTTCTTCAACAAGAAACACACCATTGAAGGTTGTGTAATACAAGATTATTTACTTGAGCAATCACGGATAACATTTCAAGGGCCAGGTGAACGAAACTACCACGTTATGTATCAATTAGTAGCACAAGGACAAACAAACAAGGAAATGAAAGCAACTTTGTATTTAAGACCTCCAGAATTTTACAGATATTTAAATACTTCTGAAGATATTTCGATAGACATAAGCTTAGAATCAAAAAAATTTAATGAACTGACAATGGCACTTACAGTATTGCAAATTGCACAGTCAGATATAGATTGCATTTTTAGAGTTTTAAGCTCTATATTATGGTTGGGTAATATCGAATTTATGGATATAGACGGTGAACGATGTGACTTATCTGAAAATGATCAAGAAATTACTGCCATAGTATCTCAAATGCTGGGCCTCTGCGCTAATAAGCTAAAGATGGTTCTATTACTACGCCAGATAAACGTTCGAGGGAACATAACGGAAATACCATTAAAGCTTCATGAGGTAAGTTATTAATTTTACGATTTGCCGTTATATTTGAAAAATCAATACTTTCAGTACAAAGTTATTTGTGCAATTCAACTGAATCAGTTTTTACCCTGATCCCATTGAAAACACCAATAACTATTTCCGTTTTAACGTTATCGACTTAAATCGGAATAAATATTTTGTTATTTCGATTAGTTTATCTAATTCATCTTTGTAGCTAGAGTCTTCAAATTTTGTTTTTAGTTTAATGAATAAAATTTTTATTTTTATTAAATTTTGAATGAATTTTGAATTTGCCGTCAATTTGCAAAATACATATTTTAAATACTATAACCGTGTACCAACAAAATATGTTATTAAACTTTTAATTTCCCATAACATAAGATTCCATCCCAAGCACAGTCGCTGCGTAGTGCCGTACTGCAATGTTTTCCCTTGTTAAAGATGAGAAAGTCACATATTTACACTTACAATCAACACTTGACATTGATAACACACATCCACTCGGAAATATTGTATCCAATATAGCAATTCTCAATTTGTCAAGGCTTAGAAGAAGAAGCATGGCACAGTGGAAGAAATAGTCAATGGCGAAGATTGTATAGAGATATTATTAACAAAGTAATATTTTGATACCGTATTTTAGTGAAGTCTGTCGTTGAAATTTTCACCATCAAGAAATTAAAAGTAATGTTATATCTTTTTATAAAATCAGAAGAATTAGCTGTTATGGACCGTAAATGCATATTTTTCGGTCGGCAGTTGCCAATAAAATCATTCTAACTTTTTTTTATATACTGAACTCATTTAAAATGTGAAAACATGGTTTTGTTAAAGTTTATGTTACAGACAGAAGGCATGCAGCCGATTTATCCCTGTCCGTCTGTCCATACAGATCGAACTTTTTATATTCTTTAATTTTAAAAATTTATTTTATTTTACAGATTAATGTGTTAGAAAATCTACATACATATATTTCACATAACCGACTTTAGACTCAAGAAATTCAAAATCAAATAATGGGATATTCATCATTTAAGCTTCAAGTTTCGTAAACTGCGTGTATATGTGGTTTGGAATGTAAAGATAAAAAGATCAAGTATAAAAGAAGCATAGAATGATTGAAATTTCATATAATTGCAGGGCTTAAAGGATCTTCTAGTCGAGCAGTGTCCACTGTTCACTTCTCATTAACAACACTTCGCCGATTTCAATTTAATAATTAAATTCCAATCATTTTTGAAAATATACCTTTATGAATTAAAAATAAAATAAAAAATTTGTTTTTTCAAAACTTACTCAAAATGACTCATTATTTTAAAATTTGTTTATTATTATCTGTTATTTAATAAAAAAAATGTTATGACTTAAAAAACTTAATTGATATTTTTAAGCCGCCTAAAATAAAATTTTCCTTTTTAAGGCCACGGAGAATCGACATGCCATGGCTCGAGCTCTTTACTCAAAGACTTTTACATGGCTCGTAAATAAAATAAACATATGCACAAGTCCTGGAAAAGACTTAAATCAATTTTTAGGAGTTCTTGATATTTTCGGATTTGAAAATTTTACAAAGAACTCATTTGAACAACTTTGTATCAACTATACTAACGAAAAATTGCACAAGTTTTTTAATCATTATGTCTTTGCATTGGAACTATCAATTGTAAGTATATAACCAAATAAATACTTTTATAATATTATATAAATTTTTCTACGAAAATATAATAAAACAAGTAAGAAAACTCTAGTCGATACCGCTCGACTAGGGTATACCCTAAACCCTTTGAAGAACCGCTATTCCAAGCTTTCTTTGTTTCTTTTATATACACATGCATATGTACGTTCATTACAAGCAAAACATACACACAAACGCACAGGCGCACGCACACACAAGCACAAGTCGTTGCGTCAGCTGTTCTTTGGCTGCTTTGCATGGCAATGCTATGGGAAATTAAATGTTTAATAACTTTTTTTCTAGAGTAACGATTTTGATCAAACTTGTTGAGTGTGATCATGTCATCTATATGTATGTATGTGCCAAAGCACAAGCACAAGTCTAGTATTTGATATACGGGACTTACAAATTTTAGGCGAAAGGGGCGTGGCATCCAAAATTTAACAAAAACCGAAATTGCGTAAGGCTTACATAACACTTGATGCAAAATATGCAGACTCTAACTATAAAGATGAATTAAATAGAATTTTATAACAAAATGAAGACATCGGTTTTTAATCGATAACATTAAAATTAAGACAGTTATCGATTTTTTTTAACAAACTCGGTCTTTTCGTGCTACACAGGAACCGACATAAAAAATTTCAAGTCTCTAGCTCTTATAGGTTCTGAGTATATATACTTTATATTTCCCATTTTCAATGAGTTCAGGGTATAAAAAATAAATTAAAGAAAAATGAAAGACAAAATGGCCAAATCACCTGGATTCGAACCCCTACCTATGTACTCATTCAAGGGCATCACCTCTATCACGCTAAAACATTATATTCGAGGCGGAGCGTATATTTGCTAGTATGTGCTGCCAATTACTTGCAACAACATGAAAAAAAAAAAAATGAAAGGTCAATGTCGCTGAGATTTGAACCTAGGCGGAAAAATAAATTTGCACCTAATTATTCAAGCAGAATTAAATTGTATTTTTGATTTATTAAAATATAGTAAAATGTTCGCATTGCACAAATTTATAAAAAAAAAAAACCCCGACATCGCCGGGATTCGAACATATGGTGTCTATAATCGCGCGTTGCTGCTACTAACACCACTACTGCACTCCGAGGTAAACGGAAAACTTGATAAGCACTTACATAATTTTTATGCGGATTTTACACTCAGATTTCTATTAAGTTTGTGATTTCTTAGAATATAGTAAAATGTTTGCACAACTTGTCGCAGCTGCCAATTTAGAATTGGCTAAACAAACGGGTTTAATGGGTTTAAATGACATTTTCAGCATATTGATTATATTTTCAACTGACCTTCAATTTGAAGAACTAACAAAAATCAAAATTGTATAAAATACAATTAGTGGAGTGGCAAATTGGAACATTTATATCTAAGAATGCGTTAGATGTTGGGATGTGAATAAGTATTTCGGAAAGTTCCCTCTTGATTTTATCTTTAAACTTGCAAATATCGACAAACCTTAATAGAAATTTTTTAAAACCATCAATTAATTTTAAATATATCACTAATATAGGGTGTCCCGAAAGTCACGCAAGATATGGACTTTGATCCATTAGTATGGTAAAGTGTTGTCATCCTAAAATAAAATACAGCATGATAACTGACAGTTCAAGGTTATTAAAAATGGAGCGTTACACAAAAGAACAACATCCTTTTATTCTTGAGAAATATTTCGTAAGTAATGAAAGTTTGGCAGCAGACGTGGATGCGGATTTTTCGAATAAAATCATCTCATTGCATCTTGATGGCTTTGTTAATCGACAAAATTTTCGCTGTGGGGCTCAGAAAATCCAATACTGATTATTGAGAAACAAATGAATCCACAACGTGTCACTTTTTGTTGCGGATTTTGTGTTGAAGGCATCATCGGACCATTCTTCGATCAGACAATGACAATGATTTCAACCAAAGTGTCCATATGTGCCAGCAAAGTCATGGAGGCCATTTACCCGATCTTGTATTCCATACATAACCCTATACTGTATACTATATAAATCCATAAAAATTTATAATATTTAATTAATAACCTATGTTTTCTATCAAAATAACTTCTTGCGTGATTTTTTGGACACCCTGTTTAACACTTTCATTATTCTTGTTGGCATTGAAATATTCAGATTTTGTAGGATTTGGATGTAAAATATTTCATATTTTTTAATATTGCTCTTTCTCATCTCAAAATTTCCAAATTGCTTCCCGTAGATTTTCTATCGGACTTTTCTGTGCAACAGTTTTTATACTGTTTATTATATAATGTTTTTGTGAAAATGTATGTAACAGGCAGAAGGAGGCGTGGCAGACCACATGAAGTATATATATTCGTGATCAGGGAGAGAAGCCGAGTCGATTTAACCCTGTCCGTCTGCCTGTCCGTATGTATGAACTCGCTGATCTCAGAACATTTAAGAGCTAGAGACTTGCAATTTTTTTTTAGGTCCTTGTATAGGGCGCGCACATCGAATTTGTTTCGAAAATCGATAACTATTTTCATTTTATTGTTATCGATTAAAAACGAAAAACTACATTCAGTTATAAAATTCTATCTAATTCATCATTCTAGCTAATTCAAATTTTGATTTTAGTATTACACAATTTCTGGATTTATTAAATTTTGGGTGCCACGCGCCCTTCGCCATTCACACATGTGAATGACATGATCACGCCCTGCAAGTTTGATCAAGAACATTTGTCTACAAAAAAGTTATTAGACATTTAATTTCCCATAACACTAACATTTAGCAGCTCAAGCACAGCTGACGTAACGACGTGTGTGTGTGTTTATTACAATGTATATACATATACATATGTATTTAAAAAAAAACGGAATAGCGGTTCTTCACAGGGTTCAGGGTACCCCCTAGTCGGCGGAGTCGACCAGAGTTTTCTTACTTGTTTTTATACCCTGAACCCATTGAAAATGGGAAAATCAGGGTATAATGTTTTTGTTGGAGGGCGTATGTATGTAACAGGCAGAAGGAGGCGTGGCAGACCCCATAAAGTACATATATTCTTGATCAGGATGACAAGCCGAGTTGATATAGCCATGTCCGTCTGTCCGTCTGTCCGTCTGTCTGTCCGTATATATGAACGCGTCGTTCTCAGAACCTATAAGAGCTAGAGACTTGAAATTTTTTATGTAGGTCCGTGAATAGCACGAAAAGATCGAGTTTGTTAAAAAAAGTCGATAACTATTTTAATTTAATTGTTATCGATTAAAAACATTATCGAATGTTAGTTATAAAATTATATCTCCCACGTCTTTATAGCTAGAGACCCCAAATTTTTTTGTAAGTTTTATATTTATTTTCTCTAATTTTGATTTTTGTTAAATTTTGGATACCGGCTCCAAATTTCCCCAAATATTTAAATTGAGGTTAGTTGCACTCAAAGCCAGTAAATGAATGGGTTTACATTTTTAAAAATTGGAAAAAATGTAATAAAATATGTTGAACATAAGCTAAAAATTTCATTCAAATCCATTAATTCGCGCAGAAGTTATTAAACAAAACGTTTGGCCAATCGGCCAAACACGTGACCAGCAAAACAAAGCAAACTGTTTTCCTATACATGTGCACACATACACACATACACATTGAGCTGCGTGCATCTAGCAAGTTCTAAAACCCGCAAGTTTTAGTGTACATATTTCCAATAGATGGCGCTATGATTTGCGAATTATCAGCTGCTCAGTTGGTTCGAAACTTGGATGGCGCTATTCAATCGAACCATAGATGGCGCTATTAGCTAAACAATTGAAATGAATTGAATTTAGTTTTCTGTGCGTTTATACGAAATGCTAATTATGCAGTATTTTAACGCAGATAGCGCGGGGTTTAGGGTATCTCCTAGTCGGGACCGCCGACTAGAGTTTTCTTACATGTTAGAATACTTATTTTATTTATTTAATTAATTCTAAACTTATATTACTTATCGTTAAGCTTAATAACTAATAGTGAATTTAATTTTAGCCACTTATTGAACTTCTTCGTTCACTCAATATGAAGTGGAGCGCCGAAAATGCGCGCTCCACAGACACTTGGGTTGCCGGTGTTGCCAGAACTACCTGTGCAAGCGCTGTTAAATAAGGTTGTTAATATCGTTGAAAAAATTTTAGATGCTGGAATTTAAGGGCAAGCGACCATACATTATGTCAAAATTGTCATTATAAATTTTATTAAGTGGAGAAACAGAGCCTTCCCTGCGTTCTGTCACTGTCTGAACTTCATCCCAATAGCCCAAAAACAGCGAACCCTCACCATATGAGGATACGTTAAAAGCATTAGAAGATGATGAGTCAAGGAGTTCTTCTTTTTCAAGACTTAAAAGTGCTGAAACATTTTGTGTTAAACGAACCTTAAATAATAAAGCGTTAATAAATGTAACATCTATTCTTGATTTTAGTGTAGATAAGTATTAGTGTCTGACGAACACAATTTTAATAAGTAATTCTAATTGTTCAGAGCTTAGAGTACCAACCACAAATAAAACAGGACAAGAATTTTAGTCAAACTACAGTACATATCTTACTTGCTTCAATTCGATTAAACGATGCTACTTTCTTTAAATTTTGTTTTCCCAACACTTTTTGATTATGTGACAGCATACAGTTGTTTACCCGTGGATCCATATAAATTGTAGCCAACAATACTTCATTGTCTAACAATTTCTTTTCCCTTATTTTAATCTGAGCTAACAGTTTTTTTCTCTCCTTTTACCCCCCCCCACTCCTCTCCTCTATCCCCTCCTCCCCCACACCTTTCCATTCCCCCATCTAACTCTCCCCCCTCTTTTTCATTTAAAATAACCAAATACAAAACAAAATCAAATCACCCCCCCCCTCTTCACTTATTTTTTATGAAATTATGACTATTCTCATATTTAAATTTGAGTTTCATCCACAGTATGTAATACTCACTATACACTAAATTGGTATCTCGAAGCTGTAAAGTTACCTGCTAAGTTTCTGTGAACGCCTCAATATACGTTTCCATCCAATCCCAATCAGCGTCTACAACAATTTGTGTCTGCGTAGTCAGCAACTCCTTCAGGTCAAACAATTTGGTCACCATTGTGTAGGTTGAATTCCACCGTGTAACAACATCGAGCGATGGAATTTCCTTTTTTTTTTTTCAATTAAGCCTATATGTTTATGGATATGTTAACTTATATATTTTAGAAAAAAAAGTTCGTTACTTACCTATTTGTTTCTGTGCGAAGCAATTTGCATAACGTGCTACAAGAATGAAATTTATCGCTGATCTTTACTTTGTTTACGTTAAAAACGCATAATTGCAGAGTGTGTGTTGCGCGTCTCACAAGGTGAATATTGTTCAATCCAGTTTTTCCATAACACTTTCAATATCATCAATATCAATGTCATCGTCAAAAAGGGATTCCTCCGTGGATTCGTTTAAAATATGGACAGCTTTGACCATATTCCATTATCAGGTGTTATACTGAGTGTATAAATGTGATATTCTTTAAAAATATGCATATTACAAATTTTCGTTTGTTCAATTATTATCTGAAGACTTGATCTAGTGTGATTCCGTAATCATGTAAGATCTCTAGAATTTTGTCTTTCATGTGCATCCTAGTGTGTGCGTCCGCCAGCTTAATCATGCCTAAAGTCTGTACAGAAATTTCAGTTTTTGATGGGCTTAAATTGATCAGTTGCAAATTTACACCAAGAATGGCTTTATCCATTCTAGTGGCAACATTAATTTTGAGCGACACTAGCTTTCCTTTTACTATCGCCCTTATGTTGTCTTTAATTGATTGCTCTTTAGCAGACACGAAATTCATTATGTTTCGCGACGTTACGGAATTCATTCCAAGTGAGCTATAAATTGGATTCATTATTTATGTAAAACCATCACTATCCAGGAACAGAAATGGTTTCCCTCCCGTAGTGACAATTTTAACTAATTAACAAATTATAGCTTTTTCACTTGTGTGAAACGATATATATATATTTTTTTTTTAATTTCTGACATGAACGCTAATTTCGGCCCACAAACATTACATGTTGATTTATTAGCGTGCGCTCGCGGTCTGACCGCAACAAATGAGAAACGTGCGAACTGAGCGAAGACCGGGGGCTCGCGAGCATTTTCGTCAAATACTCAGCTGAAACTCTTATTCAAAGAATGCGCAAAATGCTCAACTGTTATTTGCGAGCTCTGTTCATAACACATACATATACTTTTAACCATAGTAATCTTGTAAAACTGCGTTCAGACCGCAAATATGCATTTTGCAGTCTGTGGCACCCGAGTTTATTATTAAACTAAGTTATTTTATTAAACACGGCTAACATTTAAATCTATCTTCTAGTATAAGCAAGAAGATATAAATTATACCCATGTTGAGTTTAAGGACAACTCATTATGCTTGGAGCTTATAGAAAAACCTCCTCGGTGTATATTTAAACTTCTGACTGAACAATGCCACATGCCCAAAGGATCGGACTCAGCATATTTAAATAATCTACATACTGAATTCGAATACAATCCTATGTATATAAAGGGTTTAGATCGTCGTCATTGGGAAACTGAGTTTGGTATTAGACACTACGCAGGAAAGGTAATTTATTCAATTAAGGGATTTGTTAATAAAAATCGGGATATTCAACAAGATGTACTATTTGATTATCTGAGCCGCAGTAAACACACATTCCTTTGCGAACTTTCTAAAAGCCAGGTAAGTTTTTTATTTAAAGTAAAATAAGAATGTCCTATATTTACTGTCAAATGCAAAAAATAACTACTAGAAGATACATCGAAGATCGATTTGAAGGCTGTTTCATAGATATACAAACTATTTAAATTCATAGGACACACCTGTTAAAATGTATGTACTCAAGTACAAATTTTCAACAACAAAAACGTTTTCCCGTAAGATTCAAACTCTCCGTAGTAAAACAAATGAGATAGCTCTAGTCCAGACTACTAGACTCGGAGATACCCTGAACCTTGCGCAGATCCGATATTCCAAATATGCTATACTTATGTTACATATATGTACAAGTAAATTAAACTTACGCAGACGCACGCACAAACGCATCCCAGCTAACAAAAATCAAAATTGCATAAAATATATAAACAAGGCTCTAACTTTGAAGATGAATTAGGTAGAATTCTATAACTGAAAATCATTGAAAATGGGATAACAGGGAAAAATGGTTTTGTGAAAATGTATGTAACAGGAGGCGTGGAAGACACCATTAAGTATACTTATTCGTGATCAGAGGAACTAACCTAGTCGATTTAGCCATGTTCGTATGTCCGCATGTTTGAACGTGTCGATTTCAGAACTTATAAAGCTAGAGACTTGCAGATCGAGTTTGATTAAAAAAATCGAAAGTTTTTTCCATTTTAATGTTATTGATTAAAAACGAAGTCGATATTTAGTTATAAAATACTATCTAATTTATCTTTGTTGGTAGAGTTTTCAACTTTTGTTTTTAGTTTCATGTGTGTTTTATAGTGCGCCTAAGTTAGCTGGGCGCGTGCTTGTGCGTGCGTCTGTGTGTATATATGTATTGCTTGTAACGTACGTATTCATATACATAAAAGAAACGGAGAATCCACGGAATAGCGATTAGTCGTAAGGTTCAGGATGTCACCTAGTTAGGCACCTCCGATTAGAGTTTTCTCACTTGCCCAACTTGAAATGCAAAAAGAGTTAATACCTTAGTATCGATTTGAAGATACATATGTTTATTTACAACAAAATAAAAATAGAAATATGATATTGTGTTTACTCATTTATTTTAGTATAGCATTTATTTTAGCATTGAATGAAGACTATAGCACTCTTTCTTGTTAATTTATAAAAAAATTTGAACATTAGCAGATCGTTTTTTTCTATTCTTTAACTAAAACTTAAGTTTTATTGAGCTAAACTTTTTAAAAGACACTAAACTTAAAAAAATACAAAATATTTCATATTTTTAAGCTAGATTCCCGACATTATGAAAGTTCGAAAAAAATAACTTCCTTATCATTAAAATATTTGTTTATATAAAGGATCAAGCTTGTTCCACTTTAATACAAAATGTATCAACGAATCAGCGAGGTACAAGTAAATCGAAATCTACAATCAGTGATCAGTTTCGTCAACAATTGCAATCTTTAATAGATGTCCTCCAGAATACTAAACTTTGGTAAGTTAATGTTTTAAATGAATATTTAGTAAATACTTAAAACTCACCTCTTTGAAGAATTAAAATTATATTGGGCTTCTTAACTTGTTAAAAAAATCGATAATCGATCGCTGTCGCGTCAACTGCAGAGCTTGTATTTATTTATATACACGAACCGGCGAATGTTGGCAATAGCGGTTCTTCGCAAGGTTCGGGGAATCTTCAAGTCCATCCAAGTCAGGGTATACGGTTTTCATGAAAATGTATGTAACAGGCTAAAGGAGAGTGACAGATATATATTTATATATATATGTATATATATATATATTCCTGATTAGGGAGACGAGCTGACTTGATAGAGCCATGTCTGTCTGTCCGTCCGTCTAAACGAGCTGATCTCGTGACCCACAAAAGCTAGATCTGAAATTTGAAATGTGTACAATGCAATACGTTTTTATACCCTGAACCCATTGAAAATGGGAAAATCAGGGTATAATGTTTTTGTTGAAATGTATGTAACAGGGAGAAGGAGGCGTGGCAGACCCCATAAAGTATATATATTCTTGATCAGGGAGAGTAGCCGAGTCGATTTAGCCCTGTCCGTCTGTCCGTCCGTCCGTCTGTCCGTCTGTCTGTCCGTATGTATGAACGCGTCGTTCTCAGAACCTATAAGAGCTAGAGACTTGAAATTTTATGTAGGTTCCTGTATAGCACGAAAAGATCGAGTTTGTTAAAAAAATCGATAACTGTCTTAATTTTAATGTTATCGATTAAAAACGAAATCGATGCTCCATTATATAATTCTATATAATTCATCTTTATAGCTAGAGTTTTCAAATTTTGCATTTAGTGTTATATGAGTATTACACAATTTCGGTTTTTGTTAAATTTTGGATGCCACGCCCCTTCGCCTCAAATTTCTAAGTCCCGTATTTCAAATACTACAGACTTGTGCTTTGGCACATATATACATATGGATGCCATGATCACGCCCAACAAGTTTGATCAAAATCGTTACTCTAGAAAAAAAGTTATTAAACATTTAATTTCCCATAGCATTGCCATGCAAAGCAGCCAAAGAACAGCTGACGCACCGACTGGCGTGTGTGTGTGCGTGCGCCTGTGTATGTGTGTGTGTATGTTTTGCTTGTAATTAACGTACATATGCATGTGTATATAAAAGAAACAAAAGAATGCTTGGAATAACGGTTCTTCATAGGGTTTAGGGTATACCCTTGTCGAGCGGTCTCGACTAGAGTTTTCTTACTTGTTCTTATTAAAATTCGATAACTGGTCCCGTTTTAGTTTTCTCGATTAAAAACGAATTCGAATTTCTTTTGAGCTAGATTTGACAATTCTATTTTTTTGGCTAATTAAGGATAATGTCTCCAAAAATTCCCAATTATTGAAAATGAAAGTTTCTTGAAAATTAATTAATATATGAATAAGTTGCCACTTTTTACACCCTGAACCCATTAAAAGGGCGACGATCTCAGAATATATAACAGCTAACAACTTAAAAATTTCTATGAAGGTCCCTGTATAGGGATATAAGATATAGATAACTATTTTAATTGCAATGTTTCTAATCGATAACTAAATCGACACTCAGTTATATAATTCTACCTAATTCATCTTTATAGCTATTATTCAAATTTTTACGTATATATTTATACCCTGAACCCATTGAAAATGGGAAAAAAGGGTATAATGGTTTTGTGAAAATGTATGTAACAGGCAGAAGGAGGCGTGGCAGACCCCACAAAGTATATATATTCTTGATCAGGGAGAGAAGCCGAGTCGATTTAGCCCTGTCCGTCTGTCTGTCTGTCCGTCTGTCCGTCTGTCCGTATGTTTGAACGCGTCGATCTCAGAAGATATAAGAGCTAGAGACTTCAAATTTTTTTTGGAAGTTCGTGTATAGTACGATTCGATCGAGTTTGTTTCAAATATTCGATAACTAAAATCGTTTTAATGTTATCGATTAAAAACCGATATCTTCACTTAGTTATAAAATTCTATTTAATTCATCTTTCTAGCTAGAGTCTTCAAATTTTGCATTTAGTGTTATTTGAGCCTTCTGCAATTTCGGTTTTTGTTAAATTTTGGATGCCACGCCCTCAAATTGCTCCGTCGCCTCAAATTGCTAAATCACGTATTTCAAGTACTAGAGACTTGTGCTTTGGCACATACACACATATGAATGTCATGATCACGCCCCACAAATTTGATCAAAATCGTTCGACTAGAAAAAAGTTATTAAACATTTAATATCTCATATTATCGGCGTCTTGCAGCAGCAGCGAAGCTGATGAGTCATAATGCACAGTTAGCAGATTGTGTGCTGGTGCGTGCGTCTGTGTGTGTGTTCTTGTGCGTGCGTCTGTGTGTGTATGTACTGCTTGCTACATATGTACATACATGTAAAAGTAACGGAGAATGTTAGCGGCTCTTAGGAATCGCAGTTCTTCGCAGGGTTCAGGGGATCTCTTTGTCGAGCAGTCTCGACTAGAGCACTCTTACTTGTTTTATATTATTTTTATACTATTTCACGTAGTGATAAAGTACAGCTGCGGTGAAAATAATAGCACCATAGGATGTTGCAAAATTCAAAATTGTAAAATTTTGAAAATAACTGAATTTTTTTAACATAAAATGATTTTATTCAACTAATCAATCCATTAATATATGTCATAATGACTTTGTGACATTTAACCGTCTCTATTGATTTGCTAAAAATATATGTATTCAAAAGAATATTTTAGTAATACAAAATAAATATATAAAAGAAAAAAAAAAAAGAATATCGACATGACCGCGCCGGTATGCGAACACACACCTCTACACTCGCCAAAGGGCATCTCTGTCTTTTTTGCACTGCTTGGCTGCACGTGTCTTTGCTATGGTTGTAACCTTACATCCCCATTGAAATTTGGTTGACTTCGTGGCTACCGACTTAAAATTTTTAATCCAAAGCTAATTTGAGCGGTATAAGGATTTTACCTTAAGGATTTAACATAAATTTTAAAATATATGTCAGATGCACCCATGGGGAGCTGGGATGTGAATGAGTATTTCGCAGTCGGTAGCCCGAATGCACGTTCTTAATTTTTTTTTTATTATATTTTCGTAGAAAAATGTATATAATATTATAAAAGTATTTATTTGGTTATATACTTACAATTGATAGTTCCAATGCAAAGACATAATGATTAAAAAACTTGTGCAATTTTTCGTTAGTATAGTTGATACAAAGTTGTTCAAATGAGTTCTTTGTAAAATTTTCAAATCCGAAAGTATCAAGAACTCCTAAAAATTGATTTAAGTCTTTTCCAGGACTTGTGCATATGTTTATTTTATTTACGAGCCATGTAAAAGTCTTTGAGTAAAGAGCTCGAGCCATGGCATGTCGATTCTCCGTGGCCTTAAAAAGGAAAATTTTATTTTAGGCGGCTTAAAAATATCAATTAAGTTTTTTAAGTCATAACATTTTTTTTATTAAATAACAGATAATAATAAACAAATTTTAAAATAATGAGTCATTTTGAGTAAGTTTTGAAAAAACAAATTTTTTATTTTATTTTTAATTCATAAAGGTATATTTTCAAAAATGATTGGAATTTAATTATTAAATTGAAAACGGCAAAGTGTTGTTAATGAGAAGTGAACAGTGGACACTGCTCGACTAGAAGATCCTTTAAGCCCTGCAATTATATGAAATTTCAATCATTCTATGCTTCTTTTATACTTGATCTTTTTATCTTTACATTCCAAACCACATATACACGCAGTTTACGAAACTTGAAGCTTAAATGATGAATATCCCATTATTTGATTTTGAATTTCTTGATTCTAAAGTCGGTTATGTGAAATATATGTATGTAGATTTTCTAACACATTAATCTGTAACAAGTAAGAGTGCTCTAGTCGAGACTGCTCGACAAAGAGATCCCCTGAACCCTGCGAAGAACTGCGATTACTTTTATATGTACATATGTAGCAAGCAATACATACACACACACAGACGCACGCACAAGAACACACACAGACGCACGCACAAGCACACAATCTGCTAACTGTGCATTATGACTCATCAGCTTCGCTGCTGCTGCAAGACGCCGATAATATGAGATATTAAATGTTTAATAACTTTTTTCTAGTCGAACGATTTTGATCAAATTTGTGGGGCGTGATCATGACATTCATATGTGTGTATGTGCCAAAGCACAAGTCTCTAGTACTTGAAATACGTGATTTAGCAATTTGAGGCGAAGGAGCAATTTGAGGGCGTGGCATCCAAAATTTAACAAAAACCGAAATTGCAGATGGCTCAAATAACACTAAATGCAAAATTGGAAGACTCTAACTATAAAGATGAATTCAATAGAATTTTATAACTTAATGAAGATATCGGCTTTTAATCGATAACATTAAAACGATGATAGTTATCGAATATTTGAAACAAACTCGATCGAATCGTGATATACACGAACTTCCAAAAAAAATTTGAAATCTCAAGCTCTTATATCTTCCGAGATCGACGCGTTCAAACATACGGACAGACGGACGGACGGACAGACGGACAGACGGGCAGACGGACATACAGACAGACGGACAGGGCTAAATCGACTCGGCTTCTCTCCCTGATCGAGAATATATATACTTTATGGGGTCTGCCACGCCTCCTTCTGCCTTTTACATACATTTTCACAAAACCATTATACCCTTTTTTCCCATTTTCAATGGGTTCAGGGTATAAAAAGTTCGATCTGTATCGGCTGCATGCCTTCTCTCTGTTACATAAACTTTAACAAAACCATGTTTTCACATTTTAAATGAGTTCAGTATACAAACAAATAGGAAAACTCTAGTCGAGACCGCTCGACTAGGGTATACCCTGAACCCTGCGAAGAACCTCTATTCCGTGTATTCTCCGTGCTTTGCAACATACATACATATGGATAACATGATCACGTCCAACAAGTTTGATCAGAATCGTTGCTCTAGAAAAAAGTTATTAAACATTTAATTTCTCATAACGTTGGCATGCAAATAGCAGCCAAAGAACAGCTGACGCACCGACTTCCGCTTGTGTGTGCGTGCGCCTGTGTTTGTGTGTGTGTATGTATTGCTTGTAATGAACATACATATACATATGTATATAAAAGAAATTGAGAATGCACGGAATAGCGGTTCTTCGCAGGATTCGACTAGAGTTTTCTTACTTGTTTGTTGATGGACTTTATCATTAAAACTCTCAGAGCGTGATTATGTCATTTATGTGTGAATTTTCCAAATTACAAGTTTATAGTATTTAAAATATGTATTTTGCAAATTGACGGCAAAGGTGGTGTGTCATTCAAAATTTAATAAAAATCAAAAACAAAATTTGAAGACTAACTACAAAGATGAATTAGATAAACTAATCGAAATACCAAAAGCGATAGACGTTCACCCAACAGATACAGCTATCGATGCAATACAGAATCTTACAGATAAACTAAATTTGGCTTCAATTGAAGGTAGGGCAATATTTTAATCACGTGTGCTATACACGAACATAAAAAAAAACATTAAATCTCTAGTTGTTATAGGTTCTGAGATCAACGCTTTTATATATATAGACAGACAGGCTGGACTAAATCGACTCAGCTTGATTCCGTGATCAAGACTGTATGGAGTCTGTCACGCCTCCCTCTGCCAGTTACATATATTTAGGAACAAGTAAGAACGTTGCAGTCGGACGCAATCGACTCCGAAATGCCTTACATCCCAGCACTCCACAAGGGCATCTATCACATTATATTTTTAAATTAATCTTAGATCCTCAGTTCCAATTTGGATTGAAGTTTAGAGTAGAGGTGGGCATGGGCCGAAATTTTCAAAAAACTTTATTTTCGGGTTTTTTTCGGGTTGAGCGTCCTAACCCATACCCACCCGCACCCAACCCGAAATTAGATTTTCCAGCCCATACCCACGGGTACCCGACAAAAGCCCAGCCCATGCCCACCTCTAGTTTAGAGCCGTACCTTAGCAAAAACAAATACCACCACCGTAATGAGAGAGGTGGCATCTCTCAAAATGAGATGAGAGAGATTCTCGTTGGAGAGCGTAGAGGTGTGGGCGCGACCCCAGTGCAGTCATGTCATTATTGCTTTTTATACCCTGAACCCATTGAAAATGGGAAATCAGGGTATAATGTTTTTGTTGAAATGTGTATGTATGTAACAGGCGTGGCAGACCCCATAAAGTATATATGTTATTGATCAGGATGACAAGCCGAGTTGATATAGCCATGTCCGTCTGTCCGTCCGTCTGTCCGTCTGTCCGTATGTATGAACGCGTCGTTCTCAGAACCTACAATAGCTAGAGACTTGAAATTTTTTATGTAGGTTCCTGTATATCACGAAAAGATCGAGTTTGTTTCAGAAATTCGATAACTGTTATCGTTTTATTGTTATCGATTAAAAAATAAAATCTAAATTATGCTATAAAATTCTATCTAATTCATCTTTCTAGCTAGAGTTTTTCTAGAGAATTTTGCATTTAGCGTTATGTAAGCCTTACGCAATTTCGGCTTTTGTTAAATTTTGGATGCCACGTCCCCTTCGCCTCAAATTTGTAACTCCCGTATATCAAATACTAGATCTTTTCGTGATATACAGGAACCTACATACAAAATTTCAAGTCTCTAGCTCTTGTAGATTCTGAGAACGACGCGTTCATACATACGGACAGACGGACGGACGGACGGACGGACGGACGGACGGACGGACAGACGGACATGGCTATATCAACTCGGCTTGTCTCCCTGATCAAGAATATATATACTTTATGGGGTCTGCCACGCCTCCTTCTCCCTGTTACATACATTTCAACAAAAACATTATACCCTGATTTCCCATTTTCAATGAATTCCGGGTATAAAAATCTACAAACATATCAGAGGATGATCATTACAAGTATTAACTAGAAGATTTTCGCTTCAAATTCACAAAGAAATAAAATTTCTTTGAGTCACAAGAAAGTGCATTTCGCAACGCATAAGGTAATTCTCAAAGTAGGGAGAATTCCTAATATTTAAATTTGACTTGGCAATGAAATAATTAGACCAGTCATTAATGGAACTAAATTTTACAATTTTTAAAACATTTGGACTTAATGTTTATGTTATATTACTGCTAATTAATCAATGTTATTAAAACTTTAATTACTTTAATTATTTTTTTGCAGGTATATACGCTGCATAAAACCCAATTCTCTTAAGCAAGCCGATATTTACAATGAGTCTTTAGTACTTGATCAACTGCGGTATCTTGGAATTTTAGATATAATCCGAATAAGACGGGAAGGCTTTCCTATTCATTTAACTTTTTCTGAATTTTTATCAAAATATAAATGTTTAATAAAGAACAAAGCATATTCTGATAGCCGTAATGACATACTGCTTGTATTAAAGGATCTGCAAGTGCCTGAAACTGAATGGCAAATTGGTAAAACGAAAATTTTTTTGAGAAGTTCTGCAAATGAGCCATTGGAGGATAGAAGAAAAAGTATACGATGGGCAAACTCAATAATTATACAGAAAAACTGGAGGCGTCATCTGAACAATAAATATTATATGCATGTTAAGAAATCTATACTTATAATACAGCACGCGTACAGAGGTTGGAAATTGCGAATTCAATTTTTGAGGATTCGTCGAAGCGTGATAATAATACAAAGTCGATTACGAGGGGTATTTGCTAGAGAGGTAAGCTAAATATTTCATTACAAACAAGTAAGAAAACTCTAGTCAAGACCGCTCGAATAGGGGATACCCTGAACCCTGCGAAGAACCGTTATTCCGTGCATTCTCCGTTTCATTTATATGCATATGTATATGTATGTTTGTACATTACAAGCAACACATACACACACACAGACTCACGCACGCACGAGCGCAAGTCGCTGCGTCAGCTGTGCTTGGGCTGCTTTTTGTATGCCAATGTTATAAGAAAATTAATTGTTTAATAACTTTTTTTGTAGACGAACGATTTGATCAAACATGATTTATAAATTTGAGGCAAACAAACTCGATCCTTCCGTGCAATACAGTAACCTACATAAAAGGATCTGAGAACGACGCGTTCATACATACGGACAGACAGAGTAGTAGAAACTTGTGCTTTGGCACATACATACATGTGAATGACACGATCACGCCCAACAAGTTTAATCAAAAACTTTCGTCTATGAAATAAGTTATTAAACATTTAATATCTCACATTAGCGGCGCCTGACTGAGCGCAGTTGCTGAGTCAAAATTCACAGTTATCAGATTGTGTGCTTGTGCGTGCGTCTGTGTTGCTTGCTACATACATATAAAAATAACGTAGAATGTTAGCAGTTCTTAGGAATCGGGGTTCTTCGCAGGGTTCAGGGGATCTCCTAGTCGAGCAGTCTCGACTAGAGCACTCTTACTTATTTTAAAATTTCATTTTTATTTCGAGCGCTGTTAATGCTAAACTCATGAGACTTGGTATACATACTCAGGTAAACATCCCAAGATCGAAAAGTTATGGCGAATATGTCCACGACCGTAGGGGGCGTGGAAAATCTCAACAGTTCATGATGCTCTCTCTATCAAGTCCCCAAAAATTATATTGACGCCGTCTGTCTGTCCGTCCGTCTGGACGTATGCATGAGCTCGTCGATCTCAGAACCTATTAAAGTCCCTGTATAGGACGCACATTTTAATGTTGCCGATTGAAAACGAAGGAAGTAGAAATTCAGTTATATAATTCTATGTAATTCATCTTTCTAGCTAGTCTTCAAATTTAGCTTTTAAATTTATGTGAGTTTTATGCAATTTAGATTTTTTTTTTAAATTGTATCCCCTAGTCGAGCGGTTTCGACTAAAGTTTTCTTACTTGGTGCTATCTGCTTTTGATTATTTACTTATATATATTGTGCCTTATTCGCCAATAAAAATTATATGTAAAAAATTTATATGTATATAATAACATTTTTTACAGGTGGCAACTGCGTTGCGTGAAATGCGGCGTGTTGATGAAGAAATGAAAAAGCGTGAAAGAATCATTTTGGAAAACCCCACACCTGATTGTAAGGCAATTGAAGATTGTGAAAGGTAATTAAATCTGCTCGTCTTAAAACAGTCTCACATCTATTAGTCCCATACCCATTTTCTTATTGTGTAATACTAAAATGAATTAATTTTTATACCCTGAACCCATTGAAAATGGGAATTCAGGGTATAATGTTTTTGTTGGAAGGCGTATGTATGTAACAGGCAGAAGGAGGCGTGGCAGACCCCATAAAGTATATATATTCTTAATCAGGGAGACAAGCCGAGTTGATTTAGCCCTGTCCGTCTGTCTGTCTGTCCGTCTGTCCGTCTGTCCGTATGTACGATCTCCGCGTCGATCTCAGAACTTATAATAGCTAGAGACTTCAAATTTTTTTGTAGGTCCCTGTATAGGGCGCGCATATCGAGTTTGTTTCAGAAATTCGATAACTGTTATCGTTTTATTGTCATCGATTAAAAACGAAAATCTAAATTGAGCTATAAAATTCTATCTAATTTATCTTTCTAGCTAGAGTCTTCAAAGTTTGCATTTAGTGTTATTTGGGTCATGCGCAATTTCGGTTTTTGTTAAATTTTGGGTGCCACGCCCCCTTCGCCTCCAATTTGTAACTCCCGTATATCAAATACTAGAGACTTGTGCTTTGGCACATACATACATATGGATGACATGATGACGCCCAACAAGGTTGATCAAAATCGTTGCTCTAGAAAAAAAGTTATTAAACATTTAATTTCCCATAACATTGCCATGCAAAGCAGCGAAAGAACAGCTGACGCACCGACTTGCGCTTGTGTGTGTGTGCGCCTGTGCGTGTGTGTGTATGTTTTGCTTGTAATGAACATATTTGTATATTCTTATGTACATATATTAAAGAAACGGAGATTGCTTGGAATTGCGGTTCTTCGCAGGGTTCAGGGTAACCCCTAGTCGAGCGGTCTCGACTAGAGTTTTCTTACTTGTTACTATAACGATTATTATTAAGTACTATTTGTTCGCGATGACAAATCTTTTCATTTTTTAACTTGTTGAATTTACCTACCATTTCAGATTAGTACAAACCGAAATTAAAGCGCTAACTAATATGGCAGAGCACATAAGTAATAGTATAGGCAAATCAATTGAAAGTACTGTTCCTGAAAAAAAGTCTTCCGAAGAGCGACACGTGCAAAACTTAGATACGGTCGATTTAGATAATTTGTTCGCATTCTTGACAGAAACAACAACATTACCATCTAATCCACTCATTGAAGAAATAAATGACACTATGAATAGTTTGGTACTGGATCTTGATGGCGAAGTAAGTAATTCTTCTTTTCCACAATGGTTTTGTAAAAAAATTTGAACAGGCATTGAGGCAGGGCAGACTTCATAAAATATATTATTAATCAGGACCACTAACTGCGTCGATAAAGCCATGTCCGTATGTCCGTCCGTTCAAACAAAACGATTTCGTGAACCTAAAAGGCAAGAGATCTGAAACTTTACATGTGTACTCGTGTATTTAATACAGTACATGTTTATCATATACATGTATGCATGTTATATATTGATAACTTATCTCATTTTTTACCTTTGATTAAGCATGCGTCCATATGTGTGCATATTTTGTTCTACATGTACATACACTTGCTGACATATCTCTGCGTACACCCAAAGAAATTTTTTATTTCAAATTTGATTATTAATAGCGCTCAGTATAAACAAGATATCGAATTTTTTCTTTTTGTATTGGTTTCTTTAATTATTAAACTTAAGGTATAAATTAATTTGAGCTTTATACGATTTCGATTTTTGTTAAATTTTAAATGCCACACCCCCTCCGCCTCAAATTGAACAACACTTATTTTATATACTAAAGACTTGTGCTTTGGCATACATATGTATGTATACACACATTTGAATGACATAATTATTTTGTCATGAAAAGACGAGTCCAAGGATACACGATAAATTCTTTGTCTTCGACTTTCGCTAGTGGCAGTGAAAAATAGAATAAGAGTTTGCAAGGGTCAAAAATATTATAACAAGGAATATCTGAAAGTAAAATTTCAACTTATATGATATTAAATATAAATATATAACTTTTGTAACCTTCAATAAACTTCGTATTTTTTATTCAGAGATGAAATAACTGTCAGCACTTTACAACATTATTTATTAATAAATATATTAACTTTTAGATTAAAACTTGCATGACAAAGGAACCAGTTAATCACATAGATGATCATAAGCGGAATGCGTTGCCAATTTCATCACTTCCTGCGCCTTCAATGGCTCCACCTCCACCTCCAGTAAATAATAAAATCGGAACGGAAACTTTAAATGTGAAACCGGAACCTATCTATGAATCATTGACACATTCGAACGAATTTAAATATATCACAGATACAAATATACCTTTAACTTTACCCGCACGGGGAAAAGAGAACAAGATAATAAAGACAGTATCATTGACACCTACAGACAATGATCGCGAACAAAGAAGAAAGTTCAGAGTTGAGAAAAAGTTGCAAGAAATGCAGCAAAATGGCAGTCAAAACGAAGTCTACAACAATGAATCTCGCTATAAGATTTTGAATTTTGCTGAACATTTTTTCAATGCTCATGAACGCTTGATAGACGGAACATTAATTTCAACAATAACTAGAAAAGGCAAGAAGCCTATGGAAGCAATGCCCAAACATGAAATGATTACATTTACTAGAAATGATAAAATTCCAACATCACATATACACATGTATGATCCAGAAAATATTTCTCTGTCTTGTAATATATTCCGGGTAAGTATATTTACAAATTACAATGATTGTGAATGACAGCCAATTACTCGGTTTCGGTGAAAAAAGGTTAAAATAATTGTAAAATCAGTGCTCTGCGAACGCTGTTATATGTTATATAATAAAATTATGTTGACAAGAAATCCCAAGGATTATTCTACGATTAATTATTGATGGAGGATCAATAATGCTAGATAATATGGTAGATGGATATTAGAATTGCAGTCTAGATCTCGTAGGTCAAAGAGTAGAAACTGTATACATCATGTAATTGAACAATTGAACAATTGAAGGAGTTTGGTTACTAAGGGATTATTGAACTCTTTTGCCCAACGATTAATACAGCTCTGTACGACAGAAGGTCATTGTCATACATTTAGAGCAGTTGAAGTGCAACCGATTGGCCAATCAATAAAGTTGAAAGGAATTAAAATCATCTTGTAAGCATAGATAATCGATAGAATTCGAATACAAAAGACTAAGTTTTACGTCATCTGCATACATGAAGATCTTTGCATAAGAAATACATCTGGGAAGCTCGTTTATCAATAGTGAAAAAAGTAAAGGTCCAAAATGACTACCCTGAAGGGACACCTGACAAAAAGGTGTTCTGAACACAACTCTTTAGGTTCTACCCTTTAAATAGGATGTATTTCAGAATAAAAGATCAAGCTTTTGAAGTAATACTTCATGGTGTACTGAATCAAATGCATTACTACAATCAGTATATACCAGTGATGCCGATTTGGCCTTTTTCCGGAAAGATCTGTCCTTTTTAAAGCGCTTCGTCCGGAAAAAATATCAAACATCCCCTCATCCGGAAATCTGTCCTTTTTTTCTGAATGCGAATCGTGTTCATATTTTCCCAGTCGACCGGCTTTGGATGTAACAGAATTTTATTAATTAACATTGCAGAACAGCTGAACAGAACTTTTTTTAAAACAAATTAGAGTCAATTAGTGGAAGTTAATCGACTTTAAATAACACCTTGTTACATAGGACGAAATAATTGATTTATAAAAATGTTGTAATGTTGATCCTATTATTTGTATACCCTGAACTCATTGCAAAGGGGAAGACAGGGTATAATGTTTTTGTTTAAATGTATGTAACAGAAGGAGGCGTGATAAACCCCATAAATTATATATGCTCCTGACCAGCTTAGATGGTTTTAGCCCTTTCCCTCTGTCCGTCCGTCTGTCCATATGTATGAACGCTTCGATTTCAGAACCTATAAGAGCTAGAGACCTGAAATTTTGTATGTAGTTCCCTGTATAGAGCGCTCATATCGAGTTTATTAACAAAAAAAAAAAAAAAAACCGAAAGCTATTTTCACGTCGATCTCAGAACATACAATAGCTAGAGACTTCAAATTTTTTTGTAAGTCCCTGTATGGGGCGCGCATATCGAATATCTAAATTAAGCTATAAAATTCTATCTAATTCATCTTTCTAGCTAAAGTCTTCAAATTTTGCATTTACTGATATTTAGGCTTTACGCAATTTCATTTTTTGGTAAATTTTGGGTGCCACGCCCCCCTCGCCTCAAATTTGTAACTCCCGTATATCAAATACTAGAGACTTGTGCTTTGGCACATACATGCATATGGATGACATGATCACGCCCAACCAGTTTGATCAAAATCGTTGCTCTAGAAAAAAAGTTATTAAACATTTAATTTCCCATAGCATTGCCATGCAAAGCATGTTTTGCTTGTAAACAACGTACATATGCATGTGTATAGAAAAGAAACAAAGAATGCTTGGAATAGCGGTTCTTCGAAGGGTTCAGGGTATACCCCAGTCGAGCGGTCTCGACTAGAGTTTTCTTACTTGTTTCTTGTAAATTTACCATTTCTTAACACCTTCTTTGCAATTAATTAATACAGATAAAATAACTCATATACAATTTATTTATTACTTACACTAGGAACTTTCCAAATATATGCGTGGTGAGCAAAATGCGGAACGTGAACTTCAAAGCATTCAATATATAATTGGATTAGGCATTGAAAGAGAGGAATTGAGAGATGAAATTTTTGTTCAATGCATGCGGCAAACAACAAATAATCCTAATTCTGAATGGACTGATCGTTTGTGGCTATTAATGTGTCTCACAATAGTCGCTTTCCAACCGAGTAAATTATTATTCAGGTATGTATATAATACTTATTATACCATTTCACGTAGTGATATAGTATATTGGGTTTGTGCAATGTCCGTCATGCTGTCCGTCCGTCTGTCCGTATGAACGCAAACCATTTCCACGCTATTGAAGCTAGAGACTTGAAATTTGAAACATATACTCGTGTATACCCTCGTTTGATAAAGTGTCAAGATTTTCCCGATACGCCCACTAGGGGCGTGGCAAATCGGAAAATGCATTTTCCTGTATCTCAGAAACACTACTTCTAGAAGGCCTAGAGAGTTGAGATTTTAACTGAACACTCATGTCGACATCCCAAAATCAAACAGCTATGGCGGATATATCTACGCCCATTGGGGGCGTGGCAAATCGGGTCAAACTGTATCTTCTACAGTTTTAAAGCTAGAACGCCCAAATTTGGCACGTGGGTTACTGTTACGATCCTATAAAGATCGCCCAAAAAATGTTATGGCCACGCCTACTAGGGGCGTGGTAAATCGGATCTGAATATATAGCGATTTTGCTAGTTTCGTTATATTTTGAGCACTATTGATGCTAGAGACTTGACTTGGTATATATACTCGGGTTAACATCCCACAATCGAAAAGGTATGGCGGATATATCTACGCCTTCAGGGGGCGTGGCAACTAATATCAGCTTATATCTCCCACAGTTTTAGTGCTAGAAGCTTCAAAATTGGATGCTAAGTTACTGGGGGCCTCCTCTATCGATTCCCCAAAAATTATTGTTACGCCCCAAAAGGGGCGTGACATACAGAAAAATACCTTGTAATTTTCGCATTTTTCGAATGTAAGCATCCAAACTTTACAGTTATATTCTTAAACGCCCACTCTATGCACATGCCAAAAATTATTTGTCTACGGCCACTGGGGGCGTGGCAAATCAAAACTTAAACATCTGCAGCTTCTGAGCCAATAACGCGCCACATAATGACCTAGTGACCTTTGACCTTGTCTTTTGATTTGCCAAATTATATATATGTGTTTGAAAAAATATTTTATTAATACAAAATTACTAAATAAAGAAAAAATAAAAAAAATATCAACAAGACCGCACCGGGGTTCGAGCCCACACCTCTACGCTCGCCAACGAACTTAAATCACATTTTCAGAGTTGCCCCCTCTCTCATTTTGAGAGTTGCCACCTCTCTTATTTTGAGAGATGCCACTTCTCTCGATTTAGGTGCGTGTTTTTGCTAAGGTAAGGGTTCTAAACTTCGATCCTAAATGAAACTATCTGGCCACCTCCAATGAAAAGTTTTAATCTGCAGCTAATTTGAGCGGCGACAGTGGGGATTTAAGGTTAAATTTGAAAAAATATAATGTGATAGATGCCCCTGTGTGCTGCTAGGACGTGAAATAGTATTTCGCTGTCGGTTGCGTCCGACATTAACGTTCTTACTTTTTTTTATAACTACATAAGACATATAACAACACTATAGATTATATATACCCTGAACCGATCGAAAATGGGAATTCATAGTGTAAAAGTTTGGCTGTGAAAGGATGTCGAAAATTTCAGTTCAGTAATTTCGTCTATGCTCATTTTCTCTATTAATTGGCATTCAGACACGTGGTTATATTTCCTACTTCATTTAAAGAATTGAAATCATAATTGGTCTTGAATTATGAACTGCTACTTTAGCTTTCGGACTAAAAAGCAAACAACGAGGACGCGTCGTCCTTGTGACGACGTCACGGCAGACGGTCGCTCTTTGACAAAAAGAGTATTTTTATCACAACTTTTTCTCGGTTGCAACTATTCTTTTTTATCCTGAGCCCATCGAAAATTGGAAATCAGGGTATAATGGTTTTGTTGAAATGTATGTAACAGGCAGAAGGAGACGTGACAGACCCCATGAAGTATATATATTTTTGATCAGGGAGACAAACCGAGTCGATTGAGGCCTATCCGTCTGTCTGTCTGTCTGTCTGTCTGTCCGTCTGTCCGTATGTATGAACGCGTCGTTCTTAGAACCTACAATAGCTAGAGACTTCAAATTTTTTATGTAGATTACTGTATATCACGAAAAGATCGAGTTTATTTTAGAAAATCGATAACTATTTTCATTTTATAGTTATCGACTAAAAACAAATATGTAAATTAAGCTATAAAACACTATCTTATTCATCTTTCGAGCTAGAGTCTTCAAATTTTGCATTTAGTGTAATTTGAGCCTTACACAATTTCGGTTTTTATTAAATTTTGCATGCCACGCCCCCTTCGCCTTAAATTTGTAAATCACGTATTTCAAATACTAGAGACTTTGGCGCATACACATATAATTCACATGATGATGCCCAACAAGTTTGATAAAAATCGTTGCTCTAGGAAAAAATGATTAAACAATTAATTTTCTTATAAAATTCGCATAAAAAAGCAGCCCAAGCACAGCTGACGCAGCGTCTTGCGCTTGTGTGTGCTTGCGCCTGTGTGCGTGTTTATGTATTGCTTGTAATATACATACATATACATATGTGTATATATAAAAGAAAGGGAGAATGCTCGGAACAGCGGTTCTTAGCAGGGTTCAGGGTATCCCCTAGTTGAACGTTCTCGACTAGAGTTTTTATACTATTTCACGTAGTGATATAGTATATTGGTTTTGTGCAATGTCCGTCATGCTGTCCGTCCGTCTGTCCGTCTGTCCGTCTGTCCGTATGAACGCAAACCATTTCGACGCTATTGAAGCTAGAGACTTGAAATTTGAAATATATAACTCGTGTATACCCTCGTCTGATAAAGTGTCAAGATTTTCCCGATACGCCCACTAGGGGCATGGCAAATCGGAAAATGCATTTTCCTGTATCTCAGAAACACTACTTCTAGAAGGGCTAGAGAGTTGGGATTTTAACTGAACACTCATGTCGACATCCCAAAATCAAAAAGCTATGGCGGATATATCTACGCCCATTGGGGGCGTGGCAAATCGGGTCAAACTGTATCTTCTACAGTTTTAAAGCTAGAACGCCCAAATTTGGCACGTGGGCTACTGTTACGATCCTATAAAGATCGCCCAAAAAATTTTATGGCCACGCCTGCTAGGGGCGTGGCAAATCGGATCTGAATATATAGTGATTTTACTAGTTTCGTTATATTTTGAGCACTATTGATGCTAGAGACTTGAGACTTGGTATATATACTCGGGTTAACATCCCACGACCGATAAGCTATGGCGGATATATCTACGCCCTCAGGGGGCGTGGCAACAAATATCAGCTTATATCTCCCACAGTTTTAGTGCTAGAAGCTTCAAACTTGGATGCTAGGTTACTGGGGGCCTCCTCTATCGATTCCCCAAAAATTATTGTTACGCCCCAAAAGGGGCGTGACATACAGAAAAATACCCTGTAATTTTCGCATTTTTCGAATGTAAGCATCCAAACTTTACAGTTGTCTTCTTAAACGCCCACTCTATGCACATGCCAAAAATTATTTGTCTACGGCCACTGGGGGCGTGGCAAATCAAAACTGAAACATCTGCAGCTTCTGAGCCAATAACGCGCCACATAATGATATTCTGACCTTTGACCTTGTCTTTTGATTAGCCAAATTATATATATGGGTTTGAAAAGAATATTTTATTAATACAAAATAACTAAATAGAGAAAATGTAACAAAAATATCAACATGACCGCACCGGGGTTCGATGCCACACCTCGCCAACGAACTTATGTTTATCACATTTTCTGAGTTGCCACCTCTCTCATTTTGGGAGCTGCCACCTCTCTTATTTGGAGAGATGCCACATCTCTCGATTTAGGTGCGTGTTCTTGCTAAGGTAAGGCAATCGAGATAAATCGAGAGAGGTGGCATCTCTAAGCTTCGATTCTAATTGAAACTGTCTGGCTACCTCCAATGAAAAGTTTTAATCTGCAGCTGATTTGAGCGGCGACAGTGGGGATTTAAGGTTAAATTTTAAAAAATGTAATGTGATAGATTCCCCTGTGTGCTCTTGGGGCGTGAAATAGTATTTCGCTGTGGGTTGCGTCCGACAGCAACGTTCTTACTTGTTTTTAGTTGTTATACCCTGAACTCACTGAATTTGGGAAAACGGAGTATTGAAGAATGTCCAATATGGTCCATATAACATTTTTTTTACTGATTGATAATAGAATTAGAATATATATATATACGACCGTCGTTATTCTTCTCCATGGCTTTAACTAATAGCGCAGCGAGTTTCGATGCGCAGGCTTCACGAAACTTCTTAAAGCGACAAAATGCAAAGGACCAATCAGAGCGCAATTAGCGGCTGATGGAATATTTCTTAATATGATGAAATTAGGAATTCTGGTAATAACCAGAATTCTCATACGCAGCAATACACACACAGCGCGTACGTGCAATACGCAGGAACAATCACATACAGTATGCAGTAACATAGTTTGCTTTGGCACGGCCATCCTGATCTTGACACGTCCTCGTGTAATAGCCAAACATTAACTTCAAAAATGTCTTTGTAATAGATTTCTAACTTAATTCATCGTCTCTTTTAGACGGATATCCAACCAATAATCATCGATTCTCTTAAACGGATAACCATTAACAATCGTCTCTCTTAGACGGATAACCATCTGATAAAATATTCAGTTCAACATTTCTTCGTACAAACTTTTAACATTTATTCTTAATTAAAACATTTGAAAACATATTTCTCTCAATTCAATTCAATAACTTCACCTATGCAGGTTATAAAAATAAAACATGATGCTTGTTTTCATTACATAATATTTTGCCAAATTGTCGATTTTACATTTTCTTTAACTAAAATTCCAAAATTAATTCAAAAAGAAACAATAATCGTCTCACTTGGACGGATAACCTTCGTCTCACTTGGAAGGTTCACTCTCAGCTTCTATCAGACCATTTGACGGGCCTGGGTCTTCATCATCAATGTCCAGCTCATGGGGCACATTTCTCTCTGGAAGTTTTCTTGTGTCCTCGTGACAGTATTTATATAATCGTTTACTCGATAACGACTTTAACATGTATCTGTCACCGTCTAGGACTTTATATACCAAAAATGGACCCTTGAATTTTGGGTCTAGTTTTGTGTGGTGTCTCTCCTCGTTCTTGAGAAGGACATAGTCACCGACACTGTGTCTTACAACGGCGGCCTTGGACTTATCAAATCGATTTTTGTTGTAAAAGGCTAAAGATTTCATACTGCTACTTGCTCGAGCCCGTGTGGAGTCTAAGTCTACTTCCAATTCTGTGTCCAATGGAGGAACTAATCCAAGAGGTCGACCTTCTTTCCCTATTAACATTTCTAAGGGACTGGCCTCAGTTGCCCGATTTGTTGTGCAGTTTAAAGCTAGCTGCACCTCGCCGAGAGCATCTTGCCAGGGCCTTTGGCTTAATTCGACTGCAGTTAATAGGTTCTTGAGCGTGCTCATAACACGCTTAACTTGTCCATTAGCACGACTAGAAAAACATCTACCCTGATCAGCTATAATGCGTGTTGGTGCACCAAACAAGGAAGTTGAAGACTTTATGGCCCTGATACAACTCTCCGTATCTATTTTGAGACTGTGGTAAAGGTGTACGAATTTTGTGAAGCTGCCAATTTGAACAATGATATATTCCTTTAAATCACTTTTACCACTTAATTTGCCAGTAATGTCCATATGGACAGTGTGCCAAGGGATGCTAACCTTTGGTATAGGATGTAATTCTGCTTGAACTTTGCCAGAATGTGACTTTGCTGTCCTGCAGGTTATACAATTATCAACAAATTTACGGACATATTTGTTCATTTTCTCAAACCAGTAAAATTGGTAAACTTTGTCAAGTGTTTTTTGCCAATCAAGGTGCATGATTGACTCATGTACCTGGTTAACTACTGACCATCTGAAATTTCGGGGCACAACTGGCAAGCATCGTGTCTTACCATTTTTTTGGATTTTACGAAACAACATCCCTTTTCTCAAATCAAATGGTTTAGTTACTTCATCTAGTAAGTCATTTGAATTCAGTTTACTGACAAAGGCAGCAATATCCGGGTCCAAGTGCTGTTCGGCAAACAACCAATTATTTGAGATTTCTGCTATGTTTATTCGCTTCTCGGGAATTTTTTTGAATAGGCCAAGTCACCCAAGGTACGCATGACTGCCCGTTGGAAAACGAATGGCGCATTTTTGAGTCCGAACGGCATGGCCAGGAACTCATATTGACCATCCGGGGTCACAAATGCAGTGTATTCTATTGAATCAGGGTGGATAGGAATTTGGTGGAAACCACTCGCCATATCAAGACACGTGAAGTAATTTGCGCCACGCAGCCTAGCGATCTGGTCGCTAATGAGCGGTAAAGGGTACCTGTCTGCGATTGTGTTAGTTTAACTCTCTGTAGTCGACACAAAGTCAGTCTGCACCATTTTTCTTCTTGACAAGCAGCATAGGACTGGCAAAAGGGGAGCAGCTGGGTCGAATGATGTTGCATTTAAGTAATTCACTTAACTTTTCTCGGACAATGCCTCTTTCTTCTACGCTAAGTCTATAGGGCGTTATACAGTTTTGGTTGGATCAATCAAGCGAATTTTCATTTCCCTTGTCGTGACTCGTGTGGATAATGCCCCTTTTACAAGTGCAGTGGTGTAATTCTCAAGCATTTTTATTAGTTTGTCTTTATCAGCCTCTCACAATTCGGTATCAAGATTTGTAAGGTCAACTGGTTCCCTATCTATTGGGCAAGTATTTACGGCTTTGGCTTTTACTACGTTAAACTGGTTTTGTGATACAGTGACATTAAATCCTTGTTTAAGAATTTCGCGGCCAATAACAATTTCGCTTTTCAAATGATTATCTTGCACTACATGGAACAATATTTGAAGTACGTTCTCATTTATGGTGACCTGGCTTAATATTTGTAAGGTGCTATATATGCCAGCATCGCCTATACCTTTTAGCATGATAATGCTGTTAAAACGCTTAGCAGCTAGCTTACTACATATTTTCTCTTTAATGAGTGAACACTCTGCGCCAAAGTCAAAAGAAATTGGGTAAATCTCACCGAGCTGCATTATCACTCCAGTTGGCTATGGTACAAAGCACTGGTTCACAGTCTTCCGTTGGAATGCTCCCTGTGTACTTGTTGATTCCTTTTTCGAGCATTGATTTGCGAAGTGTGGAAGGCTGGCCCCACTTGAAGCAAGTAACAGTTGGCTTGTCTCGCTGAGAAGTCGCGTCGCCCTTTTGTCGCATTTTGACTCTGCACTCAGAAATTTTATGTCCTGGTTTGCCTCAGAAATGGCACACTATTGTCAATACTTTCCTCTTCTTGGCGTCAGGTCCAGGTCCGGAGTCGTCATCACGGTCGGCATTGCGATGTTTTTTAAAGGTGAATGCGCCTAGTTCGGACTGCAAGTCACTTCTAGTTTGAACTTTTGACGTGAACACAATCCGTTCCAAGCGGTTATCCACATTGGCTAAATGCGCGAGCACAATTGACACAACAATTTCTTCGATGTTTTTGTTTTTCCAGTTGGAAGTTAGAGTGGTCCCCAAACGGCTAGCATAAACCGCAAGACATTCGCCGTTAGTGGGCGACTGTTTAGTAGATTTAGAAACATTGCCGACGACGTTTCACTATTTTCGTAGCAGCGGAAGAATAATTCCTTAAATTCAATCCACTTAATGCCGGGATATGCAATTTAAGTTAGCCACTGTGAGGCACTGCCCACCATAGCTTCGCTTAGTGCCATGATGAGTCTGCTTCCTTCAAGGGGCTGTTCCGTTAATATAATGTCAGCTGTGGTGGACCAATTTGAGGCATCTGCACCTGCAGTGTCAGAGAAAAATTTTGGCAAAGTGACGCCACGAGTCTGCTGTTACTCGCGTGCTGACACTTGCATGGTTCTTGCAAGCCCCAGCAGATTCTGGTTCTGCATTTGTAAAATTATGCGCCACTGATCCTCTGAGAATGCAGGAGGTGGTGCTGATCCCACTTCTGATGTTGGAGCGTCGTTATTCTTCTCCATGGCTTTAACTAATAGCGCAGCGAGTTTCGATGCGAAGGCTTCACGATCCAAAATTGAACTGACTGCCTTATCGTTTCTCTGCCCTGCACCGAACCACACTCGACGACAGCGTTGTAGCGCTGTCGTCGCGCTATAACGGAACTTCTTAAAGCGACAAAATGCAAATGACCAATCAGAGCGCAATTAGCGGCTGATGCAATATTTCTTAGTATGATGAAATTAGGAATTCTGGTAATAACCAGAATTCTCATACACAGAAATACACACACAGCGCGTACGTGCAATACGCAGGAACAATCACATACAGTATGCAGCAACATAGTTTGCTTCGACATATACATATATATATATATATATATATATATATATATATATATATATATATATATATATATATATATATACACTCTGCGAAATTAGATTAAAGGCACTCACATTTTTTAGCTTATTTTTAATCTTATGCATGTTGGCATAGTTCTATTTATTAAATAACATATTTCTAGTCGTTTTATGTTAAACACAACAATTTTTTTTAATTTTTGTCAAATATTAAACTTTTTATGTAAGAAAAACCAAAAAATACAAAAAAAAAAAAATCGCGAAATTTGATTAAAGGCACTATGTTCTAAAATATCAAAAAAATTTAAAACAAAATTTATAAAAACTTATAATTGGTTATTAATGATGGACACATTATTGATTACTCAAAAAATCCAATTGGGCATCGAATCATCCGTTTTTTATACTCATCTTGTGGTATTTGAGCCCATACCTGAGAAACAGTTCTTTTAAGCTCTTCTACTGATTTAAATTTTCTTCCGCCAGCATAAAAACGATTGGCAAGGTTCCCCACATGTTCTCGATATGATTTAAGTTCGAAGATTGGCCACGCCATGACATGGTGGTGATTTGCTTATCCTGGAACCAGGTTCGACTAGCCCGTGAAATGTGCATATTCGCATTATCCTATTGGAAAATTGGGTCACTCGACGGTTCTTTATCGAAAAAGTCCACAAAAACATTCTCCAATAAGTTTATGTAGCCTTGAGAACTTAAACAGCCGAAAACTTTGCATCCTGGTACTCGATAGTGGTAACTAAAGGAATACCATTAACGATCCACTAGCAAAGTTTCACTTTGTGGATTATCGTTCGGGCTGACGAATATCATGCCAGTTATCATTAAAACCATCAAGGCTATCTAAATTTAACTTTTTCTCATCTAAGCAAACCTCCATTTTCCAATTTTCCGCCCAGGACATGTGCTGCTTTGTTAAATCTAGCCGAGCCACTTTTTGTCCGTTAGTTGAAGCCGGCTAAGGCTTAATTTTCTACCATTTTAGCCGGCTACTAGTTCCCAAAATTTGCTGAACACGTCGTTCTGATATCGGAGGGTCTGATTCTGTAAAAAATTTGGAAGGCATGGCATTTTTTTGAGGTCCTGCGCGTATAATAGCGGCTGTCCTCGTGGTGATACCTAGTGATTTTTAGAATATTTTCTGTTTTTTTTTTTTGCAATTTTCATTCAGATTTACAATATTATTTACAGCAGTAGGCGAGAGCTTTCATCTGAGTGCAAATTTTCGGTTAGATCACCCCACATCCTTGTATACAAGGACTTTATCGATTTCTTCGCTTGTCTTAAACTTACAAAAAAAGTGTGTTTAATAAATGTAATAACAAAAAACACAACTCAAATCCTTCACTGATATCTTTCCAGGACTTAATAAGAAGTGCCTTTAATTGAATTTCGCACCAAATAGCACCAAAAATTCGTAGTGTGCACGAAATATATTTATGGTAGCTACAAAACTAACTGTACATTTTTTGTGTATACTAAAAATAGAAGATGAAGGTCTAGAAAAGCTAAATAAAATATAACAAGGTCCCATTATTCAAAGTTTTAATCTAATTTCGCAGAGTGTATATATTATTTCCTGTTATCTATTATCTATTCTTTATCCAATTCAATATTATAAATATAAATCGTCATCAGAACGAAACATACAAAAAGCTTAATATCTCTTTTGGGAAGTTTTTATACCCTGAACCCATTGAAAATGAGAAATCAGGGTATAATGTTTTTGTTGAAAGGCGTATGTATGTAACAGGCAGAAGGAGGCGTGGCAGACCCCATAAAGTATTTATATTCTTGATCAGGGAGATAAGCCGAGTCGATTTAGCCCTGTCCGTCTGTATGTCTGTCTGTCTGTCCGTCCGTCTGTCCGTATGTATGAACGCGTCGATCTCAGAACCTATAAGAGCTGGAGACTTTAAATTTTTTATGTAGGTTCATGTATACTACGAAAAGATCGAGTTTGTTTCAGAAATTCGATAAATGTTATCGTTTTATTGTTATCGAATAAAAACGAAAATCTAAATTCAGCTATAAAATTCTATCTAATTAATCTTTCTAGCTAGAAACTTAAAATTTTGCATTTAGTGTTATTTGGGCTTTGCGCAATTTCGGTTTTTGTTAAATTTTGGGTGCCACGCCCTTCGCCTAAAATTTGTAAAACACGTATTTCAAGTACTAGAGACTTGTGCTTTGCCACATACATACATATGACATGATCACGCCCAACAAGTTTGATCAAAATCGTTACTCTAGAAAAAAAGTTAGTAAACATTTAATTTCCCATAACATTGGCATGCAAATAGCAGCCAAAGAACAGCTGACGCAACGACTTGCGCTTGTGTATGCGTGCGTCTGTGCGTGTGTGTGAGTGTGTTGGTTGTACTGTACGTACATATGCATGTGTGTATAAAAGAAACAAAGAATGCTTGGAATAGCGGCTCTTCGCAGGGTTCAGGGTATACCCTAATCGAGCGGTCTCGACTAGAGTTTTCTTTCTTGTTTTTGCAGAAATTGCTGCAGAATGTGCAAAAAGATTTGTGTCACAATGTTTTCATGTGTAAGATCAGACGCCAATTTCCTTTTCAATCTTGTACCCGCGTTCGTATAAGATAACGTTGGACGTCCAATTTACTGTGGTATCTTTCAGGTTTCATAGATAGTTATAGATATTTTAGACGCCAACCATACAGTATGCTTGGACATGCGTTCAAGCATATAGTTACATTTTGGAAGATATTTTTGAATGTAGCTATTAAAATTACTAATTTATTGGTCTAAGTCATTCTTCATCTTAGATCCACAGTGTTTTTATTAATTTGGTGTACATCCAAACCGATACACATTCATTTTTTCGGTTGTTGCTGCGCCATATATCGAAAAGTTCGATATGACTAAACTAGAACGTTCGTATACATTACCAAAATGTGCGAAAAGGGGGCGAACGGGGATGAGTTCTTGGTTTGTGGTTAAGGACAACACTCACAAGTACAAACTGAACCAATAAGTTTCTTTCAGCATGGAACAGCTTATTAGTTATATTCCACGAAACTCGGAGAACGCATGTTAATTTTCTAAAAAAAAATACATAAAAATTGGTCATTACGGAACACTAAATCAGTAAAACTACGTATAAAATAGCAATATACATTAGGTAGTGCATACCTTGAAGTATGCTATCCATAGTTTAGTTTAGTTTTCTGGACCAATTTGACGTGTGTGGCAAAATATAAAGCAACTAGCACTAGCTCATTTTTAAAAGCGCTCAAAAGGCTTTGGCGACGCTTTTAAAGCTTTTTATTACAATTTTAATAATGTGTTATGAATTTAATTTAAGATTAAAATAAACAAGTAAGAAAACTCTAGTCGAGACCGCTCGACAAGGGTATACCCTAAACCCTATGAAGAACCGTTATTCCAAGCATTCTTTGTTTCTTTTATATACACATGCATATGTACGTTCATTACAAGCAAAACATACACACACGCACAGGCGAAAGCACACACACACGCCAGTCGGAGCGTCAGTTGTTCTTTGCATGGCAATGCTATGGGAAATTAAATGTTTAATAACTTTTTTTCTAGAATAACGATTTTGATCAAACTTGTTAAGCATGATCATGTCATCTATATGTATGTATGTGCCAAAGCACAAGTCTCTACTATTTGATATACGGGAGTTACAAATTTGAGGCAAAGGGGGCGTGGCATCCAAAATTTAACAAAAACCGAAATTGTGTAATGCTCACATAACACTAAATGCAAAATCTGAAGACTCTAGCTATAAAGATGAATTATAAAGAATTATATAACGGAGCATCGATTTCGTTTTTAATCGATAACATTAAAATTAAGACAGTTATCGATTTTTTTGAACAAACTCGATCTTTTCGTGGTATACAGGAACCTACATAAAAAATTTCAAGTCTCTAGCTCTTATAGGTTCTGAGAACGACGCGTTCATACATACGGACAGACGGACGGACGGACGGACGGACGGACGGACGGACGGACAGACGGACAGGGCTAAATCGACTCGGCTTGTCTCCCTGATCAAGAATATATATACTTTATGGGGTCTGCCACGCCTCCTTCTCCCTGTTACATACATTTCAACAAAAACATTATACCCTGATTTTCCCATTTTCAATGGGTTCAGGGTATAACAAGTAAGAAAACTCTAGTCGAGACCGCTCGACAAGGGTATACCCTAAACCCTATGAAGAACCGTTATTTCAAGCATTCTTTGTTTCTTTTACATACACAATCATATGTACATTCACTACAGGCAAAACATATACACACATGCACAGGCGAACGCACACACAAACGCCAGTCGGCGCGTCAGCTGTTCTTTGGCTGCTTTGCATGGCAATGCTATGGGAAATTAAATGTTTAATAACTTTTTTTCTGGAATAACGATTTTAATCAAACTTGTTGGGCGTAATCATGTCATCCATATGTATATATGTGCCAAAGCACAAGTCTGTAGTATTTGAAATACGGGACTTACAAATTTGAGGCGAAGGGGGCGTGGCATCCAAAATTTAACAAAAAACGAAATTGTGCAATGATCACATAACACTAAATGCAAAATTTGAAAACTCTAGCTATAAAGATGAATTATATATAATTATATAACGGAGCATCGATATCGTTTTTAATCGATAACATTAAAATTAAGACAGTTATCGATTTCTTTTAACAAACTCGATCTTTTCGTGCTATACAGGAACCTACATAAAAAATTTCTAGTCTCTAGCTCTTATAGGTTCTGAGAACGACGCGTTCATACATACGGACAGACGGACGGACGGACGGACGGACGGACGGACGGACGGACAGACGGACAGGGCCAAATCGACTCGGTTTGTCTCCCTGATCAAGAATATGTATACTTTATGGGGTCTGCCACGCCTCCTTCTCCCTGTTACATACATTTCAACAAAAACATTATACCCTGATTTTCCCATTTTCAATGGGTTCAGGGTATAAAAACAAGTAAGAAAACTCTAGTCGAGACCGCTCGACTAAGAGATCCCCTGAACCCTGCGAAGAACCGCTATTCCAAACATTATTTGTTTATTTTATGTACACATGCATATGTATGTCCATTGCAAGCAAAGCATACACACACATACACAGACGAACGCACACACACACGCCAGTCGGTGCGTCAGCTGTTCTTTGGCTGCTTTGCATGGGAATGCTATGGGAAATTCAATGTTTAATAACTTTTTTTCTAGAGTAACGATTTTGATCAAACTTGTTGGGCGTGATCATGTCATCCATATGTATGTATGTGCCAAAGCACAAGTCTCTAGTATTTGATATACGGGAGTTACAAATAGAGGCGAAGGGGCGTGGCACCCAAAATTTAACAAAAACCGAAATTGCGTAAGGCTCACATAACTCTAAATGCAAAATTAAAAGACTCTAACTATAAAGATGAATTAAATAGAATTTTATAACTAAATGAAGATATCGGTTTTTAATCGATAACATTAAAATTAAGACAGTTATCGATTTTTTTTAACAAACTCGATCTTTTCGTGCTATACAGAAACCTACATAAAAAATTTCAAGTCTCTAGCTATTGTTGGTTCTGAGAACGACGCGTTCATACATACGGACAGACGGACGGACGGACGGACGGACGGACGGACAGGGCTAAATCGACTCGGCTACTCTCCCTGATCAAGAATATATATACTTTATGGGGTCTGCCACGCCTCCTTCTCCCTGTTACATACATTTCAACAAAAACATTATACCCTGATTTTCCCATTTTCAATGGGTTCAGGGTATAAAAAACAAGTAAGAACCTTGCTGTCGGACGCAACCGACAGCGAAATACTATTTCACGCCCCTACAGCACGCAGGGGAATCTATCACATTACATTTTTTTTTAATTTAACCTTAAATCCCCACTGTCGCCGCTCAAATTAGCTGCAGATTAAAACTTTTCATTGGAGGTGGCCAGATAGTTTCAATTAGGATCGAAGCTTAGAACCCTTACCTTAGCAAAAGCACGCACCTAAATCGAGAGAAGTGGCATCTCTCAAAATAAGAGAGGTGGCAACTCTGAAAATGTGATTTAAGTTCGTTGGCGTGCGTAGACGTGTGGACTCGAACCCCGGTGCGGTCACGTTGATATTTTTGTTATATTTTTTATACCCTGAACCCATTGAAAATGGGAAATCAGGGTATAATGTTTTTGTTGGAAGGCGTATGTATGTAACAGGCAGAAGGAGGCGTGGCAGACCCCATAAAGTATATATATTCTTGATCAGGATGACAAGCCGAGTCGATTTAGCCCTGTCCGTCTGTCCGTCTGTCCGTCCGTCCGTCTGTCCGTCTGTCCGTATGTATGAACGCGTCGATCTAAGAACTTACAAATTTTTTTTGTAGGTCCCTGTATAGGGCGCGCATATCGAGTTTGTTTCAGAAATTCGATAACTGTTATCGTTTTATTGTTATCGATTAAAAACGAAAATCTAAATTCAGCTATAAAATTCTATCTAATTCATCTTTCTAGCTAGAGTCTTCAAATTTTGCATTTAGTGTTACTTGGACCTTACGCAATTTCGGTTTTTATTAAATTTTGGGTGCCACGCCCCCTTCGCCTCAAATTTGTAACTCCCGTATATCAAATACTAGAGACTTGTGCTTCGGCACATACATATATATGGATGACATGATCACGCAACAAGTGTGATCAAAATCGTTACTCTAGAAAAAAAGTTATTAAACATTTAATTTTCCATAACATTGCCATGCAAAGCAGCCAAAGAACAGCTGACGCAACGACTTGAGCTTGTGTGTGCTTGCGCTTGTGTATGTGTGTGTGTATGTTTTGATTGTAATGAACATATATATACTTATGTATATTAAAGAAACGGAGATTGCTTGGAATTGCGGTTCTTCGCAGGGTTCAGGGTATATCCTAGTCGAGCGGTCTCGACTAGAGTTTTCTTACTTGTTTTATTTAGTTATTTTGTATTAATAAAACATTCTTTTCAAACTCATAGTCACAAAGTCAAAGGTCACAAAGTCATTATGTGGCGCGTTATTGGCTCAGAAGCTGCAGATGTTTCAGTTTTGATTTGCCACGCCCCCAGTGGCCGTAGACAAATAATTTTTGGCATGTGCATAGAGTGGGCGTTTAAGAATTTAACTGTAAAGTTTGGATGCTTACATTCGAAAAATGCGAAAATTACAAGGTATTTTTCTGTATGTCACGCCCCTTTTGGAGCGTAACAATAATTTTTGAGGAATCGATAGAGGAGGCCCCCAGTAACCTAGCATCCAATTTTGAAGCTTCTAGCACTAAAACTGTGGGAGATATAAGCTGATATTTGTTGCTACGCCTCCTTAAGGCGTAGATATATCCGCCATACCTTTTCGATTGTGGGATGTTAACCCGAGTATATATACCAAGTCTCAAGTCTCTAGCATCAATAGTGCTCAAAATATAACGAAACTAGTAAAATCACTATTTATTCAGATCCGATTTGCCACGCCCCTAGTAGGCGTGGCCATAAAATTTGGGCATTCTAGCTTTAAAACTGTAGAAGATACAGTTTGAACCGATTTGCCACGCCCCCAATGGGCGTAGATATATCCGCCATAGCTTTTTGATTTTGGGATGTCGACATGAGTGTTCAGTTAAAATCTCAACACTCTAGCCCTTCTAGTGTTCTAGTGTTTCTGAGATACAGGAAAATGCATTTTCCGATTTGCCACGGCCCTAGTGGGCGTATCGGCAAAATCTCTAAATCTCTAAATCAAAATCTCTAAAAAGTCTCTAGCTTCAATAGCGTCGAAATGGTTTGCGTCCATACGGACAGTCGGACAGACGGACGGACAGCATGACGGACATTGCACAAACCCAATATACTATATCACTACGTGAAATCGATAGAGGAGGCCCCCAGTAACCTAGCATCCAATTTTGAAGCTTCTAGCACTAAAACTGTGGGAGATATAAGCTGATATTTGTTGCTACGCCTCCTTAAGGCGTAGATATATCCGCCATACCTTTTCGATTGTGGGATGTTAGCCCGAGTATATATACCAAGTCTCAAGTCTCTAGCATCAATAGTGCTCAAAATATAACGAAACTAGTAAAATCACTATTTATTCAGATCCGATTTGCCACGCCCCTAGTAGGCGTGGCCATAAAATTTGGGCATTCTAGCTTTAAAACTGTAGAAGATACAGTTTGAACCGATTTGCCACGCCCCCAATGGGCGTAGATATATCCGACATAGCTTTTTGATTTTGGGATGTCGACATGAGTGTTCAGTTAAAATCTCAACACTCTAGCCCTTCTAGTGTTCTAGTGTTTCTGAGATACAGGAAAATGCATTTTCCGATTTGCCACGGCCCTAGTGGGCGTATCGGCAAAATATCTAAATCTCTAAATCAAAATCTCTAAAAAGTCTCTAGCTTCAATAGCGTCGAAATGGTTTGCGTTCATACGGACAGTCGGACAGACGGACGGACAGCATGACGGACATTGCACAAACCCAATATACTATATCACTACGTGAAATAGTATAAAAACAATATATTACCATCGAAAAATCGATTTTATGTCAAACAAAAATCATCTGGATCATAGAGCAATGCATACCAGCATATTAAGCCAACAATTCATCAAAAGTGTACAAAGAGCGTTAGCATAAGCAATTTTAAACTATATTATTATAATAAATTGAAGTCTCAAATGTAGTACTGAGAAACGTTTCCCGTAAAGTAAATTCATAAAAAACAGACTAGAAACCCTGCGTCGTCGTAATAAGAAATTTTTGAGAAAATATATATTCAAAGAATCAATTGCGTATTTATGCAAAACATTTTAAAATGTAAACTGTACAGTAAATAATAATAATAATACTAATAATAAATAATTTGCATATATAAATAATTTTCATATATATATATACATGTATGTATGGCTGTATATATCTTTATATCTACAGCAGATACTGTAACTAGAAGAAAATTCTAAAAATCCATAAAAAATCCAAATAAAATCAGGGTATAACAAGTAAGAAAACTCTAGTCGAGACCGCTCGACTAGGGTATACCCTGAACCCTGCGAAGAACCACTATTCCAAGCATTCTTTGTTTCTTTTATATTCATATGTATATGTATTTTCATTACAAGCCAAGCATACACACACATGCACAGGCGCCCACACACACAAGCCAGTCGGTACGTCAGCTGTTCTTTGGCTGCTTGGCATGGCAATGCTATGGTAAATTAAATGTTTAATAACTTTTTTCTAGAGTAACGATTTTGATCAAACTTGTTGGGCGTGATCATGTCATATGTATGTATGTGCCAAAGCACAAGTCTCTAGTATTTGATATACGGAGTTACAAATTTTAGGCGAAAAGGGCGTGGCATCCAAAATTTAACAAAAACCGAAATTGCGTAAGGTCCAAATAACACTAAATGCAAAATTTAAAGACTCTAGCTAGAAAGATGAATTAGATAGAATTTTATAGCTTAATTTAGATTTTCGTTTTTAATCGATAACAATAAAACGATAACAGTTATCGAATTTATGAAACAAACTCGATCTTTTCGTGCTATACAGGAACCTACATAAAAATTTCAAGTCTCCAGCTCTTGCAGGTTCTGAGAACGACGCGTTCATACAAACGGACAGACGGACAGACGGACGGACAGACGGACATGGCTATATCAATTCGGCTTGTCATCCTGATCAAGAATATATATACTTTATGGGGTCTGCCACGCATCCTTCTGCCTGTTACATACATACGCCTTTCAACAAAAACATTATACCCTGAATTCCCATTTTCAATGGGTTCAGGGTAAAAAAATATACTTAATTTTGAATATACCATATATTTAGGCAAGTAGAGTTGTACTAATAAGTGGTTTTAATGAAAAATTAATTACAATCAAAGAAAGGGACTCATTGGATCGACATGTGCCAAGTGCAATAAACACAGAAGTAACTACAGTATGAAGAAACAAAGTCGCACACCAAAGTCTTCCTACAGAAGCTATATAAGCATTGATTCGGGTGAGGTCAGAAGCTGCCGAAATCAGGAAGACATTTTTTTATTTCATTTCTTGAATAAATATAAAAACTGTCATTTACAATTCTGGCAGAAGTTGATCGAGGTTGATCGATTGAGAACAAAGCCGTAGGGCGAAGTAATTGATGAACAAAAATGATTGTTATTTTTATGTAGGTCCCTGTATAGCGCGAAAAGATCAAGTTTGATTAAAAAAAAAATGGTTAACTGCTCCCCTTTTAATGTTATCGATTAAAAACGTTATCGAAATTCAGTTAATGAATTATATTACCTACCTCTTTATAGCTAGAGTCTCCACATTTTGTTTGTTAGTTTTATGTATATTGTATGCCATTTTGATTTTACAATTTTGGATATCGGCGCCAAATTTCCCAAAATATTTAAATTGAAGGTATTTGAAAATAAAGACAATATATGAATGAATTTGCATTTTTTTAAATTGGAAAAAAGTTTAATAAAATATGTAGATAATATGCTGAAAATTTCATGAAGATCCATTATGTTGCACAGAAGTTATTAAACAAAACGTTTGGCCAATCGGCAAACACATGTGGCCAGCAGCACTAAGTATACAAATTCTAAGAAACGCAAGTTTTAGTGTGTGCTATGGTTTGCGAAATATCAGCTGCTCTATCGAACCGAAACGTGGATGGCTAAAAATTAAAAATTTAATTTAATTTAGTTTTGTGTGCGTTTATATTGAATAATAACTAGTCGGGACGCCAGACTAGAGTTTTTTTTACTTGTTTCCAATAGTAGTGTCTTTGTATTTGGCTTATTGTTCTATTTATGGTAGCTTAACCACCTTCAATATTTATTGAAGCCTCTGGGTTGAGTAACCCTTCTCAATATTTTATTGCTCACATCCTCCTAATTATCTGTTGAAACTAAGTCAAAGAGATTTCCCACGGTGCTAATATGACTTTGCTGACTTTAAATATACCGTCATGTATTCTTTTAAGTCTTCTCCTGCTTCGGTTGTTGACCAGATTAGATGCGAGTTGGTTTGGGTGCGCTTCTGTCCGTATACCTTGAACTATGTCTGCCTATGAGCTCTGCTATTGTCGGCATCTTAAGGTCGGTATGAAGCGTTGCGTTACTTACGAACCATTTTGCTCCGGTCCATCTTCATAGAGCTTTGTTCTGTAAAATTTGCAGTTTTTATACCCTGAACCCATTGAAAATGGGAAAAAAGGGTATAATGTTTTTGTTGAAAGGCGTATATATGTAACAGGCAGAAGGAGGCGTGGCAGACCCCATAAAGTATATATATTCTTGATCAGGGAGACAAGCCGAGTCGATTTAGCCCTGTCCGTCTGTCTGTCTGTCCGTCTGTCCGTCTGTCCGTATGTTTGAACGCGTCGATCTCAGAAGATATAAGAGCTAGAGACTACAAATTTTTTGGAAGTTCGTGTATAGTACGATTCGATCGAGTTTGTTTCAAATATTCGATAACTATCATCGTTTTAATGTTATCGATTAAAAACCGATATCTTCATTTAGTTATAAAATTCTATTTAATTCATCTTTATAGTTAGTGTTCAAATTTTGCATTTATTGTTATTTGAGCCTTATGCATTTTCGGTTTTTGTTAAATTTTGGATGCCACGCCCCCTTCGCCTCAACTTTGTAACTCCCGTATATCAAATACTAGAGACTTGTGCTTTGGCACATACATACATATGGATGTCATGATCACGCCCCACAAATTTGATCAAAATCGTTCGATCGTTATTAAACATTTAATATCTAATATTATCGGCGTCTTGCAGCAGCAACGAAGCTGATGAGTCATAATGCGCAGTTAGCAGATTGTGTGCTTGTGCCTGCGTCTGTGTGTGTTCTTGTGCGTACGTCTGTGTGTGTGTATGTATTGCTTGCTACATATGTACATACATGTAAAAGTAACGGAGAATGTTAGCGGCTCTTAGGAATCGCAGTTCTTCGCAGGGTTCAGGGGATCTCTTTGTCGAGCAGTCTCGACTAAAGCACTCTTACTTGTTTTATTTGATATTATTTTGTTTAATTTATTTTTGTTTTATTTAATTTAATTTTGTTTTTTTTTTTAATTTAATTGCGTTTTATTGAATTTTATTTTATTTAGTTTGATTGGATTTTATTTTATTTTATTTATTTAATTATTCCCTGAATTCATTGAAAATGAGAAATCAGGGTATAATGCTTTTGTTGAAATGTATGTAACATGCAGAAGGAGGCGTGGCAGATCCTATAAAGTAGATATACTTTTGATCAGGGAGGCAAGCCGAGCATATTTACCGCTGTTCGTCTGTCTGTCTGTATGCATGAACGCGATTATCTCAGAAACTACCTTGCACGCATACACACACATTGAACTGTGTGCACCTAGAAAATTCTAAGAACCACAAGTTTTAGTCTACATATACAACTATTTGAGACTGTCCCTTCACGGGTCGTCTCTGCGCTCATTGTGCTTATTCTAACTCCCACTTATAACTAATACTAAATACAAACTTCTTTCCTACTTCTAGTAAACCTAGCTATAAATTCTTATCTCTAACTTATAGTCCATGCACTTACATCTAAAAATATTCCTTTCCTTATAATCATGTATCTTTTATCTCTAAAGGTGCGGCGGCTGATTTTATTGTCGCCTTACACCTCTAACCTGGTCGACAGCGGATGCTGGTCCATGGAGCTGCTGGCCTGAATCCGCCGTGAGGCTTATACCGGCGGTCTCTGTAATCTCCACCTAACGTGGATTCGAGCTGAGTAGCGATGCCGAGGTCGCGCTGGGACACGCTAGTCGGGACGGCTCTGTCGGGTACTGATTGATCCTCCTCCTTTGACTCGATTCACTCCCGCAAACCAGAGGATGCCTGCCCTTGTGGGCCCTCGCCGTCGGGCTTGATCCTCCCTCCAAAATACATGAAGTCTCCTTTGGAGAGGGAGGTGCCTCCTCGTAGGGCCGCGACGATCCTGAGTTGTCCATCTGTACGAACACCGTGGTCCACTCGTATTGAGTGAACATCACTGAGTCGTTCCGCAGTAATCTCTCTCCCGGAGATAACCGTATTGGGGTACGGGGGTTGATTAATTTTTGTGTTAGTCAAGGTCGGTAAGGAACGACTGTCGAGATTCGGTGTTTCGCATGCGATTCCGACCATCCGCTCTCTCTCCTCGTCCATGTTCACACTGTCCGTCTGTCCTGCGTATTTTGTACGTCCCACGTTATGTACGCTTCCGTCCCGGAAGAATGATTTCAACTACGCTCTTTTTATCTGCCACCCTTTTCGTGGGCTCGCTTTGATTTGCGAGCCGCACGATGTTTTGGGAGATAAATTAGACGACCCAATAGAGGCCGTCAAATATCGGCGCTAGCTTGATCGCGAAACCTTTGGCCGCGCTCGACAGCCTATGCTGACGCAGCAGGACTAGAGACTCGACAGTGGGTCTTCATTCGAGCCTGCGGAGGTTATAATATCGTCCTTGATCCTTCTATGCCTTCTGCAGGTTGTTGCGAGCAATCGAGAAGATTTCTCGCAGTCGGTCTTGCTTGTCCTTTGCGTTGAGCTCCACAGTCGCCGATCCTGGAGTCACCTCATCATACAGCGCGGCTCTCAAACGTTGTTTCGGGCAGCAACTCGTCCCACGAGATTGGATGACCCTCGATGAATGGCGCTATCATCCTTCATTGTGCGGTTTTTCCTCTTCGTTGGATTATCCCCAATAACTCCATGAAAGTTCGGAAGCTCCAGCTCGCGAATTACACTCCATTGTCACAAACAAACGTCCATGGTACCCCGAACTTGCTCAGGATACGTTCGCGAAATGCCGCCTGTAGTGATCCGGCCGTGGCCCTTTCAAGGGCACGAGCATCATCGTGTTGCCGTGCTTCGAGCGGAGCAAAGCACCTATGAAGTCCGCGAATAGGACTGCCATGGGTTTGACCACTTGCCTCGTCAATATCTGACTTACTGGTTGTCTCTGTTCACATTTGAACTTCTGGCATAGCTAACAGCACTTTACATATTTGGCGGAATCTCGAAACATACCGGGCCAGTGATAAAGCTGTGCAACCCGGCACGCCGTCTTCCGCACGTCCTGATGGCTGGCCGTGGGACCGTCGTGGCACTCCCGCTGATCCATGGGGACGTAAAGTTTCCACTGGATGTAGTCCTCGTCGTCCATCTCATGTCCCAGATTCCTGTGCCCGTTTTCTTCGATATAGTTGGAAAACTTTCGACTCGCGAACTCTATCGCCCGCTGGTGTGCTTCCACCGTTTGTGTTAGCACGGATCCCAGCCCATAATCGCAGGCATCGGTCTGTAACACAAACTTAGAGGAGAAATCCGGGCACACCAAGACGGGCGCGGTCGTCAAGCTTTCATTTGGGGCACATCCTCTTGTTCCTCGTCCCACTTTAATTTGAAGTCTTTCTTTAGGATCGACGTCATCGGTTGCACAAAGGATGCGAAATCAGGTACGAACCGCCTGTACCACGACGCCATACCTAGACATTGCCGCGGGTCCTTGAGGTTGATAGGTGCTGCGAGTTTCCAGATGTCCCCAAAGTTCACCGGATCCGTACTAATTCCTTCCCCAGTCACCACATGTCCCAGGTAGACTAGCCTTTCTCTGAAGAAACTGCATTTCTTCCTTTTAAACTTGAGATTGGCTGCCCTCAGCATGCGGAACACTTCCTTCAAATTAGACGTATGCTGCTCCTTGTTGGTGCCTATCGCCACAATGTCATCCAGTTACGTGAAAGCGTAAGGCTCCATCTCTGGCTCTATAACCGTGTCAAGCGCCTTCTGGAATGTTGCCCCAGTCGAATGCAAGCCGAATGGCATCACTCGAAATTGGAACAAACCTCGCTTAGGCACGGTGAACGCCGTACAATCTCTGCTATCCACTGCCATCGAGACCTGCCAGTAACCACTATTGAGATCCAACGCAGATATAACTCACGCATGAGGCAACCTCTCGAGGATATAATTGATACGAGGGACTAGATAAGCATCTGGTATCGAATGAGCGTTGAACTGCCCATAGTCGATGCACATGCGCCATTTCCCCGTCTCTTTGTTTTTCATTAAGATTCTTAGCGCACTGCGCGAACTCCTCGACGGCTCGATTACTCCTATCCGAAGCAGCTCCTCCACTTGCTCGTCACTAACTTTCTGCATAGCCGGATTCTTAGGATAATACCTCTTCTTCAGAGGCTTGTCATCTTTCAACCTTATGCTATGCTCGGCTCGAGATCCTCGAAAAACTCCAGCGCATCCTCTAAGAATCTCTTGATCCCGTCTTCTAGATCCGATAGCCATTCCGTGCCCTCTGCGGCTGACTCGACCTCGTCTTCGTCCTCGCACCCAATCATTCTTGAGGAGGGCGTTCCTTAACCGCCTGACTTGTTACCCTCGCTTCTTCGTTAGCCGTTTCCACCCTCCTGCTTTTACTCTCCGGCGGCGACAGCCTAGGGCATAGCTTCCTTCTCCTTGGCGTCTCCCGTCTTTCAAGCGGGGCACCCTTTACTAACGCTTCTTTGGAGACGGATGGCAACTCTTTCCCAAGCGGCGTGGCCTCGGTCCTCATGTGCAGTTCTGGGTACCGTCGTCCCCATGGCACACAGGAAATGCATCCCTAAGATTACCTGATCCAGCATTATTGACATGATGAATAGTTGTATCTACATGGCCCTGCCGGCAAGATCAACCTCATCAGCTTCCTCCCCTCGAATAACGACCCGTCCGCCAGTCTGATCCGTGACTGAGCATCCTCGACCTTCCCTGCGATCGCATTCCTCCGCACGCAATCCTCGCTCATTAGCAACGACTGGCTCTCGTGTCAATCGTAAGGTCCACTTCCTGACCAGCGATCTTGACTCGTGCGACGATCCGGCCTAATCTCACTACTAACGGGTACTCTCGTAGGTCCCCTTCCATGCGGGTGACGCCCCTGGCCGTTTCCCGCGTCCGTCTGGTTGCAGCAATCCCGCGTTTAGCTCCCAGCCTTCCCATATTGACGACACAACAACACACGCTCATTGGGACCTCCTTTTAACTTATTTCTACGATTTTCTTTTCTAAATAAGCTATCGTTAGAGGATAAGGAGGCTTCATTAAAATTTTCAATTTTGTTTTTATACCCTGAACCCATTGAAAATGGGAAAATCAGGGTATAATGTTTTTGTTGAAATGTATGTAACAGGCAGAAGGAGGCGTGGCAGACCCCATAAAGTATATATATTCCTGATCAGGGATAGTAGCCGAGTCGATTTAGCCCTGTCCGTCTGTCTGAACGTCTGTCTGTATGAACGCGTCGTTCTCAGAACCTGTAAGAGCTAGAGACTTGAAATTTTTTATGTAGGTTCCTGTATAGCACGAAAAGATCGAGTTTGTTAAAAAAAAATCGATAACTGTCTTAATTTTAATGTTATCGATTAAAAACGAAATCGATGCTCCGTTATATAATTCTTTATAATTCATCTTTATAGCTAGAGTCTTCAGATTTTGCATTTAGTGTTATGTGAGCATTACACAATTTCGGTTTTTGTTAAATTTTGGATGCCACGCCCCCTTCGCCTCCAATTTGTAACTCCCGTATATCAAATACTAGAGACTTGTGCTTTGGCACATACATACATATGGATGACATGATCACGCCCAACAAGTTTGATCTAGAAAAAAAGTTACTAAACATTTAATTTCCCATAGCATTGCCATGCAAAGCAGCCAAAGAACAGCTGACGCTGACTGGCGTGTGTGTGTGCGTGCGCCTGTGCGTGTGTGTGTATGTTTTGCTTGTAATGAACGTACATATGCATGTGTATATAAAAGAAACAAAGAATGCTTGGAATAACGGTTCTTCATAGGGTTTAGGGTATACCCTTGTCGAGCGGTCTCGACTAGAGTTTTCTTACTTGTTGGTATTTGTTTGTATATCTATGTGAAATATGTCCATTGGTTTGCAAGGAGTTTCTGGTACTTGGAAAGGTGGTTTTTGCGGCTGTCTGTGGTCTATTGTTACTTACGAATAGCAAATATTTTCGACACGGCAATGATCATATGCTTCGTTAATATTTTGCGGATTTTTTTATTTTATTAGAGTTTTAAGGGGCTCTTGTAGGTTGATTAAAAAGGTATTTAAGCAAATTTGGTCATAAAGTTTAAATTTGTCCGTTGAGTATTGGTCAGCGTTTTGTAAAATGTCTGTTAATTGAGTTCTTATTTTGCAAATGTCATAGTAAAGTTGACCCAAAGATAAGCTTTCAGGAAAATTTTGCAAATTGCGAATGAGCATAGCTTCACTTGTCTTAGTACTATAGTGTTGGATCAGGTTAGCCTTAATATCAACCCATTAAAAATGGGAAATCAGGCTATAATGTTTTTGTTGAAATGTATGTAACAGGCAGAAAGAGGCGTGGCAGACCCTATAAAGTATATATATTCTTGATCAGGGAGACAAGCCGAGTCGATTTAGCCCTGTCCATCTGTATGTCCGTCCGTCTGTCCGTATGTTTGAACGCGTCGATCTCAGAATATATAAGAGGTAGAGACTGTCATTGTTTTAATGTTATCGATTAAAACCGATATCTTCATTTAGTTATAAAACTCTAATTCATCTTTATAGCTAGAGTCTTCAAATTTTGCAATTACACTAATTTTTGAGCTCTCTACAATTTCGGTTTAGTTAAATTTTTGATGCCACGCCCCCTTCGCCTCTAATTCGTATAACACGTATTTCAAGTACTAGAGATTTGTGCGTTAGCACATACATATATATTAATGACATGATCACGCCCAAGTTTGATAAAAATCGTTCGTCTACGAAAAAGTTATTAAACATTTAATATCTCCTGTTTTCCACGCCTTGCAGACTGACCTCAGTTGCTGAGTCAAAATGCACAGTTACAAGAATCGCGGTTCTTCTCAGGGTTCATCTCTTAATCGAACAGTCTCGACTAGAGCACTATTACTTATTTTTCGTTTTTGTTGTCTGTGCCGATGATCAGCTTTTGATTTCGCCCAGCAATAAAACAAGTGTAAGAATGGATCTTGTTTTGTTCTGTTCTTCCCATACAGTTATCAGCGATTGATTATGTAGGATTAAGAACATAATTTGTATGTGTATGTACATATATGCATTGCTCATTTTTGTTGTTATTTGTGTTAGGCATTACAATATAAAATGATATTTAGTTTTATTTTAAGTAGATCCGTGACCTAACGGCTGCGCCAATTACCATCGGGAGCTGGATGGTGTGTATATGTGTGTTGTTCCCCTGTATTAAGTTGACGTCTGCTCGATTCGAATGCTGGGATAAGACTGACTTTATTGTCACTGTTTCGGGTTTTTACATATGTTTGTGTGTTCTTATACAATAGCTTATATGTATGGAGTTAGTGGAAAGAATGTTAGGGTGGAAACTGGGGGAAACTAGTGGGTAACTGGTGGTAACTCGCACACCGGAAACATACCCGCCGCGAATCGGAACCATACCGATCCTCAGCGACGTCATCGGATTGTTAATTTTGGGCTCGCTCGCCCATCGGCTGAGACTTCTTCTTCTCCCAAATCTCTCCTCTGATCTCTCACGTTCTCGTACTCTGCCGCCAACTGTGTCAGTTGAGAGAGAGAAGTGAAGTCGTGGCGTCGCACATACATACGGTATTCAGGGACTGTATTTTCATACACTCTGTACACCTCCTGTGTCGCGTTGTAGTTGGCGTGACGCATTAACAACCTAATATCCACGAGGTAGTTTTTAAAACATTTTCTTTCGCACTGTTTACGGCCTCTGGTCCTCAAGTCGCTCGCAATAATGTGGCTACATCAAAAACTCTTGGAATTCGGTTCGGAACCTTGCCCAAGAAACGTTCCATAGTCCGCTAGTCAGGAACCACCTCGCGGCCTTGTCAACTAATACCTCGCTTATCATCAAGCTCTATGCCATATGTGATGGCCCGCTCCTCCAGAATCTCCAAGAATTCGAGCTGGTTCGGACCTTCTGGGCGACGCATCTATGCGGCCTATCTTCGTGCTCCACAGAGGTCATTGGGATGCGGGCCTCCATACCCGGTTGTGCGTTGTCCCCGGTTGTTGATTGCTACCTTGGACGCCCCTTGCGCGTCGCAGCCCCAAGGGACCCTTGAGCTCGTATAGTTGGTATTTTCTCAGGTCGGGCTCGGACTTTTGACATGGAGGAAGCTCGAATACCGATGCGGTACCTTAGAGGCTAGACTCCGGTGCTTTGGCGTCCTCCGCAGAATGCCCACCGCCCTGGATAAAACTAACTAGCCGCTTGCGTTGCTCTTCCACGCGTCAATCTCAGAACATATGAGAGCTAGAGACTTCACTTTTTTCTGAGGTTCCTGTATTGCACGAAAAGATCGAGTTTGCTTAAAATAACCGATAACTGTCATAGTTTTAATGTTATCGATTAAAAACGAAATCGATACTCAGTTATATAATTCTATCTAATTCATCTTTATAGCTAGAGTCTTCAAAATTTGTTTTTAGTGTTATTTGAGCCTTCTATAATTTCGGTTTTTGTCAAATATAAACACGTATTTTAAGTTCTAGAGACTTTGGCACATACATACATATAAACGACATGATTACGCCCAGAAAGTTTGATAAAAATCATTGGTCTAGAGAAAACGGCGTGAGGTTAGCTTTTGTTAACACTTATTAATTAGAAAAACAAACTCTTTCCTTTATTTCTTATTCACTTACTCTTCTACCATCTCCTCGGGTGTCTATCTTTTGGTTCCTCCCTTTTTCCATCTGCCTCTCAGTTATATATTTCCAACTCGTGGCCCACGGCCGATTCTCGCACTTTAACTTTCGAAAAAACTCCGCACTCTTTCTCACTTGAAAACTCGACACTGACTGACTTTCGGACGATCGCGCGCCGACGTCGGCAATACAATTCGCCGCGGTTGCTGCTTCTCGCCCGTAAGCTCTATATTCGTCGCAACGCGCACAGTTGCATGCCGATTGACGATGCGCGCCTGAGCTGCTGTTCAAATTTAATTTCAAACGTAAAACTATTTGAGACTGTCCCTTCACGGGCCGTCTCTGCGCTCCTTGCGCCTATTCAACCTCCCACTTATAACTAATACTAAATACAAACTAAAACTTAAGTCTGGGGCCCTCCATGGGCCGGCTTTCCTACTTCTAGTAAACCTAGCTATAAATTCTTATCTCTAACTTATAGCCCATGCACTTACATCTACAAAATATTCCTTAAATTATAATCATGTATCTTTTATCTCTAAATGTGAGGCGCCAGATTTTATTGATTTTATTGCCGTCTTACAACAATCTTACATTCAGTAAATTAGTATGTTACGCTAATAATGCCAAAATGCTATCTGCAATTATGCTTAAGATTAAATATTAAATTTTGTTTTACAATATAAATTTTGTTCTTGCAGATATTACTTCTCATTTTTAAAAGAAAAACTTGAAGTTTTTGATGGAAAGCTGAGGCAATATGCACAATGGTGCTTTGATAATTGCAAATGTACAAAAGTATCGACACGATTGCAACCACCTTCAAGTGTTGAAGTTGCTGTAAGTATTGCCGTAATTTTTTTTTTAATAGTCATTAAAAATTAATAAAAATAAACATATAGACAACAAACTAAATTTTTACCACCGATTCCTAGATGGATACAATATACAGCTTCGTTTCGACAACTTGCATTTTCCTTTCGCACGAAATAAATAAAAGTTATATGTAAATTTGAACCATTTTAAAATTCAATTATACTCAATACAGTTCAAATACCTTTGCTGAACTCTTTAAACAATCTTAGAGATTAAAAAGCACATTATTTAATTTCAGTACTGTATCAAGTACATTCCAACCATTCATAAGGTTTAATTGAAGTTGCTTTATATTGTTATAATTTAAACATATATTTGCTCAAATCTATTATTTTTAATTTCTAGGCTATGAGACGTCTGGGCACGATTGTCTGCAGATTTTTCTTTTTAGATTCCCGTACAAAAGCGATAGACGTTCACCCAACAGATACAGCTATCGATGCAGTACAGAAGCTTGCAGATAAACTAAATTTGGCTTCAATTGAAGGTTGGGCAATATTTCAATCGCGTCCTGATGGAGAAGAACATATAAAAAGCTTTGAATACTTATATGACATAATATCTGAATGGGAGTCTAAGCAGAACTCGCCCAATAATTACAAACGACTTTCAAACGGATCTACATATGGCGAAAATAGATTTGTATTCAAAAAAAGATTGTTCAAGCCAACTCGAGAATTATCCCAGGATCCTGTTGAAGTTGGAATGTTGTACGCCCAAGCAGTATACAGTATTGTGAAAGTAAGATATCATTCAAATATATAGTGATTAGAAAATAGTACTTTGGTAATAAACAAGTAAGAAAACTGTAGTATGTTAATCGATAACGTAAAACGAATAAAGTTATCGATTTTTTAAAACAAACTCGATCTGCGGGTGCTATACACGAACATAAAAAAACAAGTAAGAACGTTGCAGTCGGACGCAACCGACAGCGAAATACTATTTCACGTCCCAGCAGCCCACAGGGGCATCTATCACATTATATTATTTAAAATTTAACCTTAAATCCCCACTGTCGCCGCTCAAATTAGCTGCAGATTAAAACTTTTCATTGGAGGTGGCCAGACAGTTTCAATTAGGATCGAAGCTTGGAACCCTTACCTTAGCAAAAACACGCACCTAAATCGAGAGAGGTGGTATCTCTCAAAATAAGAGAGGTGGCAACTCTCAAAATGAGAGAGGTGGCAACTCAGAAAATGTGATATACATAAGTTCGTTGGCGAGCGTAGAGGTGTGGGCTCGAACCCCGGTGCGGTCATGTTGATATTTTTGTTATATTTTCTTTATTTAGTTATTTTGTATTAATAAAATATTCTTTTCAAACACATATATATGATTTGGCAAATCAAAAGACAAGGTCAAAGGTCACTAAGTCATTATGTGGCGCGTTATTGGCTCAGAAGCTGCAGATGTTTCAGTTGGGACTTGCCACGCCCCCAGTGGCCGTAGACAAATAATTTTTGGCATGCGCATAGAGTGGGCGTTTAAGAATATAACTGTAAAGTTTGGATGCTTACACTCGAAAAATGCGAAAATTACAAGGTATTTTTCTGTATGTCACGCCCAATATTTATTGGGGAATCGATAGAGGCCCCCAGTAACTTAGCATTAAATTTTGAAGCTTCTAGCACTAAATTTGTGGGAGATATAAGCTGATATTAGTTGCCACGCCCCACGAGGGCGTAGATATATCCGCCATAGCTTTTCGATTGTGGAATGTTAACCCGAATATATATACCAAGTCTCAAGTCTTTAGCATCAATAGGGCTCAAAATATAACGAAACTAGTAAAATCACTATGTATTGAGATCCGATTTGCCACGCCCCTAGTAGGCGTGGCCATAACATTTTTTGGACGATCTTTATAGGATCATAACACTAACCCACGTGCCAAATTTGGGCGTTCTAGCTTTAAAACTGTAGAAGATACAGTTTGACCCCAATTGCCACGCCCCCAATGGGCGTAGATATATCCGCCATAGCTTTTTGATTTTGGGATGTCGACATGAGTGTTCAGTTAAAGTCTCAACTCTCTAGCCTTTCTAGACGTAGTGTTTCTGAGATACAGGAAAATGCATTTTCCGATTTGCCACGCCCCTAGTGAGCATATCGGGAAAATCTTGACACTTTATCAGACGAGGGTATACACGAGTATATATTTCAAATTTCAAGTCTCTAGCTTCAATAGCGTGGGAATGGTTTGCGTTCATACGGACAGACAGACAGACGGACATTGCACAAGACCAATATACTATATCACTACATGAAATAGTATAAACATAAAATCTCTAGTTTTTATAGGTTCTGAGATCGACTTTTATATATATATATATATATATATATATATATATATATAGACAGACAGACTGGACTAATTCGACTCAGCTTGACTTCGGAATCAAGACTGTATGGAGTTTCACATCCCAGCACCCCACAGGGGCATCAATCACATTATATTTTTAAATTAATCTTGAATCCCCAGTTTCAATTAGGATCGAAGTTTAGAACCTTAACTTAGCAAAAACACGAACCACCAAAAATGAGAGAGATGACATTTCTGAAAATGAGAGGTGGCATCTCTGAAAATGAAATCGATGCTCGTAGAAGTGTTGGTGCGACCCCGGTGCGGTCATGTCGATATTATTGTTTTTATACCCTAAACCCATTGAAAATGGGAAATCAGGCTATAATATTTTTGTTAAAATGTATGAAACAGGCAGAAGGAGGCGTGGCAGACCCCACAAAGTATATATATTCTTGATCAGGGAGACAAGCCGAGTCGATTGAGCCCTGTCCGTCCGTCCGTCCGTATGTGTGAACGCGTCGATTTCAGAGCCTAAAAGATCGAGTTTGTTAAAAAAATCGATAACTATCTTAATTTTAATGTTATCGATTAAACACGAAATCGATACCCAGTTATATAATTCTCTTTTATAGCTAGAGACTTAAAATTTTGCATTTAGTGTAATTTGGGCCTTACGCAATTTCGGCTTTTGCTAAATTTTGCGTGCCACGCCCCCTTCACCTCAAATTTGTAACTCCCGTATATCAAATAATAATAATAAAGACTTGTGCTTTGGCACATACATACATATGGATGACATGATCACGCCCAACAAGTAATGAACATACATTTACATATATTTTATAAAAGAAACGGAGAATGCACGGAATAGCGGTTCTTCGCAGGGTTCGGGGTATACCATAGTCGAGCGGTCTCGACTAGAATTTTCTTCGTGTTTTTTAAGTCTTACTGCATTTTTTAAACACGAGTATACATATAAAATTTCAGATCGCTAGCTTTTGTGACTTACGATATCGCTGATAACTAAACTTTTTTATGTGAATTTATTTGCTGCTTGTTGTCAAAGACTCTATAGCGCATTTATCTCTTAAACCTTAACATATTTTTTGGCAGGTATGCCTGTAGAAATTATTCTAACTATATGTAGTTTTTTTTTTTTTTTAATTTAAATTCCTCGACGATCGAGGGGATGCAGTCTTTTAAGTCTTCTCCTGCTTCGGTTGTTGACCAGATTAGATGCCAGTTGGTTTGGGTGTGCTTCCAATCTGTCCGTATACCTTGAACTATGTCTGCCTATGAGCTCTGCTATTGTCGGCATCTTAAGGTCGGTATGAAGCGTTGCGTTCCTAAACTGATAATTAAACAAGAAGACTATAGTCGAAACTGTTCGATTAAGGGATACCCTGAACCCAGCGAAGATCCTCTATTCCGCGCATTCTCCGTTTCTGTTATATACATATGTATGTATGTATATTTATGTACATAACAAGCAACACATACCCAGGTCGCTGCGTCAGCTGTGCTTGGGCTGCCAAATGTATGGCAACGTTATGACAAATTAAATGTTAAATAATTTTTTTTTACGAACGCTGTTGATCAAACTTGAACGGTGTGATCATGTAATTCATATGTGTGTATTTGCTAAATCACAAGTCTACAGTATTTTAAATACGTGTTTTACCAATTTGAGGCGAAGTGGCATTCAAAATTTAACAAGAACCGAAATTGTGCAAGGCTTACATAACACTAAATGAAGACTCTAGCTAGAAAGATGAATTAAGCAGAAACGATTCTCAGTTATAAAGAATCGTTTTTAATCGTTAACATTAAAATGAAAATAAAATCGATTTTCTAAAACAAACGATATTCAAGATTAATTTCAAATTTTTAATAATAAATTTGTTTCTTTTACTACAGTGTGATGAATTTCCCGTCAGTGAAAAGGTTGCTCTACAATTAGCTGGCTTGCAAGCACAAGTATCACTTGGTGATCCTGCTCATCAGCCCAAACCTGAATATTATTGTGATATCAATAGTTTTTTACCAAGCCGCATTTCTAAAACAAGAGAACAGCAGTTTTGGATACCGATTCTTGCTCAAGCACATCGACAATATGGATCATCAAGAAATGAATTAACTGCTAAAGTCTTGTACTTAAGTTGTGTTATGCAATACCCCCTTTATGGAACAACCATGTTTAACGTTATTTATAAAGGATATTGGAGTTTCGTCAATAATATAATATTAGGAATTAACTGTGAAGGAGTTTTATTCATTCAACCTGAAGATAAATTTATTATATATCAGTTTAAATTTACAGATATAGAATCAATTTTAATAGATCCGAGTGATAGTTTCTTTACAATATCTCTCAGTCGCATTCCTCACCAATCGCCTAAACCTACAAAAGATGATAGCATTTTGCTGGATTTACAAAAATGTTTTGTTTTTGAAACAGTACAGAAGCATGAGATTGGCGCTCTTATTATTTCGTACTACCCATCACTATCAAATTGGATATTAAGTAATTTTGATAGCACCAAAAAAGTAAAAGGAATTACTAATGAAGACAGAACTAGATTGTATCAAAATATAATTATTAGCCGAAGACAATTAATTGATTTAAATGTAGTCCGAAAGCCTCATGAATCTGGCGGTTTCTTACGAAACACGTTAAGACGTCTATCTAAGCATCGCATTGAAAAATTACGAACAGAACAAAGAACAAGTTCTCAAGAGCACGGAGAAACATATAAAGGATTTTCGCATTCATTTTGGGCATTCAGTAAACAGCAAATCACATTTTGTTTAAGCTCTCTTACGGATCAAGATGAAACCATAATGATTCAAATATTTGATTCAATATTGCAATTTTCTGGTCTTGGAATATCAGGTTCGTTTTCATTACTTTCTATTTAATATTATAATAAATTTTAAAATTACCACAACCAGGAACTGAAACTTTATAGTAGTAAATATTAAATTATTATTGTCATTTATATTACTTTTAGGAGACACAATAAAGCGAGCAGAAGATGAACATACACGAATAGTACAGTCCATAATGGACAAATGCATGAGAAAGGATTCTCTATTAAATGAACTTTATCTTCAACTTATAAAACAAACTACCGACCACCCTGATGCTAACTCAAGGGTTAATCTAAGAAATTGGGCGTTATTATCGGTTGCATGCAGTTTGATACTGCCGTCCACAAAATCTATCCGAAAATATTTGATGGCACATTTAAAAAGGTGTTCCAGTGATTTTGTGTCGGAAGAAGGAAAATATGCCAGATTTGCGGAAAAAGTAAGTTTTCTTCGAATACAACTTGACTTTTGTATATTATGTTTGATGTTTCTATAATAGTCTTAGAATTAAAAATTTTTGTACGTCTCTCTTAGTTTCACTTAAGTACTCTATTTTTATACCCTGAAAATGGGAAATCAGAGTATAATGTTTTTGTTGAAAGGCGTATGTATGTAACAGGCAGAAGGAGGCGTGCCAGACCCCATAAAGTATATATATTCTTGATCAGCGAGACAAGCCGAGTCGATTTAGCCCTGTCCGTCTATCCGTCCGTCTGTCCGTCTGTCTGTATGTATGAGCGCGTCGTTCTCAGGACCTAAAAGAGCTAGAGACTTGAAATTTTTATGTAGGTTCCTGTATAGCACGAAAAGATCGAGTTTGTTAAAAAAATCGATAACGGTCTTAATTTTAATGTTATCGATTAAAAACGAAATCGATGCTCAGTTATATAATTCTATATAATTCATCTTTACAGCTAGAGTCTCCAAATTGTGCATTAAGTGTTATGTGAGCCTTATACAATTTCGGGTTTTGTTAAATTTTGGATGCCACGACCCCTTCACCCCAAATTGCTAAATCACGTATATCAAATAATAATAATAAAGACTTGTGCTTTGGCAAATACATACATATGGATGACATGATCACGCCCAACAAGTTTGATCAAAATCGTTGCTGTAGAAGAAAAGTTATCAAACATTTAATTTCCCATAGCATTACCATGCAAAGCAGCCAAAGAACAGCTGAAGCAACGACTTGCGCTTGTGTGTGCGTGCGCCTGTGTATGTGTGTATGTTTTGCTTGTAATGAACATACATGTATGTCGGAGCGTACTGTATGCACGCACTGTGTGTGTGTGTGTGTGTTACTGTGTATGGATATTCTGGTTTACACCAGAATCCTACATATGTCAAAGCGAACTGTATGTGTGTGTTGTTGTGTATGGAAATTCTGGTTTTCACTAGAATTCCTAATTTCATCATATTGGTAATATTGCATCAGCCGCTAATTGCGCTCTGATTGGTCCTTTGCATTTTGTGGCTTTGGGAAGTACCGTTTTAGCGGGGCGCCAGCGTTCTGTCGCTGACGCCGAGTGTGGTTCGGTGGAAGACGCGTAAAAGAATTGTGCGTCTCGACTTAAGTTGAAGTTAGAGCTCGAGTGCGACCGAAACTCGCTGCGCGAACGAAATGAGTAAAGAAAATATTACTAATCCGACATCAGAAGTGGGATCCGGCCCTCTACCTCCAACAATAGATGGACCATGGCGCACTATGATGGAATTACAAAATAAAAATTTAATTGAACTTTTGCGCGAATTACAAACAACATCGTCTGACGTTGGACAAAATAAATCGGTGCAGTTACCCAAATTTAATTCCGACAAGACAGGTGCCAACGCGACATCGTGGTGTAATACGGTTGAAATAATTTTGCAAGAAAATGATTTAAAAGGCAGTGCGTTAGTCGTCGCTCTAAGTTCGGCATTAGAGGGAAGCGCTTCGCAGTGGCTCTCACACGTATGCTATGCTGACGTTACCTGGCTCGAATTTAAAGAACTTTTTACGCAGCGTTTCGACACAATAGAAACTCCTGCAGCCATATTTCTAAAAATGCTGTCAGATCGAGTGCCTCGCAGTCCATGCCAGCCGCATGGTTACTGAGTTGACGACAAAATGGCTCCAAATGGAGAACGAGGAAATCGCAGTGTCAGTGACTCTTGCGTTGCTGGCAAGTTTTGACAACCGACTGCAGCGTTTAAGCTTCACCTCAAATATTCGGTCCAGAAGCGATTTGCAGTCCGAATTAAAAGCATTCGCTTTTAATAAAAGAAAAAGCGTTTCTTCTAAGCAACAGTCTACGACCTACCCTAAACGTCAAAAACAATCATCGATGGAGTGCCATTTTTGTGGCAAACTAGGCCATAAAATGATAGACTGCAGACTCCGGATGCACAAAAACCAATCGGCAAATGGCAATGGGCAGCACCGTGAAAAGTCTAATGTTACTTGCTTCAAATGTGGAGTCGTGGGACACATCTCTACTCACTGTACAAAGAAGGAAGCTGACAGAAACAAAATGTTCATCCGGGACAAGCGAGTGGAGCAGTGCAGCGTTGCAGTACCCAAGGGCTACATGAGCCACAGAGACCAAACTTTTGAGATTACTTTCGATTCCAGGCGGAATGCTCCTTAATGAAAGAAAAGCTAAGTACAAAGTTTTCTGGTAAGAGATCTCATAATATTGTTATGTTAAAAGGCATAGGTAGCAGTGGAATCTGCTGTACAGTACAAATATTAAGTAATGTAAAAATTGATGATAACTACATTGAGATTTTATTTTATGTAATTATCAACGATCAAATGCAAAACGATATTGTCATTGGTCGAGAGATACTAAATCAGGGTTTTGATATTGTCATTTCCTCAAACCAATTTAAAATTTCAAGAGTCAAAACAATTAGTGTATGTACAGGCGGTGAACCATCCGATATTGATACAGAACTTGAAGGACAAGATAAAATAAAATTAAACTTATTGTTAGCAACATACACATTCTTTTATAAAAAATATCCCATGTACTAAAGTCAAGGTTGGCGAAATGAAAATTAGATTAGTAGATCTAACAAAAACAGTCCAAAGAAGGCCATATCGATTAAGTCCTGGTGAACGAGATCTAGTGCGAGAAAAAATTGCTGAACTACTAAAGTGTAACATAACTAGACCGAGTTTCTCGCCTTACGCAAGCCCCATAGTACTAGTGAAGAAAAAAAACGATTCTGATAGACTATGTGTTGATTATAGGGAGCTTAATTCGATTACAGTCGCTGATAAATACCCCTTGCCACTTATTCAAGATCAAATAAGTAGATTAAGAGGAGTTAATGTTTTTACTTGCCTGGACATGGCCAGCGGATACTACCAAATTCCCTTGCACGCAGATTCCGCGTTCGTCACGCCAGATGGCCATTACGAATTTTTATCTATGCCGTTTGGGCTTAAAAACGCACCTTCTGTTTTCCAACGGATAGTAATGCAGGCCTAGGGGACCTAGCAAAGTCTTATGTTATAGTTTACATGGATACATAGTTGCCTCAACAAAATGTGAAGCGTTTGAAAGACTACAGATTTAATATTACAAAATGTTCCTTTTTAAAAACATCGGTTCAATATTTGGGTTACAAAGTTAGTGCTGGCGAAATTCGCCCAAACCCACAGAGAAAATTGAAGCTTTGACCGCTCTTCCGCCCCCACAGAGCGTTACACAACTAAGACAATTTATCGGCTTAGCATCGTATTTCCGACAATTTATTAAAGGGTTTTCTCAATTAATGAATCCACTTTATTTCTTAACTTCAGAGAAAAACAAATTTGTTTGGAAAACAGATCATGAGGAAATACGGAAAAAGGTTATTTCTATTCTCACAGATAAACCAGTTCTTGTTATTTTTGATCCAAGTTACCCAATTGAATTGCATACAGACGTAAGTGGAAGTGGCTATGGTTCAATTTTATTGCACAAAATCGATAACAACCCCGCGTAATAGAATATTTTAGCAAAACCACCTCCCATGCAGAGTCAAGATACCACTCGTACGAGCTGGAAACATTGGCTGTTGTTAACGTTGGGCACGAACTTTGTTGTTTTCACCGATTGTAACTCGTTGAAGGCGTCAAGAAATAAACAAGATCTGACCCTAAGAGCATAGCGTTGGTGGACTTATTTACAGTCCTTTTCATTTGACATTCAATATGGAGAAGGGAAGAGAATGGCACATGTTGACTTTTTGTCAAGAAATCCTATTTTACCCAAACCTCCTTCCGCTGCAAGAGCGATAGTCGAGAAGCGAATTAACCTCGCTGAAATCTCTAGCAACTGGATCATTGCTGAGCAGCGCCGAGACTCTGAAATAGCTGAAATCGTGAATAAATTAAAAGATTTCTCCTTTGCAGAAGATGTTGCTAAAACCTATGAATTGAGAGCAGAAGTTCTTTACCGGAAAATACAGAGAAACGGCAGAACACGCTGTTTACCAGTGGTGCCACGTGCTTTAAGATGGTCAGTCATTAACCAGGTACACGAGTCGATAGTACACTTGGGCTGGGAGAAGACACTTGATAAAGTCTATGATTTTTATTGGTTTGACAAAATGTCGAAATATGTAAAAAAATTTGTTGACAACTGAATCACTTGCAAAATGTCCAAGTCAGCTTCAGGGAAAATACAAGCTGAATTGCACCCAATCCCAAAAGTCAATGTTCCCTGGCATACTGTTCACATAGACATAACCGGAAAACTCAGTAGCAAGAGTGACCGGAAAGAGTATGTAATAGTCCAAGTAGACGCGTTTACAAAGTTTGTATATCTTAGCCATACCCTTAAAATAGACAGCGAAAGTTGCATAAATGCTGTTAAATCCTCAGTTTCGTTGTTTGGAGTACCAACCCGAATAATAGCTGACCAGGGAAGGTGTTTTACGGGCACGAGTTTTACTCAATTCTGTGTTGAGCAAAAAATAAAATTACATCTGTTTGCTACTGGCGCTAGTCGAGAATGGTCAAGTGGAACGAACCATGAGCACGTTGAAAAACATGTGAACAACTGTTGAAGCTGGAACTCAGTCTTGGCAGTCTATGCTTGGTGAGGTTCAATTGGCAATTAATTGTACAACCAACCGTGTGACAAAAGCGAGTCCTCTCGAAATGCTATTGGGAAAGGTAGCACGTCCATTAGGATTACTTCCACCCAGTAACATAGAAAATATCATTGATCTGCCAGACGTAAGAGCACAAGCTGCTAAGAATGTTTTAGCAACAGCTGTTTATGACAAAGCCTTTTGAAATCATAGAAGTTTTGAAGGGTGACAAGTACAATTTGAAGTCCTTAACTAGTAAAAGAAGGTATAAGTATGCACATGAAGATCTGAGAAAGTTGCCTGACGGTCATGTGCCTGTGGAGTTGAATGTGTGTGACAATTATGAAAATAATGAAAATGCTGAAGTTAATGATGAAAGCGAATTACACCAGTGAGGGTGAGAAAATATGTATTACTGTATTACTGCGGGCCAAAGAAAGGTACTCAGATCATAAGGCAAGCACAAGTGCAAAACATATTAATATGTTTTGATCATGGCGTGTGGGGCATTTGAATACAGAAGAAAAAAAATACGATGTGTTATGCGTCTTTGAGAGACGATGAGTTATCCGTCTTGGAGAGACGATGGCTATCTGGCAAAAAAAAACAAGTAAGAACGTTGCTGTCGGACGCAACCGACAGCGAAATACTATTTCACGTCCCAGCAGCACACAGGGGCATCTATCACTTTATATTTTTTAAAATTTAACCTTAAATCCCCACTGTCGCCGCTCAAATTAGCTGCAGATTAAAAATTTTCATTGGAGGTGGCCAGACAGTTTCAATTAGGATCGAAGCTTAGAACCCTTACCTTAGCAAAAACACGCACCTAAATCGAGAGAGGTGGCATCTCTCAAAATAAGAGAGGTGGCAACTCTCAAAATGAAAGAGGTGGCAACTCTGAAAATGTGATTTAAGTTCGTTGGCGAGCGTAGAGGTGCGGGCTCGAACCCCGGTGCGGTCATGTTGATATTTTTGTTATATTTTCTTTATTTAGTTATTTTGTATTAATAACATATTCTTTTCAAACACATATATATAATTTGGCAAATCAAAAGACAAGGTCAAAGGTCACAAAGTCATTATGTGGCGCGTTATTGGCTCAGAAGCTGCAGATGTTTCAGTTGGGACTTGCCACGCCCCCAGTGGCCGTAGACAAATAATTTTTGGCACGTTCATAGAGTGGGCGTTTAGGAATATAACTGTAAAGTTTGGATGTTTACACTCGAAAAATGCGAAAGTAACAGGGTATTTTTTGAACGGGAATCGATAGAGAAGGCTCCCAGTAACTTAGCATTCAATTTTGAAACTTCTAGCACTAAAACTGTGGGAGATATAAGCTGATAAAAGTGGCCATGGGCGATAAAGTTTGGCCCGATTGCCACGCCCCCAATGAGCGTATACACATAATTTTTGGCGTGCTTATAGAGTGGGCGTTCAGGAATATAACTGAAAAGTTTGGATGCTTACACTCGAAAAATGCGAAAATTACAGGGTATTTTTTGTACGGCATGTCCCTTTTGGGGAGTAACAATCATCTTTGGGGAATCGATAGAGGAGGCCCCCAGTAACTTAGCATTTAATTTTGAAGCTTCTAGCACTAAAACTGTGGGAGATATAAGCTGATATTAGTTGCCACGCCCCCTGAGGGCGTAGATATATCCGCCATAGCTTTTCAGTTGTGGGATGTTAATCCGAGTATATATACCAAGTCTCAAGTCTCTAGCATCAATGGTGCTCAAAATATAACAGAATTAGTAAAATCACTATATTTTCAGAACCGATTTGCCACGCCCCTAGTGGGCGTGGCCATAAAATTTTGTAGGCGATCTTCATAGGATCATATCAGTAATTCATGTGCCAAATTTGAGCGTTATAGCTTTAAGATTTTATGAGATACAGTTTGTCCCGATTTGCCACGCCCCCAATGGGCGTAGATATATCCGCCATAGCTTTTTGATTTTGGGGTGTCGACATGAATGTTCAGTTAAAGTCTCAACTCTCGAGCCCTTCTAGAAGTAGTGTTTATGGGCTACAGGAAAATTCATTTTCCGATGTGCCACGCCCCTAGTGAGCGTATCGGGAAAATCTTGACACTTTATCAGACGAGGGTATACACGAGTATATATTTCAAATTTCAAGTCTCTAGCTTCAATAGCGTGGAAATGGTTTGCGTTCATACGGACAGACGGACAAACGGATTTTGCACAAAACCAATATACTATATCACTACGTGAAATAGTATAAAAAAAAAGAAAAATAAATAAATAAAAATAGATAAATAAATATGTGAAAATTATTATGTTAAAACAAAGTGTAAGAACACTTTATATCGTTTGTGAAATTGTCATGAAATAAGAAAAGAAAATTGAATGTTTGCTTTAAATAAAAATAAAATGAAAATAAGACAAAGCCTAGTTGGAACTGAGAGTTATTCGTCTCAAACAGACAATGTATTAAGCATGAAATCTAGCATTACAGAGACACTTATGAAATTAATATCTGGCATATTACACGAGGACGTGTTAATGTCAGGTTGGCCGTGTCGGAGCATACCGTATGCACGCACTGTGTGTGTGTGGGTGTTACTGTGTATGGATATTCTGGTTTACACCAGAATCCTACATATGTCAAAGCGAACTGTATGTGTGTGTTGTTGTGTATGGAAATTCTGGTTTTCACTAGAATTCCTAATTTCATCATATTGGTAATATTGCATCAGCCGCTAATTGCACTCTGATTGGTCCTTTGCAATTTGTGGCTTTGGGAAGTATCGTTTTAGCGGGGCGCCAGCGTCGCTGACGCCGAGTGTGGTTCGGTGGAAGACGCGCACAAGAATTGTGCGTCTCGAGTTCAGTTGAAGTTAGAACTCGAGTGCGACCGAAACTCGCTGCGCGAACGAAATGAGTAAAGAAAATATTACTAATCCGATATATACATATGAATATAAAAGAAACGAAGAATCCTTGGAATAGCGGTTCTTCGCAGGGTTCAGGGTATACCCTAGTTGAGCGGTCTCGACTAGAGTTTTCTTACTTGTTATATCCTGAACCCATTGAAAATATGATATCATGCTATAATGTTTTTGTGAATCGGCTCAATGGGTTCAGGGTATAAATACGCTTAACTGTTATGTACGAGCTATGATTAAAAAATTAAACTAATGTTTATTTTGTCTTTTACAAGTGTTTTTTAAGAACACAAGGAACAAGGCGTCGACAATGGCCTCCGAGCTGCGAGGAGATTTTATGTACGATAAATCGAAGACCATGTTACTCAAAAATTTACTTTATGGATGGCCAATATTATTCTTTTGAGTTTCATCCGAGCTCAACGGCCGATGACGTTATTCAAACAATAAAAAAAACAATCGGACTTCAAGAAAATTCTCTTGGATACGCATTGTATGAAACGTTGGGAAGTACTGAAAGAAGTTTATCTAGTGAGGAGAAAGTTTGTGATGTAATGGCAAAATGGGAGCGGTATCGTAATGTATCCAAAAAGGATTATCATAATCAGGTTAGTATTATTAATTGATAAATTGAAGCGAATATTAAATGCTTCAATTTATCTCTGGCGAATGTTACATGATCTATTGTAATATATTATTATACTCATTTGCGAAAGTGCCTGTCTGTCTTTATGAACGCAAGCCATTTCTATTGAAAGTAGAGACTGAAGTTAGAGAAATTTTGAATAGATACTCGTGCTTATGCCCGTCTGATGAAGTGTCAAGATTTTCCCCATACGCCACCAGACTTTTCCATTGAGAAAATGCATTTTACGGTATCTCGAAAACATTGCTTGCAGAACTAGAAGAGATTTGAGATTTGGAGCGTATACTCCCGTTGACATGTCGCATATATATATACAGAGATCGACGCAAAAATTATGTATCCACGTCCACGTGGGGCATGGAAAGTCGGATTTAATATATATGGGTTTTATACGAGCCAAGTCCAGGGCCAAGGCTCTGTCCGTCCGTCCATCTGTCCGCCTGTCCGTTTGTTTGAACTCGTCGATCTCCGAACCTATAGAAGCTAGAGACTTCAATTTTTTTAGATTCGTGTATAGTACGTGCGGGTCGAATTTGTTTACAAATTTTTATACCCTGAACCCATTGAAAATGGGAAAATCAGGGTATAATGTTTTTGTTGGAGGGCGTATGTATGTAACAGGCAGAAGGAGGCGTGGCAGACCCCATAAAGTATATATATTCTTGATCAGGATGACAAGCCGAGTTGATATAGCCATGTCCGTCTGTCCGTCTGTCTGTCCGTATGTATGAACGCGTCGTTCTCAGAACCTATAAGAGCTAGAGACTTGAAATTTTTTATGTAGGTCCGTGAATAGCACGAAAAGATCGAGTTTGTTAAAAAAAGTCGATAACTATTTTAATTTTATTGTTATCGATTAAAAACATTATCGAATGTTAGTTATAAAATTATATCTCCCACTTCTTTATAGCTAGAGACCCCAAATTTTTTTGTAAGTTTTATATTTATTTTCTCTAATTTTGATTTTTGTTAAATTTTGGATACCGGCTCCAAATTTCCCCAAATATTTAAACTGAGGTTAGTTGCACTCAAAGCCAGTAAATGAATGGGTTTACATTTTTAAAAATTGGAAAAAATGTAATAAAATATGTTGAACATAAGCTGAAAATTTCATTCAAATCCATTAACTCGCGCAGAAGTTATTAAACAAAACATTTTGCCAATCGGCCAAACACGTGACCAGCAAAGCAAAGCAAACTGTTTTCCTATACATGTGCACACATACACACATACACACATACACATTGAGCTGCGTGTATTTAGCAAGTTCTAAAACCCGCAAGTTTTAGTGTACATATTTCCAATAGATGGCGCTATGATTTGCGAATTATCAGCTGCTCAGTTGGATCGAAACTTGGATGGCGCTATTCAATCGAACCATAGATGGCGCTATTGGCTAAACAATTGGAAATGAATTGAATTTAGTTTTCTGTGCGTTTATACGAAATGCTAATTATGCAGTATTTTAACGCAGATAGCGCGGGGTTTAGGGTATCTCCTAGTCGGGACCCTCGACTAGAGTTTTCTTACTTGTTTTTTTAAAATTCTTTGTTTTAGTGTTATCGATCAAATAAATAAAAATCAAATTCTTTTTAAATCATCTTTATAGCTAGAGTCTTAAGATTTTGCTTTAGTTTCATGTGTTTTATACAATTTTGATTTTTGTTAAATTTTGGATGCCACGCCCCCTTCGCCTCAAATTTGTATAACACGTAGTTCAAATGCAAGATACTTGTGCTTTAGCAAATACACACATGAATAACGCCCTACCAGTTTGATCAAAAACTTTAGTCTACGAAAAAAGTTAAGTTCTTATAACATAGGAGTCTTGCTGCCCAAGCGGAGTCTGCGTTATTAGCAGAGCAGTGGTAAATGCAACGGACGAAAGTGTCTAGTTGTTCTTGAAGGAACCGAGGAATTAAGTTTCATTAACAAAAAGGACGAATCATTATTACCTACAACCAAATTATGTAGAAAAGCAATCCCAAGGATTGTTCTACTAGAAGGAGACGACTGTGATAAGACGGTAGACGGAGATTCGGATCCCAGTTTAGATTTCTTAGAGCAAAGAGAGGAAACTGTTTTTGGACCGATTCAATACGATCCTGGTACACTTTATGCTGTGGAGACCATATAATTGAACAGTATTCTAAAATAGGTCGTACCAATGAAACATAAAGGAGTTTGGTTACAAAAGGATCATTGAACTCTTTTGCCCAACGTTTAATGAAGCCAAGAACACTTTTGGCTTCATTTATAATGGTTGAGAAATGAGTATTGAAGCGAAGTTTTGAATCGAAGAGTACACCAAGATTTGACAGAAAAAATGCGTTGCAAAGAATCGCTATTAATTGAATAATTAGCAATGTATGGAGTAGTACGACAAAAGGTCATTGTCATACATTTAGAACAGTTTAAACGCAACCTATTGGCCAAGCACCAAAGTTGGAAGGAATAAAGATCATCTTTTAAGCATTGATAATTGATTTCGTTAGAATAAGAAAGGCAAAGTTTTACGTCATCAGCATACATGAAATTCTTTGAATTAGAAATACAATTGGGAAGGTCGTTGATAAATAATGTAAAAAGTAAAGGCCCTAGATGACTACCCTGCGTTACACCTGAAAGAACGAAGGTTTGTTTCGAAACAGATGTTTTCAACACAACTCTTTGATTTCTACCCCTTAAATAGGATGACATCCAAGATAAGAGTTTAGAAGAAAACCCTATGAGATCAAGCTTATGAAGAAATACTTCAAATGCTTTGCTTAAATCTGTATATATAGCATCTGTATATATAACAATTCAACCTATTGGCCAAGCACCAAAGTTGGAAGGAATTAAGATCATCTTGTAAGCATTGATGATTGATTGTGTTAGAATAAGAAATACAAAGTTTTACATCATCAGCATACATGAAGATTTTTGAATAAGAAATACAACTGGGAAGGTCGTTGATAAATAATGTAAAAAGTAAAGGCCCTAGATGACTACCCTGCGTTACACCTGAAAGAACGAAGGTTTGTTTCGAAACAGATGTTTTCAACACAACTCTTTGAGTTCTACCCTTTAAATAAGATGATAACCAAGATAAGAGTTTAGGAGAAACCCCTAGCTAGATCTCTAGCTTATGTAGTAATACTTCATTGTGAACTGAATCAAATGCTTTGCTTAAATCTGTATATATAACATTTGCATTTTATTTAAAAAACTTTCATTTACTATGGAAGTAAATTCTAGCAGATTAGTCGAGGTTGATCGATTAAGAATAAAGCCATGTTGGAATTGCGAAATAATTGATTTACAAAAAGGTTGTAAGGTTGAAGTTATTCTCTTTTCAAATAACTTCGGAATAGCCGATAGTTAGGCAATACCCCTGTAATTAGAAATGTCAGACCTCCCACCTTTTTTATATAGAGAGATAATCAAAGACTCTTTCCAAATAGACGGGAACACAGAGGTTTCCAGAGATAAGCTAAAAAGCTTAAGCTTAAGTAAAGGTAACTGAAGGGATTCACAGCATTCCTTTATAACACAACTAGAAATATTATCAGCTCCAGGCGAGTAGAATGATTTCATTGACCGAATGGTTGAAATCAGAGAATCAAGGGAAATATTGGAAGCGTTAATATTATTTGTAGAAGAGATATAATAAGGGTAAGATGTTTTACAGGGGTCAACAGATGAGTAAGTTGATTGGAAGAAATCAGCAAAAAGATCAGAGAAATCATGATCATTGCAAGAATTGTTAGATTCAAGAAAAAATGTGGAAGGTAAACTAGAAGACTTACGTTTCAAGTTCACAAAGGAATACAATTTTTTTAGCGTCACGAGCAAACTGCCTTTTGCGACGCATAAGGTAAATCTCATAGCAACGGGAATTTAGTATGTTAAAATTCAACTTGGCTATGGAATATTTAGACCAGTTAATTTTTAAATCATTTAGACTTAATGTTTCTTAAATTAGAAAGCGTCTGGGTAAACATTGGAGGGTTATTAGAAAAGGCCTTGGAGACACATAGGAATACACTCATCAATAAGAGAGTTTAAAATGCTATAGAAAATAGTTGTTGCACAATTAACATCAACGGAATCATATAACGTAGACCAATCTGTTGCACTAATAAGTTGGTTAAGCAAAGCAAAATTGCACTTATTATAACAACGAAATTTTGATGGAGTAGGTTCACAAATTGGAGGAGTACTTAGGGTCAGAGATATCTCCAATGTAAGATGGTGAATATCCTCAGGTAAACAAAAGGGGATAATCTAGAAACATTAATGCATGAGTCATCAATAATAAAAACCAGATCAAGGAAATGATTTTGATGATTTGAAATTGAATTCATCTGAGACATGAAAATAGAAAGTAATTCATCAAAGAAAAAATTATCAATTGTAGGGATAAGGGAACTTGAACTAGGATTAGGGATCCAAGAAGTGTTCGGTATATTAAAGTCACCCAACACCAGAAACAAATCATTAACCATTACATGTCGATAAATTTCATTAATGCAAGCCATATGTTGCGCATAAACTTGAACATCAGAAGAGGGGGGAATATATGAACAAGTAATAAAAAGGAATCAAGATTTAAGAGCTAGCTTAACAGCAACTATCTCGACATCATGAGATGCTGAAAAAATGAATGGTTCGGAGAGAATATTAGATTTAACACCTAATAAGACACCTCAACCTCTACGAGACAGTCGATCATGTCTGTAAATAGTGAAATCATTCGAGATAGTCTCACTATTATAAACATTCGTGCTTAACCAAAACGAACACTGAAACTACTCAAGAAAAGCTTTCTGAGTTTAGAATTCAGGCCACGATCGTTTTAATAAATTAAGATCTCTGAAGAAGGTTGAACTGTTATCAGTTTTTTGGCACAATATTAGATGATTGTACCGAGGATTAGCAAAGCCGGGCACAGCCTATTTCGACTCTTATGCTTAAATTCATGCACAAATACATGAGGAGGCCAAAATTTGGCGTCGCAAATTGTTGTAAAGATTTCAGTTGGCATGTTGATTTTAAGAGAAGCAATTTCACGAGGAGTTGCAAAATTGAACTTCGATATAGACTTTAGCGTTTGATTTACTGGTACTAAAAGCAGAAACATTTTCACATGTCGTGTCAGATGAAAGTCTGAATAAGAACACTTTCTTTCGGGCAGAAACGACAGATAAAGTAGGTATGGTAAGTGAAGGAGAAATGGCCAGGATGTTGTTCGTTTGAGCAACAGATGGGGATAAAATAGTTGAAATCAGTATAGACTCTGGGATATCTAATACTGGTGTCCCTGACGCACTGTAAGAAGATGGAATCACAAGAGACTTAGAACAAGGTGTAGAAGGAGCTAATAAATTTGGAGACACAGGTATAAAAGGTGGTCGCAACTGAGAAGCAGTTGACGTCACAGCCTGAGAAGATTCAAAATCATATTGATTTAATAATTTATCAACAGCATCTAGTTCATCAGAAAACTGTTTTGATATATTATTAATTTTTAAAAATTGAACCCGCACCGAGCTATACATTTTGGAAAAATTTATTTGTTTTTCCAAACAAAGTGGACACCACAACCAACTTTAGCAGTGAACATGACCTTATCATAGTCGCGCCCTGTAAGGCCAGCACATTTACTGTGCATAATATTCTCACACAACCAGCAATTAATAAATTGCACTTGTGTAGAATCAGATGTTTGCCGTAAAGAGCAAGTTTTTTTACAACAGGTCATATTGGCAATTGGGATTAAAGAAAAAAAAAAAAACACACAAAAACAGAAAGATTAGAAACAGAAATGAAAAAGCACAAATCACAAATCACAAGCACTTCTCAAAAGCAAATACAAATCACCGCGGATTACACCACTGCACAAACGCACAACATTGATAAGTGGCAACAATAACCAAAACCAACAGTGAAAAAAAATATATATTAATATTTAATCAAAAATAAAACACAAAAGCCGCGGAGAAAAAAAAGCACGTCTACAACTTTCCAACTAAGAACTCTCTTTGAGAATAAAAGGTCATCAGATGCTGGATCCAAAGCAAGGATTTCGCAAGTGATTGTCGCAATCCGTTACCCAGTACAATATCATATGATGGTTTTAACACAATTTTTGCAACTTTAAGTTAACACCTGCCAGAATTCTAGCGAACTCTTTCATGACACGCTTTGCTTCTTTGACTGATTCCCCTTCAGAGATAAAATCGTCTATACAGAAATCGCGAAGCAACACCTTGTTCATCTCTGGCGAACTGGTAAATGGCACGAACAAATTTTGTCCCATAAGTCCTAATATGCAGCTTGATCTGGTTGATCATTTTCTGGTGATTTACTGGACCTGAGATTGTAACTTAATTCAATGAATAATCACATGACTTCGTAGCGCAGATCAAATATGATTCGAATTTTCAGAACTCAGTGGTGTGGAAGAAAGTCTGCAATGTGGAAAAGATTCGTGCGGCACATCTGACCGGACTCAGAATTTTCCTTTTCGTAAGCTGAGTCCTTATATGGACAAGTGACTCAATTTTCTCGCTCAATTGCGAAATCTGCGACGCGCTCATCAAGACATATATTTTCCATTTACCAGTCGAGCATAATAATACAAATAAAAATGAAAATAAAAAAACAACATTCCGGCCATTTTTACAAAACCTACCGTACCCACTTCATCATTCAAATTTCCCCGAAAGCAAGTATTCCTATCTAGGCTTTCATCTGACATGACATGTGAGACTGTTTCTGCTTTTATTTCTATTAAATCAAAAACCAATGTAGACTTCGAAATTCTGAACTCAGAAAACTTTTTATGCACTGAACCCATTGAAAATGAGAAATAACGGTATAATGGTATTGTTGAAATGTCTGCCACGCACCCCTAAAGTAAATATATTCTTGATCAGGGAGACAAGTCGAGTCGATTTAGCTCTGCCCGTTTGCCCCTCCGTCCGTCTGTCCGTATGTATGTATGCGTCGATCTCAGAACCTACAAGAGCTAGAGACTTAAAAGTTTGTTTAAAAAATCGATAACTGCTCCCGTTTTAATGTTGTCTTTTTAAACGAAATGGATACCCAGTTATAAAATGCTATCCAATTCATCTTTATAGTTAGACTCTTTATTTAATTTGATTTTTAGTGTTATGTGAGCCTTACACAGTTTCGGTTTTTGTTAAATTTTGGATGCGATGCCCCCTTCGCCTCAAAATTGCAAAACACGTATTTCAAGTACTAGATACTTGTGTTTAGGCACATACACACATATGCATGACATGATCACGACCTGAGAGTTTGATAAAAAAAAACGTTCGTCTTCGAAAAAGTTAATAAACCCGATTTTTACGAGGTTTTTTTTTATTATACCTTGAATCCATTGAAAATGGGAATTCAGGGTATAATGTTCTTGTTGAAAGGCATATGTATGTAACAGGCAGAAGGAGGCGTGGCAGACACCATAAAGTATATATATTCTTGATCAGGATGACAAGCCGAATTGATATAGCCATGTCCGTCTGTCCGTATGTATGAACGCGTCGTTCTCAGAACCTATAAGAGCTAAAGTCTTCAAATTTTTTATGTAGGTTTCTGTTTAGCACGAAAAGATCAAGTTTGTTAAAAAAAAGTCGATAACTATTTTAACTTTAATGTTATTGATTAAAAACATTATCGAATTGAAGCGATAAATCTGCCGCCTCACATTTAGTAGTAAGTTAGTCATAAGTTGATTTTGTATAGTTAATAAGTATAGTTGTATAGTTATAAGTAAGAGATTTGATAAGGAGATAAATAATGGTGATTAGGTGTAGGCGCAATGGAGCGCAGAGGTGGCCCATGGAGGGCCCGCCCTTATTAGGTTTAAGTTAGAAGGCGAACCCCCCTTATATGCGCGCCGATGATCGGCAATGTAGTTAGGCGCTTCGTGGAAAGCTTCGTGGTGAGAAGCAGCGGCCGCGACAAATTGCATTGCCGAGGTCGGCGCGCGATCGTCCGAAGGGCGAGTAGGGCACTCAGAGTGTGACCGCGAAAGAGGGAAGAAGCTGCAGCAAATTGTGTGAAGGTGAGGGCGTATCGCCGCCAAATAGTGAAAAGTGAAAGTGAAAAGCGAGACGAGCGGAAGAATAATATACCAGGAAAGAGGCACGGGAGGAAGGTCGAGGAACCGTGAGTTATCTAAAGGAAATAAAGAAGAAACCGAAATCTTGGTGTTTTAATTTTGGAAAAACATTTGCATAAGTGCTAACGAACGCTAGATCCCCTACGTTCGTGCTTTGTCCGTCAGAGTGTAAGACCAGCGGGCAAGTTCGAACCTGCTGTCGCAGCCAAAGTTGACCGGCGCGGTGCGGCGATCGTTGTCGCGCTACTCCCAGGCGAGAGCAGCTCCGCCAGCGGCCCTGAGTTGCCGTATTTCCCGTCCCCTACCCCAGTGCGTCCCAGCATCCTACAAATTATCTTGTAGGTAACCCTGGGCCAGGCTGAGTCTGCCCCAGCTGGAAAAACGTACCTTTACATTCGTTATAAAATTATATCTCCAACGTCCCCAAATTTTTTTGTAAGTTTTATATTTATTTTATGTAATTTTGATTTTTGATAAATTTTGGATACCATAGATGGCGCTATTAGCTAAGCAATTGAAAATGAATTGAATTTAGTTTTCTGTACGTTTATACGAAATGCTCATTATGCAGTATGTTAAAAAACGCAGATAGCGCGGGGTTTCGGGTATCTCCTAGTCGGGACCCCCGACTAGAGTTTTCTTACTTGTTCTAGCTAGAGTCTTTTAATTTTGCATTTAGTGTATTTGGGCCTTAGGCAATTTCGGTTCTTGTTAAATTTTGGGTTTCGCGCCCCCTACTCCTCAAATTTGTAACTCCCGTATATCAAATACTAGAGACTTGTGCTTTGGCACATACATACATATGAATGACATGATCAAAATCGTTGCTCTAGAAAAAAAGTTATTAAACATTTAATTTCCCATAACATTGGCACACAAACAGCAGCCAAAGAACAGCTGACGCACCGACTGACGCACGTTTGTGTGTGCGTTCGCCTATGTGTGTGTGTGAGTATGTTGCTTGTAATGAACATACATATACATAAGTATAAAAAGAAATTTAGAATGCACGGAATAGCGGTTCTTCGCAGAGTTCAGGGTATACTCTAGTCGAGCGGTCTCGACCAGGAGTTTTCTTACTTGTTTTATTAGATAGAAAAGATAAAATAAAAAATACACTTCTATGTCGTTTTTCAAATTTTTTATTTAGAAACATAAGACTACTCCACATTTCCCGCACATGACTTGTGAGAATCCTGTACACATTGAGTACTTGCACCTTATACGCTCTTCTGCCCAGAGTGGCCAATGTCCAAATTCGTTTTGTAGTTACATTTGATTTGGCACGTTGGCAGTTGGACCTCGCTGCTCTTTTGCTGTAACTCATTTTCGAGAACAAAACTTCGTTTTCCCCTTACTGATTTGGTGTCAAGCTTTGTCAGAATCTGAAATATCTGAAATATGTATTTATCCAGAAGTCGGAAGAACCTAATAGTTTATTGCTTGATCCATTTGATCCATTCAGCATTGCTGACTGTCAAGTCGAGTAGATGGTAATAAACACAAACCTGCCAGCGTTTACTTCTTAATAAAAGTTTGTACCTTCCGATTATGCTATCGATAAGATCAACTTCACCCATGTAGCTATTGTAGTGTGCTATTGCAAAGAAACGGTCAATCTCAACAAATTCTTTTTTGGCTTTGTTAAATCGACGCGCTTTATCATTGGGAAGTATTCCAGCATAGTTGGATGCTAATTTTACTATTTTGTTGTCCACCCATGATGTTAGTGATATGTCCTCTCCATTAAAATCGGCGACATATTCAACGTACCCCGTAGATGCTTTTTAAAATTTATACAATCAAGCTCTTTGTTTTTTGGGATTCTGTTTCTTCGTATAGTACCCCAACCTAAAATTCCTCCTTCCTCCCAGCATTTCTAAAGAGGCAATGAATTGGAGTAATTGTTAAAATAAATTCGATAACTGTGCTACCTGTGTACTTTTCTAGCCATTCTTGAATCCATCTCAAACTTATAGCAGAATCCTGAATGTCCGCGAAAAACATAAACCTTATATCCCCATTTATGCGGCTTGTTAGGATTATACCTTTTCATGTGGTTTCTTGCTTTTGTTGAACAAATTTGTTCATCGACACTCAAAAACTGCTCCATAGACACTTTTTTAAAATTATGGTTTAAAGCCTGGATAATTGGCCTAATTTTGAAAAGCCGATCGTGGCTGGCATGAATCAAAGGCAATGGATTATCATTATTGCTGAAATGAATATGACGTCAAATTTTGTTTGCGACATAATGTTTTGAATAACTTCTATGCCAATATTATTGCACCAGTATTGGGTGATTCGTGGAGGACGTGAAGTAAACATATACGATGAATGTACAAATTGGTTTCAATCTAAAAAGTTGTTCTGGAAACAGATATGAAAAGCATTGTATGAGCTCCAAAAGCTCCAATAGTTCTAGCGGCAAGGCGCTATTCGCGAGAAGCTACAGTTGACATTCATTCAACACTAAATTGCGTGGTCTCTATAGCAGAGATCTTTTTAAATCGCTGTTGGAAGAATATGTTCTCTTTTCAACTACGGTTACCAACATCCCTCGGACTTTCATCTCGCTCATCAATGTCTTCCTTATCCGTCCCATCGGTTTCTTCTTTCTCTGGCTCGAAATCACTTTCCTCGTCTGCAGAAAAATCTAGTTCGTCTTCGTTCTCCAAACTATTAAAAAAGCTTGCAATTTGTGAAGACGTCAATCCCTTTGCTCAAGAAGTACCGGAGGCAAAAATATATATGTAAACCTCTAAGAACATAATATACATAGCCACATAAAACAAAACAAAACAAAACAAAAATCACATATCACATAAAACATAAACATAAGAGACTGCACAATATAACTGAGAATGGTAGTTTGATGTATATCTGCAACATGACGATACACAAGAACTACTCGCAATGCACAACAGTAAACACAATAATTTGATGACACGCTCATTATAGTTATTGTTACCTTTATTATACCCTGAACCCATTGAAAATGGGAAAAAAGTCGATTTAGCCCTGTCCGTCTGTCTGTCTGTCCGTCTGTCCGTATGTTTGAACGCGTCGATCTCAGAAGATATAAGAGCTAGAGACTTCAAATTTTTTTTGGAAGTTCGTGTATATCACGATTCGATTGAGTTTGTTTCAAATATTCGATAACTATCATCGTTTTAATGTTATCGATTAAAACCGATATCTTCATTTAGCATTTAGTGTTATTTGAGCCTTCTGCAATTTCGATTTTTGTTCAATTTTGGATGCCACGCCCCAAAATTGACCCTTTGCCTCAAATTGCTAAATCACGTATTTCAAGTACTAGAGACTTGTGCTTTGGCACATACATACATATAAATGATATGATCACGCCGAACAAGTTTGATAAAAAAAAACGTTCTTCTAGAAAAAAAGACTTTCACGAAGTGTAAAAAGTATATTGGTTTTGTGCAATGTCCGTCATGCTGTCCGTCCGTATGAACGCAAACCATTTAAACGCTATTGAATCTAGAGACTTGAAACTTGGAATATATACTCGTGTATACTCTCGTTTGATAGTATTAAGATTTTCCCGATGCGACCACTAGGGACGTGGCAAAAATCGCCCAAAAATTTTTATGGCCACGCCTACTAGAGGCGTGGAAAATCAGATCAGAATATGTTGTGATTTTACTAGTTCTGTTATATTTTGAGCACTATTGATGCTAGAGACTTGAGACTTGGTATATATACTCGGGTTAACATTCCACAATCGAAAAGCTATGGCGGATATATCTACGCCTTCAGGGGGCGTGGCAACTAATATCAGCTTATATCTCCCACAGTTTTAGTGCTAGAAGCTTCAAAATTGGATGCTAAGTTACTGGGGCCTCCTCTATCGATTCCCCAAAAATTATTGTTACATCCCAAAAGGGGCGTGACTTACTAAAAATACCCTGTAATTTTCGCATTTTTTGGATATAAGGATCCAAACTTTACAGTTATATTCCTGAACACCCACTCTGTGAACCTGCCAACAAGCAGCAAATAAATTCACTTGAGACTAAAAAAAAAAAAAAAAAAAAAAAAAAAAAATAAATCTGGATATTCTGAGCTATTAATATAACATAATTACATTGAGACCTTTGACCTTGCCTTTTGGCTTACCAAATTTTATATATGTATCGAAAAGAATATATTATTGACACGAAATAACTAAATAAAGCAAAAATAACAAAAATATCGACATGACCGCACCGGGGTTCTAGCCCATACCTCTACGCTCGCCAATCAACTTCTATCAGATTATCAGAGTTGCCACCTCTCTCATTTTAAGAGGTGCCATCTCTCTCGATTTAGGTGCGTGTTTTTGCCAACGTAAGGTTTCTAAGCTTCTATCCAAATTGAAACTGTCTGGCCACTTCCAATGAAAATTTTTAATCGGTACCTAATTTGATCGGCGGTGGGGATTTAAGATTAATTTAAACAAGTAAGAAAACTCTAGTTGGGACCGCTCGACTAGGGTATACACTAAACCCCGCAAAGAACCGCTATTCCGTATTTTCTCCGTTACTTCTATATACATATGTATATGTGTGTACAATATAAGCAAAACACACACATTGGCGCTCTCACACACAAGCGCAAGTCGCTGCGTCAGCTGTTCTTTGGCTGCTTTGCATGGAAATGTTATGGGAAATTAAATTTTTAATAACTTTTTTTCTAAAGCAACGATTTTGATCAAACTTGTTAGGCCTAGTACTTGAAATTTTGAAAATTTTAGGCATAGGGGGCGTGGTATCCAAAATTTAACAAATAAGTCTCACATAACACTAAATATAAAGGTGAATTATATAGAATTATACAACTGGGTATCGATTTCGTTTTTAATCGATAACATTAAAATTAAGACAGTTACTGACTTTTTTTGACAAACTCGATCTTTTCGTGCTATTCACAGACCTGCATAAAAAACCTGTATAATTGCATGTATTTGCTGTGCATTTATATGGGTGGGCGTGCAGGCATATAAATGTTCCACACAGCGACGCGAGTACGGTAAGAGCGACCCTCGCGACTAGAAAAGGGTCAAAGGCGATCGATGGGACGTCTCGCTCGCTCTTACCGATTCAGCGATTTACTCGCGTCACACTCTCTGCGTTGATTGTGCACCGCTAGCCGAAGTGCCGTTCGTAGCCGCGAGAAAGTAGCTTTTACTTTCACTCGCACGCGTATAACGGTGCTTCGGCTTAAACTGGGGCAAACCGAAGGTTCGTTACAATATATATACAGTGCCGGTGAAAAAAATAGCACCAAAATAAGCAGCTCACTTTACTTTACAGTAAAACTTGACTAAAAGAATTTTGGTTTGCAGTTTCTTTTTTTTACCTCACCGACAGTCTCTTTGATTTGGGAGAGCAAGAAAAAGAACGAAAATGATAACGGTTCTTCTCAGAAGAAGCAAAATCGAAAGGAGAATGCAAAATAGCGCGGGGAAAAAAATAGCACTAAGCACATGATGTCATAGAAAAAAAGCATTTACTCGAAAATTATTATTGTAAAACCCTCGTGTTTATTAGAAAAAGTTATTTTTTAAAGGAAAACATAGCTTAAAAACAAAATTAATAGCTGTTTTTTTAATATGGGCCGCGGAAAGCATTGCAGTGATGAAGAAAGTTATCCGAAAGGAAAGTTATCCGAAAAATGCTAGAAGAAGGCAAAACATTCGCCGAAATAGGTCGTATACTGGGCTGTTCCAACAAAATGATCAGTAACGCCAAGAAATTTGTCCCAAAAGTGGAGTCTCGTGGGCGAAAATCTGTAATGTCGCCGTTGCTCGTCAAGCATCTGGTAAGACAGAGCAAGAAAGAGCCATTTAAGCTAGCAACAGAGCTTAAAAAAGATTTTAAAATGTTTGCATCTGTTGAAACCATACGTACTAGGCTACGGAAAATAATTTAAATGCCTGTAGTCCCAGAAAAGTGCCCCTATTGACGAGTAAACACGTAGCTAAACGCATGAAGTTTGCCAAGCAACACTCCAAATGGCCAGTGGAAAAGTGGAGGAATGTATTGTGGACAGACGAGAGCAAAATCGTGTTATATGGAGGGACGGGATCTTGTATTTTCGTTCGGAGACCACCAAATAAGGAGTACAGACCAATGTACTCGAAAAAAAACGGAGAAGCACGGGGGTTCCAATATTATGATATGGGCGTGCTTTTCGTATTATGCAGTAGGTCCGCTTCATTGGACTAAAACGATCATGGATCAGCACGTGTAAATTTATATCCTGCCAAATATAATGCTACCACATACAGAGGATGAAATGTCATTAGTTTAGGTCCTGCAGCAGGACAATAACCCCAAGGATACGAGCAGATAAGCTGAAAAGTGGTTTGCGGACAACGCCATCAACGTCATGGAATGGCATCCACAGTCTCTGGATCTCAACCCAGTTGAGAGTTTGTGGACTAATGTTAAAAAGGAAGTTCACACCTGCAACCCAAATAAATCACTTTGGATGGTTGTGAAAGAAAGTTGGGAAAGGATTTCTATTTCTAGATGCCAGGATTTAGTGGATTCCATGCCAAAGCGCTGTGTGTGGCCTTAATTTTGACCTAACCAATATAATAAATGAATATATTTTGAAATACCCAAGAAATATGGAGTCCTTTCTTTTTACAAATATATTAATGGATTGATTAGTTGAATAAAATCATTTTATGTTAAAAAAAATTCAGTTATTTTCAAAATTTTACAACTTTGAATTTTGCAACACCCCATGGTGCTATTATTTTCACCGCAGCTGTATATATATAATAACATATTTTATTTTTTCGAGTCGAGCGAGTACTTGTTTTATTCAATATCTTCTTATGACTGATCTAACATTGTCTTCAATATCTTACAATTAGTGAGAGTTCAAAGCAAGCAGCGATAAAGCTCACGCATCGCCTGACTTTTCCGTTGCAAAGCTTAGGGTGGCCTGATTACACCGTTTTAAAGCTCAGCGTGCCGTGATTCTGCCGCTACCTCGTTTACACCGTTGATCATAAAAAGGTTATCTGAAAGAGAGACTAAAGCTTTCTCTCTGGAGTAATTACATACTCTCAGCATACTACTCTACAATTGTTGGATGCTATGAATATGTAACTCCTCCAACCTTAAGAAAGTAGTCTGTCCTCAGACGGTTTACATGATTATTTAACAATTGAATTATTTAACAATTAAGTTGACTTAATTTTAACAATTCTGTTTTTTTTTCAATAACTTCAAAAATATACCAATTTGAAAAACCTTTTAATTCGATTAATAATAATATTCTATGAAATTTTTCCATTTTTTTTTTTTTTTTTTTTTTTTTGAATATTGATAAAATAGATCAATACTTTTTTCCGAATTTTATTATTATTATTATTATTTTATTTAGTTTTTATTTTTATTTTTTTTATATATCGATTATGGCAGGATGTTATTAGTTTTGTGAGATTTTTTTTTTTTTTTTTTTTGTTTTGAGGATAGTTAGGGTTTACTGCTATTGATGTGAATAAGTTCGGGAGGCCTGGTGTGATAGTATCATTAATTACTTTCATTCTCATAAATTGATTTTTGTGCTGAATAAACTCTCTTCCTTTGTTTAGTTCGATGAAATGTTTCTCATTGACAGCTCTAATTTTAGCAGTCTTCTTGTATGGGTTTTGAAGTTTGCCTTTCAATATTGGTGCCTTTTTATACACTGAACCCATTGAAAATGGGAATTCAAGGTATAATGTTTTTGTTGGAAGGCGTATGTATGTAACAGGCAGAAGGAGGCGTGGCGGACCCCATAAAGTATATATATTCTTGATCAGGATGACAAGCCGAGTCGATTTAGCCCTGTCCGTCTGTCTGTCTGTCCGTCTGTCCGTCTGTCCGTCTGTCCGTCCGTCCGTCTGTCCGTCTGTCCGTATGTATGAACGCGTCGGTCTCAAAACTTACAATGGCTAGAGACTTCAAATTTTGTTGTAGGTCCCTGTATAGGGCGCGCATATCGAGTTTGTTTCAGAAATTCGATAACTGTTATCGTTTTAGTGTTATCGATTAAAAACGAAAATCTAAATTAAGCTATAAAATTCTATCTAATTCATCTTTTTAGCTAGAGTCTTCAAATGTTGCATTTAGTGTTATGTAAGCCTTACGCAATTTCGGTTTTTGTTAAATTTTGGATGCCACGCCCCCTTCGCCTCAAATTTGTAACTCCCGTATGTCAAATACTAGAGACTTGTGCTTTGGCACATATATACATATGGATGACATGATCACACCCAACAAGTTTGATCTTTAATCTTTACTCTAGAAAAAAAGTTATTAAACATTTAATTTCCCATAGCATTGCCATGCAAAGCAGCCAAAGAACAGCTGACGCACCGACTTGCGCTTGTGTGTGCTTGCGCCTGTGTATGTGTGTGTATAAGTGTTGCTTGTAATGAACATATATATACTTGTGTATATTAAAGAAACGGAAATTGCTTGGAATTGCGGTTCTTCGCAGGGTTCAGGGTATACCCTAGTCGAGCGGTCTCGACTAGAGTTTTCTTACTTGTTATAGTTTGTATTCACTTCAAATGGTTTTCTATTTTCATTAAGTTGATTAATTCTTTGTGTTTTTAAAATTTGGTTACTGTATGCCGGGGTACCTGCAAAAATAAACAAATCGGCTGGTGTTCTTCCTGTGTTATTGTGTTTGGTTTTATGATTATAAATGAATAGGATAGTTTCAATTTTCATTTGCTTTTCTTCAACATAGGTATCAGTGTTTATTACTCTAATCCGCTCATTTAATGTTTTGTGAAATCGTTCAATGTCCGCAACACCTGTCTTCGTTGATGCTAACTCTAATTTAACTTTCTCTGAAGTCAACCATACTTTAATTGCGTTACTTGTGAATGCTGAGTCCCTATCTGCTTTAAGTGTTATCGGTTTGCCCATTTGGGTAAATACTTGTAGGAGTGCACGTTTAGCTTCAAGCCAGTCACGGCTTTTCACTTGTACTAACATAACAAATTTAGAGTAAAGATCAATACATGTTAGATATGACTTATTCTCAGAGATATAGAAGTCGATCATATAGATTTCTCGAGGGTTGAATATTTCCGGCGTTAATTCAAACGGGGCATTAGTATTTCTGTGTTCTGTTTTCGTTAATTGGCAAACTTCGCATTGATTAATAATATTTTGTATTAATTTACCAGAATTTGGGAAATAATAGCTTTCTTTGAAAAGGCTTAACATTTTTTCTGTGCCAGGGTGGAGAAGTTTAATATGTTCTTTTAATATTAGCTTTTTAAATTCACTGTAACTTTGTATATCTTTTAAATAGAGCAATGCTCTTACAATAGAAGTAGTTTTGTTAAAAACTATGTCCTTGTAAGCTTCTTGGATAATGAGAAAGTCGGGATCACTCTCAATGTAGAGTGCACTGGATTTTGTGCAAAAGTGCTGTATTAATATTAGTTTTGCGGACTCGGGAGTTATGTCTTTATAATTGATTGTAATTTTTTGTTTCTTGAAATAATTTTCTAATTTAACTTTATTATTGTCGCTTCTGACCATGATAACCTGCCGAGAGTATTGATTGAGAGGCTTTTCCGTTATAGGAATTAGAAATGAATCATCATCTTTCGCACTGTGTACAGTTGCACATGCGCTGCTTCCCAACATCGCTTCTTCTTTTGGAATTTGAATTCGTGAAAGCGCGTCGGCTATAAAATTTGTTTTTCCTTGGATATATTTTATTGTAAAATCGTATTCTGATAGACGAATTTTCCACCTCTGAAGTTTCATATTAGGTTCTTTTATTGAATGGAGCCAAACCAATGGCTTATGGTCGCTTAAGATTTCAAAAGTTCTACCATATAAGTAGGGGCGAAAATATTTCGTTGCCCAAACAATTGCTAATAATTCTCTTTCAATAGTGCTGTAATTTTGTTCATGATCGTTTAGTGTTCGGCTGGCGAAACAAATTGATATAATTTTACCAATCAAGTAAAGTTTAGATTAAGTTTATTTTATTTAGATTAAGTTTATTATTCACCACGCGTATCCTACCGGCTGCGCCAATAACATATTTTATTTTTTCGAGTCGAGCGAGTACTTGTTTTATTCAATATCTTCTTATGACTGATCTAACATTGTCTTCAATATCTTACAATTAGTGAGAGTTCAAAGCAAGCAGCGATAAAGCTCACGCATCGCCTGACTTTTCCGTTGCAAAGCTTAGGGTGGCCTGATTACACCGTTTTAAAGCTCAGCGTGCCGTGATTCTGCCGCTACCTCTTTTACACCGTTGATCATAAAAAGGTTACCTGGAAGATAGACTAAAGCTTTCTCTCTGGAGTAATTACATACTCTCAGCATGCTACTCTACAATTGTTGGATGCTATGAATATGTAACTATATATATATATATATATATATATATATATATATATATATATATATATATATATATATATATATATATATATATATATATATATATATATATATATATATGTCTTTTCTCAATCGAAGATTGATATTTAATATTTTAGACTCCTTAGAATGATTCAAAGAAACCAGAGCTTTTATGATTACTGACGAGACGCCATAGGGCCTTTATGGCTACTGATGAGAAGCCAGAGAGAAATTACTTGTAGCATCACAGCGAGCATACCATGCGCTCTCAACCAAAACTGTTTCAGAATTATAACTAGTACAACTTCAAGCATTAACGAAATTTCGACAGTGAAATGTTCTCAGACACATAAATTGCTCCTCACAGCGAAGCTATTACGGTAAGCGCGACCCTCGCGACTGGAAAGGCTCAAAGTCAAGTGATGGTGCATCTCATTCAGGGATTGGCTCACGCCGCACACATTATGATCATAGGCGACTGCTAGCCCTTGTAAGACTAGCCTCTAGTTCTAGCTAACAAAAGTGCGAGTGTTAACTTTATAAGTATATAGCAGTGCAAATTAACCAAAAACTAGTGAATTATTACAGGCGATACATACATATAAATTTGTTGGCACAAACACTCACAGTCGGCTAACATCCGCCCGGCTTAAACGGAAGGTTCGTTACGTCTGGCGCCAAATGAGAAGCCCTGCGATAGTTATAGTCTACAAATTGTATAAATGTTGCTAGTCGGTATATAACCTCACGAAAGACGATATGTTACGCTACGGCCTTGAGTTCGGCGTGAGCTTGTCAGGCACACTGGACGCGATGCGGAGGTAATTCTGCGATTGGATCACCAAGAAAAAAAGAAGGATCCCTTATTTTATGAAGATCGCCGGTCGACGCACAGGGTCGAAGTGCCGACCCCCATCGTGGAAGATGATCTTGAGGAACTCGAGAAGACTACCCGAATGTCGCCACACAAGTGCGTGAAGGGGCTTTCGTTTCGATGGCTCAAAAAAACTGCTAGAATATTTGGAGCAAGTGGAGAATACTGGATCTGGATTTGATCCCGAGGTCGATGCGAGATGCCAGGTCAATGTCTCAAGGCCTTAATTTGTTTGCAGTTTCCAAGAACTTTTCCTGTGTTTACCTGGAGAACATAGAAGAGGAGGTTTCGAGACGTAGGCAAATGATGGGTGAGACATTCAAGGTCTACATGGTGAAAATGCAGACCCTTATACGATGACTACGCTATGCAACGAAGTGCGAGCTGAAAGCGATGGACTGCGGCGGTCCAAAACTGAAGACCGGGCCGAGAAATCCGCAGCCAAGCGGACAGCTGGAGGAGAGGCTGTCAATGGCACCGTTATGGAGGTGAGTCCCTAGACGCCAATTGAGGTAGGATCGGACCGTCTATTACCGCCTAATAAGGATAGTTCCGAGACAGGTTAAGGGCAATCAGTATGTGATGGTCCACGCACTGTTACGGCGTTATTGTCACTTGATGACTAACAAGGACCAACCAACTGGGACGCGATGTCACTTGATGGCCAAGCTACAACCCAAGACAAATTCGCTGACTACTGGGAAGGAGACCGGAAAAGTGTATTGACACTTTCCGTATCAGCTCGGGACCTTGCTGCGTTGAAAATGGGTACTACTGACCGTAAATGTATCGCGACCTGTGAAGACGTGTACAGCGGTAGGAACTGTGTCAGCGCAATTAGCCCAACAAGAGTCAAGATAGGTTGGATAGATTATGCTAATGGGCGTTTTGACGGAATGAATTGTTTTTTTTTGTTTATACCCTGAACCCATTGAAAATGGGAAATCAGGGTATAATGTTTTTGTTAAAATGTATGTAACAGGGAGAAGGAGGCGTGGCAGACCCCATAAAGTGTATATATTCTTGATCAGGGAGACAAGCAGAGTCGATTTAGCCCTGTCCGTCTATCCGTCCATCTGTCCGCCTGTACGTATGTATGAACGCGTCGTTCTCATACCCCATAAAAACAAGAGACTTGAAATTTTTTATGTAGGTTCCTGTATAGCACGAAAATCAAGTTTGTTAAAAAAAATCGATAACTGGCTTAATTTTAATCTTATCGATTAAAAACGAAATCGATGCTCAGTTATATAATTCTATATAATTCATCTTTATAGCTAGAGTCTCCAAATTTTGCATTTAGTGTTATGTGAGCCTTATACAACTTCGGCTTTTGTTTCGCCTCAAAATTTGTAACTCCCGTATATCAAATACTAGAGACTTGTGCTTTGGCACATACATACATATGGATGACATGACCACGCCCAACAAGTTTAATCAAAATCGTTGGTCTAGAAAAAAGTTTCCCATAGCATTTCCATACAAAAAGAAGCCAAAGAACAGCTGACGCAACGACTTGCGCTGGTGTGTGCGTGCGCCTGTGCGTGTGTGTGTATGTTTTGCTTGTAAAGAACGCACACATGCATGTGTAAATAAAAGAAACGAAGAATGCTTGGATTAGCGGTTCTGCGCAGGGTTCAGGGTATACCCTAGTCGAGGTCAGGGTATATACCTAGTCCTACAGGAAATGAAAATTGTTCTGTCTTTTCCCACAAGTGTTTGGTGAAATCGCAATTTCAGATCAAGTGTTGCCTTTACAAAGTTTGAGAGAATATCTAATGTTGAGTTAAGTTTCATTAAGTCAATAATAAGGCGTTTTTTAAAATTCCTTGTCATCTATTTCCGTATGTTTCTTTGTGTACCCTGAACCCATTGAAAATGGGAAAACAGGGTATGAGGATTTTGTTTCTTCTTTTGAGATTTCATGGGCATTTATACTGTAAATTAACGTTAGCGCATTTTATAAATAAAATTATTTTGGAGCCAGTGTTTGACATTGCAATAAGCAGAAACCGAATGCTTATTGTAATATGGAATATTTATTGCGAGCATGGAATATTTATGCAGTACTGTCTGGGTATTAGAGTACCCCAACATAGTGAACTCCAAAATTTTTACATGGAGTACTCTAAATAGTGCAAAATTTAAAACTTCTAAATAATCAACCGAATTTGTACAGCCATTTTCTTACAAAAAAGCAGCCATAAACAGAAAACGAAAAAAAAATAATCTTCCTTCTATTCCCATTTTCAATGTTTTCGGGGTATAACAAGTAAGGGTGCTCTGCACACAAGTAAGCACGAGCACACATACAAACTGAGAATGTAAGCAATTCTTAAAAATAGCGTTTTTTCGCAGAGTTCAGGGAATCTCCTAGTCGAGCAGTCTCGACTAGACCACTGTTACTTGTGTTGTTAGGTTTATATCTATTTTATGCAATTTTGTTGTTTAGTTGCAAATAAAGCCAATATATGAATGACTGCATTTTTTTAAATTGGGAAAAATGTAATAAAAATCTTGTACTGAAAGTTGCATTAAAATCCGTTAAGTCGCACAGAAGTTATTAAACAAATCGTTCGGCTAATCGGCAATCACATGTGACCAGAAGCGCTAAGCATTGGCAGTTTTCCTGTACGTGTGCACATACTAACACATTGAACTTTAAAACTGAATCTAGAAAATTCTAAGAACCGAAACTTTTATTGTACATACATATGTTCATTATGGTTTGCGAATTATCAGCTATCGAATCGGAACATTGATGATGGTATGGATTAAAAGTATTAAATTGAATTAAATTTAATTTTGTGTGAGTTTATACTAAATTTGTATACTAAATGCATACTCTTCAGTATTTTCAAAAACTTAGATCTCATGGGTTTAGGGGATCTTCTAGTCGGTATGCCCGGCTAGTGTTTTCTTAGTTGTTAATAATAAAACTGTTAGTAATTTTTCATAACTTTGATTTATAGATCAACACTTTCGTGCAACCTCAACAGCATCACGCATTTTTATTTAAAAAGCACCTATTTTGTGATGCTTACATTAATCTGGATGACGCGATCGAAAAAGAATTACTTTATCATCAAATACTACATTCCCTTAGAAGTGAGAGATATCCAATTACTGAAATGGAAGCAATTATGCTTACTGCCCTTCAAGGACAATTGGAACTAGGAGATTTTGCTGAAAATGTCGACAACTACGGGTCTGTTGCAAGTCATTGCTTACCACCGCGGTTCGTTCCTAATATTCCTCATGGAGCAGTCGCGATGCATCACCAAAGTTTAAAAGGGATGTTACCGATGGAAGCGAAAAAATCATTCTTAAACTTAATACAAAGTTGGCCTCTGCATCGTGCAACAATATTTGATGTAATGGTAAGTATGATTGAAAAAATATGTGACAGCATTCACGAAGTTAGTAGTTTTGTTTTGTAAAAAAATCGTCTGTACATATGAAATTGCATATATACAATCGTGGGTACTCTCGTTGGATAATGTATTAAGTTTTTTCCTGGGGAATTCAATATAAAATTTTTAGCCAATAGTGCCATCTATATTTGAAAATTCGATAGAGCAGCTCATAAAACCATGGTGCCATTTAGTAGACATACACTAACACTTGCGGTCCTTACAGGAAAACTGCCAACGCTTAGCTCTGCTGGTCGCCCGTGTTTGCCGGCTGGAGATAAGTTTTGTTTAATAGCTTCTGTGCGACTCAATGGAGTTTAATGAAAATTTCAGCATATGATCTACATATTTTATTGCATTTTTCCCAATTTAGAAAAATACAAATTCGTTCATACACTGCCATGCACTTGAATAGGGACAGCATTTTGAAATCGAATATACAAGTATTTGACTCAAATAAACTTATTAAACCGATATACCAATTTTTTTCTATTCAGTATTTCATCCTCTATTAATGTAACTAAACAAAAACTTCTTTAAAATAACCATATTTTTATAAAAAAAAATTCTGTGAGTTCTTCATAAATTGCATACTTTTTTACGTGCACTTGAATAGGGACAGAAGTGATTTCAACATTATGCATACAACTTTATGTTATGAAATTAATTTGTTTTCAACTTATAAACATTTTAAATATAAAAAAATACTTTGGGCCGCAGTAAAACACGTATTGGTGGAGAAAAAGGAACAAAATTTTCGTACAAGGAGTGCAACTTTACGTACAGGGAAATTAAAAAAAAAATTGGAAAAAACAAAAGTTTGGTATACAATTTTCTTAAAAACTCATCAAATTATGGGAAAAATATAAAAGACTGCATAAAAAAAGAAATTTCATCTACTTCTGATTGACGAGTTCTTCGAGGAGCATCAAATTAACATAGTCCAGCTTCGAAAATCCATTCAAAACAACAACTAAGTGCTAGTATCGATATTGTAAACAGTGTTATTCGTAAAGCTGAACATCTAAAAATATTGAAACTATAAAAAAAACCGCCACTTAATACCCAACGCAAGGAATCTGATCAAGTTTTTGCTTGTGATCATGTGACTTGGCAGCAGGAATGGCATTCCGTGGAGTTTTCAGAAGAAAAACGGTTTAACTTAGGTGGAACTGATGACTTTTCATATTATTTTCACGGTATTCGATAAGAAGAACGCTTTCTGTCTCGGCACCATAGCCGGGAGAAAAGTGTAATGTTATGGGGGCCATCTCATATTATGGACCATGCTAGCTCCAAGTAGTTTCAACAGAAATGAATGCAACGCATTACAAAGACTTGCTAGAGGAAGCGTTTTCTGAGCTAAATAATATCTTTAGACTATTTACATGGACTTTCCAAAAGGATAATGCCCAAATTCATACTTTCCGAGTGTCTAAAATATGAATCCTGCCGCAAAACGTGGTTTTTATGGAGTGTCCTCCATATTCTCCGGATCTCAACATTGTTCAGAACGTATGAAGATGGATGACAAAAAATGATTTCCGATTCTGGTTGGCAATTCGAAGACATACAGGCATTAAAAGACGCCATCGACACAGCCGGGAGTGAAATATCCTTAAATTACGTAAAGGCTCTATATTACTCTCTTCGTAATGGGATTTATGAAGTTATTTCGAAAAAAAAATTGTCTGCAAACACTATTAACCACTACTAAATTAATTGAATTAATTAAATAAACCTTAAAAATTAATATAATGTATATATATTTTGTTAAACATCAATTTTTATCTCTTGTCCCTATTCAAGTGCACGTAAAAAAGTATGCAATTTATGAAGAACTCACAGAATTTTTTTTTTATAAAAATATGGTTATTTTAAAGAAGTTTTTGTTTAGTTACATTAATAGAGGATGAAATACTGAATAGAAAAAAAATATGGTATATCGGTTTAATAAGTTTATTTGAGTCAAATACTTGTATATTCGATTTCAAAATGCTGTCCCTATTCAAGTGCATGGCAGTGTATATTAGCTTTATTTATAACTACTTATAATTAAAATATCTGGTGAAATTTTGAGAAATTTAATTTAACAAAAATCAAAATTGCATAAAATAGATATAAAACTAGCTAACAAATGTCTAAAGACGTCAGATATATAATTTAATAACTTATTTTCGATAACTTTCCGCGTTAATTAAATCACTATGAAGATATTAATTGAGAATTTAAGAAATTTATTAGTCAATTAGTTAATTTCCATAGTAGTTGATATTTTAAAACACATAATATTCTCTATTGCAGCAATCGTTTACTTCCAATTGGCCCAGGATGTTATGGTTAGCAGTTGACCAAAATGGTATTCATTTACTTGAACATAGATCACGAAATATTTTATGTTCACATGAGTATGAATCTTTGATATCATTCTCGCCCAATATGAACTCTCTGATGATATTTACGGGAACGGAAAAAAAACAATCTAAAGTTATTTTAAGCACATCTCAGGTAAATAATAATATTATGTAAGAGTGCTCAAAAGACCTTTTGCATTGACTTTTCACTTACTGAGGCTTAGATCGCGAGCAAAAAATATTAGTAAAGAATATTAGTTCCTTTTCGTTTCTGCTCTGACTTCGACCGTAAAGAAAAAACGCTCAGCTGTTATTTGCGAACTCTGGTTGAAACACCTCCTACGCAATCAATGACTAGAAGAAATAGATATGGGCTACATGCTTAGAAATAAACAAGTAAGAACGTTGCTGTCGGACGCAACCGACAGCGAAATACTATTTCACGTCCCAGCAGCACACAGGGGCATCTATCACATTATATTTTTTAAAATTTAACCTTAAATCCCCACTGTCGCCGCTCAAACTAGCTGCAGATTAACACTTTTCATTGGAGGTGGCCAGACAGTTTCAATTAGGATCGAAGCTTAGAACCCTTACCTTAGCAAAAACACGCACCTAAATCGAGAGAGGTGGCATCTCTCAAAATAAGAGAGGTGGCAACTCTGAAAATGTGATTTAAGTTCGTTGGCGAGCGTAGAGGTGTGGGCTCGAACCCCGGTGCGGTCATGTTGATATTTTTGTTATATTTTCTTTATTTAGTTATTTTGTATTAATAAAATATTCTTTTCAAACACATATATATAATTTGGCAAATCAAAAGGCAAGGTCAAAGGTCACAAAGTCATTATGTGGCGCGTTATTGGCTCAGAAGCTGCAGATGTTTCAGTTGGGACTTGCCACGCCCCCAGTGGCCGTAGACAAATAATTTTTGGCATGTGCATAGAGTGGGCGTTTAAGAATATAACTGTAAAATTTGGATGCTTACACTCGAAAAAGGCGAAAATTACAGGTTATTTTTCTGTACGTCACGCCCCTTTTGGGGCGTAACAATAATTGTTGGGGAATCGATAGAGGAGGCCCCCAGTAACTTAGCATTCAATTTTGAAGCTTCTAGCACTAAGACTGTGGGAGATATAAGCTGATATTAGTTGCCACGCCCCCTGAGGGCGTAGATATATCCGCCATAGCTTTTCGATTGTGGAATGTTAACCCGAATATATATACCAAGTCTCAAGTCTCTAGCATCAATAGTGCTCAAAATATAACGAAACTAGTAAAATCACTATATATTCAGATCCGATTTACCACGCCCTAGTAGGCGTGGCCACAAAAATTTTTGTTCGATCTTTATAGGATCGTAACAGTAACCCACGTGCAAATTTGGGCATTCTAGCTTTAAAACTGTAGAAGATACAGTTTGACCCGATTTGCCACGCCCCCAATGGGCGTAGATATATCCGCCATAGCTTTTTGATTTTGGGGTGTCGACATGAATGTTCAGTTAAAATCTCAACTCTCGAGCCCTTCCTGAAGTAGGGTTTATGGGCTACAGGAAAATTCATTTTCCGATTTGCCACGCCCCTAGTGGGCGTATCGGGAAAATCTTGACACTTTATCTGACGAGGGTATACACGAGTATATATTTCAAATTTCAAGTCGCTAGCTTCAATAGCGTGGAAATGGTTTGCGTTCATACGGACAGACGGACAAACGGATTTTGCACAAAACCAATATACTATATCACTACGTGAAATAGTATAAAAATATAAAACTTTCAAAAAAATTTGGGGACTCTAGCTATAAAGACGTGGGAGATATAATTTTATAACTAACGTTCGATAACGTTTTTAATCGATAACATTAAAATTAAAATAGTTATCGACTTTTTAACAAACTTGATCTTTTCGTGCTAAACAGAAACCTACATAAAAAATTTGAAGACTTTAGTTCTGAGAACGACGCGTTCATACATACGGACAGACAGACGGACAGACAGACGGACAGACAGACGGACAGACGGACATGGCTATATCAACTCACCCTGATTCCTGAATTCCCATTTTCAATGGGTTCAGGGTATAAAAATATAATGTAATAGATGCGCCTGTGGGGTGCTGGAACGTGAAAAAAACTATTTCGCAGTCGGTTGCGTCCGACTACAACGTTCTTTCTTGTTTTTATTTTACTTACCAAGTTTGTATGCAGAAATGCAACACATTCTTTTGGAGGAAATTCTAGCCTTGGAACGGAGTAAATAAACTTGAACAGAAGTTTTCTTAAAGGAGCAAATGTAAAATACTCCTCATGCGTTGCACGATGATTTTTGTCCTAGTTTAGGTAGGTCCGATTAAAACCCTCCGGTCGTTATATCGCAATGGGTGATAAAACCGAGCGTTTTACGTGTTTGCAAAAAGTACTTTTAGAAGTTGCAGAAGCTGTCCTTTCGATACTCCTAGGTGAGTTTGAGATAACTTTCCTAATAAATCCCTGGAACTTCGCGAATTGGAGCAGATTTATTTTTTAGAGCACTATATAATGAACTTCAGCAACTGAATTGCCTCAGATCAACTGTGTAAAAATCGCATTTATTGCAAGTAAAGAACAAATTGGATTTGAAACAATGGGTGGCAGTGTTAAATTTGAAAACTTGAATCTCCTCGTCTGAGGAAAAAATAAATTGTGAGGAACATTATATGCAGGCACGTCTCAACCTGTATAATTGCATGTATTTGCTGTGCATTTATATGGGTGGGCGTGCAGGCATATAAATGTTCTACACAGCGACGCGAGTACGGTAAGAGCGACCCTCGCGACTGGAAAGGGTCAAAGGCGAGCGATGGGACGTCTCGCTCGCTCTTACCGATTCAGCGATTTACTCGCGTCGCACTCTCGTTGATCGTGCACCGCTAGCCGAAGTGCCGTTCGTAGCCGTATGTGTGGCCAAGAGGGCCACTTCGCCGTTGAATGCCGCAATGAAGTGCTGAAATTTTGCTGGCAATGTGGGCGCATCGGTGTAAGGACGATTGCCTGTTGCCAGTCGGGAAACGGGCTGAGGCACCCGCCATCCTGGGGCGAGCGGGAGCAGCGTCGCGGCGGCCCCATGCACTGATAGGCCAGCTCGTGGATGAAGGCACGCAGATCTCGTCGCATCTGGTTGGCGGACGGCAGTTGTTGCCAAGTGGAGGCAGCGTTGGAGTTAGAGATCAGGCTGGGGGCACAGCAAATCGGCATTCCGCTGCTTATTTTGCCAGGCGTGATCGATGATCTGGTACTGGGCTGGGATTTCTTGGCCAGGATGGGTTGCACGCTGGAATGCCGCGGCTTGAGACTGAGGATCGGGCCCAGAGATTCGCAACCCAGCGAGCCAGTGGATGCGAAGTTGTCGGTGGCAGTCGCCAGTGCGGAGGTGGAGCCCAGAAGCCAAATGGAGGCGAAACCAGGATCGGCACACCCACTTCATGAGGATGTGGAGGTGGACGCGTTCCTGAGGCAGGAATTGGCCAAATTCCAGCAGATGAAGGACACCACTGACATCACCGAGCACAGGATCACGATGCACGACAAGCGGCCAATAAAGTAGCGATATTTTCCTAAGAACCCGAAGATGCAGGCGGAGATCAACAACAAGGTAGATGAGCTCCTGGCTAAAGGATGCATAGAGCCCTCGAAGAGCCTACACAGCGCTCCCACAGTGATGGTGCGGAAGAAGAACGGCAAGTGGCCGCTGTGCGTGGACTTTCGACAGCTCAACAGCCGATCTATAAAAGATGTATATCCGCTGCCTCGAGTGCATCATATTCTGTACCAGCTTCGAGAGGCTCGCTACATAACGAGCCTGGACTTGAAGAATGGGAATTGGCAGATACCCATGGAGGAGGCTAGCCGACCACTACGGCATTCACAGTTCCAGGAAAGGGGCTGTTCCAGTGGAAGGTGATGCCGTTCGGCCTTCATTCAGCACCAGCGACGTTCCAGAGGGCTCTGGATAAAGTCATTGGCCCAGGGATGATGCCGCATGCTTTTGCGTACCTCGATGGCATCATCGTCATCGGGAGGACACACCAGGAGCATATGAACAACCTGCGAGAGGTGTTCCGGCGGCTGAGAGCTGCCAATTTGAAGATCAACATCGACAAGTGCGATTTCTTCAAAAAGGAGATGAAGTATCTGGGCCACAAAGTGACGGAACATGGCATCCGTAGAAAAGGTTGCCACGATTGCGGAACTTAAGCCTCCCGCAAACGTGAAGGAGTTGCGATAATATGTGGGCGTGGCATCCTGGTATCGCCGCTTTGTGCCTGATTTTGCGACCACAGTACACCCACTCAATGCGCTCTTGATGAAAGGAGTCAAGTGGGAGTGGACCGAGGAGCGTCAGAGGGCTTTTGACACAGTAAAGGCCAAGCTGACGGAATCACCAGTCTTGGCATGCCCGGATTTTTCGAAGCCGTTCTGCTTACAAACGGATGCGAACAACTATGGGCTCGGCGCAATTCTGACGCAAACTTCAGAGGATGGAGAGAGGGTGATCTCCTATGCCACTCGGACACTGAATAGCGCGGAGCGGAACTATTCAGCAACGGAGAAGGAATGCCTAGCGATCGTCTGGGGCATCCGGAAGTTGAGGCCTTACTTGGAAGGCTATCACTTCGTGGTGGTGACCGATCACATGGCGCTGAAGTGGCTTAACTCCATTGGCCCGGTATGTATCGAGACGTGCGAGGATACGTGCAGCGCTGCGAGTTATGTCAGCGCTACAAGGCCAGTCAACTCCAGGCGGCCGGACAGATGCTGACCCAGATCCCTGAGGAGCCATGGGTGACGGTGTGCGCCGACTTTGTCGGACCGCTACCCAGGTCGAAGCACGGTAACACCATGCTGTTGGTGTTCATCGACAGATTCTCCAAGTGGACGGAGATGATGCCGTTGAGAAGCGCAAATACAGCGGCGCTTCAAAAGGCATTCACCGAGCGGATCGTGGCCAGATTTGGAGTGCCGAAAGTGCACATCACGGATAATGGCACTCAATTCACAAATCGTGCCTTCAAGGGATTCTTGGATGAGCTAGGAGTGCATCATCAGTTGACGGAGCCATACACGCCTCAAGAGAATCCCACTGAGAGGGTCAATCGCACTGTCAAGACGATGATCGCTCAATTTGCGGGCAGCGATCAACGTTGTTGGGACGAGGCTCTACCAGAGTTGACACTGGCCGTCAACAGCAGCGTCTCGGCCTTCACAGGGTACTCCGCAGCCTTCCTCACTCAAGGGCGTGAGCCAAGGTTGCCTAAGGCAACACAAGCACCCACGGAGAGAGCCACCAAATTGGCCGAAGTGTACCAGATTGTAAGGCGAAATCTGGAAAGGGCGGCTCAGGATCAGGCGCGGCATTACAATCTGAGGCGGCGACAGTGGAAATTAGCCATAGGGGACAGGGTGTGGGCGAAAGAGCGCCACCTGTCTAATGCCGCTGAAGGATTTGCGGCAAAACTGGCTCCACGATACGGAGGACCGCATACAGTGGTCAGCTACATTTCGCCGGTCATATGCCGAATCAAGGCGGAGACGGATAAGCACAGCTCATGTGTCCGATCTGAAGCCATATCAGGCTGAGGTGAGTCTGAGCCCACTAAGTAAAAAAAAAAAAAAAAAAAAGGGGTGAATACACATAGCTATGTGTATTGTTGTTGTTGTTACCACCCGATTTTTTTTATAAAATTTTAAAATTATGGGATATTTATTACAAAATAAAAATCATAAAATCGGCAACAGCGCAAGAGCAATAAGAATATCAGCGCGCGCTCGAAATGACGCCGAAAACAACAACAATCGCAGCTGGAACAGTATTCCCGCAAACAACAACAGTGTCAGCTGTAACTGTAGCGAGCCCGCTTTAGGGTAAACAACAACAGTATCAGCTGTAACTGTAGAGAGCCCGCTCCAAACAAACAACAACAGTGTCAGCTGTAACTGTGATGGCAGAGAGCGCCGTCATAAACAACAACAATCTCGGCTGCACAGCGCGGCTCACGAAGACGAAAAGCGAAAAGCAAAACCGAAACGGACACCACCACACACCTAGATTTGCGTATGCCCACCCACTTACAAATGCACATGCACTCTCAAGCCACGGCGGGAGCATTGGGACAGTGGGGAGAGAAGGAGAGTAAAAACAACAATGCGGCCGGGCACGGAGGCCAATGAACTCTGGCAGCTGAGCGGCGATCGCTACGCCCGAGGCGAGCCGAAGCTGGTGTCGCGAGAGCATGCGAACGCCTACAGCTGTGCTGAGAGAGAGCGGCTACAACAACAACAACAAGTGCGCATCGCACGAGCATAGCCCAAACATGCAAAACGGGCAACAACAACCATATGCGACCGTCAAGGGCAAAAGGGCAAAGGCGCGAATTAGGCGACGAAGATAGGGACCTGGAAGTCAGCGCTAAGGATGGGTGGTTAGAAGAGTGCACCTCGCGCTAGAAAGGAAGCAGTAGAGGGCACAGGATCCGTTAAGTGCTGCCGCCCGCACGGCCAGCCGAGCGGCGGCAGAGGCTATAAAAGGGCGTGTTGGCAGCAGTCCATAGCGACAGCGACGTGGAAGGTGATAGCGACGTGGGAGTGACATCGACGTGGGAGATAGAAGCACGTCTGGAGTGTTGGCAGACTCAAGGGAATGGGCTCGCAGGAGATTTCAGCGCCAGACTTCTGCTACGTAGCTGGAGGGTCTGGGTAGTAGAGCCAGTCGCCAGGGTCCTAAGCTGGCAAATCTCGCACAGACGTTGCCGCGCAAAATTGGAGGCGCCGCCACTGCAGCCAATACACGGCCACAACACAGCCGGGTGTCTGGCGTCACATGGAAAAGGAAAAGAGGGTCATCTACTGCAGCGGCAGACGGAGCATGGCCAAAGGGGCATCAAGGAGTGAAGCTGCCTAAACACCGAGGAAGTTTTATTAGAATGTGGTAAATATTTTAATAAAACACTTTGTTTTGCTTACCTGTTTGTTTTGACAGTGTTGCCAGCAGGGTGTCGATCAGCAGTGAGTACGGCGTTGCCACTGGGTGGATCGACGCCGCGTGCCAGGTGGCAACACTGAGTAATGCGGGTGGAGCAAAACAAAGAATAGCAGAACGATTGGAGTGGCTCAAATTTAAAACTTCGGACGAATTTAAACACGAAAGTTTTCGTGTTTCCCGAAGAAAGAGGGGAGAGTGAGGAACATTATATGCAGGCACGCCTCAACCTGTATAATTGTATGTATTTGCTGTGCATTTATATGGGTGGGCGTGCAGGCATATAAATGTTCCACACAGCGACGCGAGTACGGTAAGAGCGACCCTCGCGACTGGAAAGGGTCAAAGGCGAGCGATGGGACGTCTCGCTCGCTCTTACCAATTCAGCGATTTACTCGCGTCGCACTCTCTGCGTTGATCGTGCACCGCTAGCCGAAGTGCCGTTCGTAGCCGCGAGAAAGTAGCTATTATTTTCACTCTCAGGCGTGTAACGGTGCTTCGGCCAATGAGAGGCTGCCACGCGATCACGCGTATTTGGCGTCGCACAAAATCAGGCGATGTTGCCGTTAAGGCAGACCCGAAGAGGAGACTGGCCCCGCTACAGAGAGCCGAGGCAGGCCCCGCTTCAGAGCCGAAGCAGGGCCTGCGGCGCTGCCATAAAAAGGCGCCCACGGCTCGGCACTGGGTCAGTCGATTCCAGGTAAAAGTGAAAGTGCCGAGTGTCAACGGAGTGAAAGTGTAAAGTGCAACAAAGGACAACGAAGGACAACGAGGGACATCAAGGACACAAAGGACATCGTGGGACTTCTACAAGGATATTCAGAGGAATATCCTGGACGCATACCAAACCGTATCCTTGAGGACAGAGGTACGGCCGGCAGCTGGTGCTAGAGCAGCGTAACCTGAACAGGAGTGTGAGGTTAGTGAAGGTAGCCGTGCGGAAGAACGTAAGCCTTCTGAGACGCAGTCTAGAGTGCCAGCGAGTAAATCCAATTGTAGGAGTGCGTGTGGTGATCCAAGTGAACCGCTGGAGAACATAGCGCGTATCCTGGCGTACTCTGGATTGCTCTGCAACCTCTAGACGGCTCAGAGGCTAATCGGTCGCTAGCCGGAGTGCTCCTCACGGCAGAGCTACGATCCTGTCGAGAACGTGTGCGCTAGCCCATCCAGCTTTAGGGTGTGCTCGGGGAGCGTTACAAGGGGCGGCGTACCCTACAACCAGGAATAAAAGGTACGTGAGAGTAGTCGTGCGTAAGGGCGTACGTCTTTGAGGCGCGATCTAGAGTGCCAGCGAGCGAATCCAGCAGTAGGAGTGCCTGTGATACTCTCAGCGGACCGCTAGAGAACACAGCGCGTATCCTAGCGTACTCTGGAGTGTTCTGCAACCTCTAGACGGCCCAGAGACTGACCGCTCGTTAGCCGAAGTGCTCCTTCGAATCCTGCGGCTTAGCCGTGTGCAGCTATAGCCTAAGCCATCACTTTGCTGTACTATAATAATTATATATCTACGTGAATAAACCTGTTTATATTATTAAATCTAAAAAGCAGGACTTATTATTTATCGGCAGGCGCCCAACATATAAATTTGTAGGCACGAACACACAGTCGGCTGAGTGCGGGGCAAACCCGGCTTAAACTCGGGGCAAACCGAAGGTTCGTTACAAAATAAAATGTCATCTGTAAGGGTAATGGAAAATAGTTGGGTCTGTCGAAAGCTAATCATTTATAAGAGCCCAGATATAGATCAGGTAATTATACTTATTCACGAAGTGAAATAAGTATATTGGATTTGTGCAATTCATTTCCAGAGACTTCAAATTTGGAATATATAATGGTGTATACCCTCGCCTGATAAAGTGTCAAGATTTTCCCGATACGCCCATTAGGGAAGGTAAATGCTTTTTCCTGTATCTCAGAAACACTACTTTTAAAAGGGCTAGAGGGTCGAGATTGGAATGAACACTTATATCGACGTCCTACGATCAAAAAGCTATGGCGGATGTGTCTGAACACTGCGAAGAACTTTGGCTGCTGTTTGCATGACAATGCTATGGGAAATTAAATGTTTATTAACTTTTTTTCTAGACGAACGATTTTATCAAACTTGTTAGGCGTGATCATGTCATCCATATGTGTGTATGTGCCAAAGCACAAGTCTCTAGTATTTGATATACGGGAGTTACAAATTTGAGGCGAAGGGGGCGTGGCATCCAAAATTTAACAAAAACCGAAATTGTGTGAGGCTCACATAACACTAAATGCAAAATTTGGAGACTCTAGCTATAATGATGAATTAGATAGAATTTTATAGCTTAATTTAGATTTTCGTTTTTAATCGATAACAATAAAGCGATAACAGTTATCGAATTTCTGAAACAAATTCGATATGCGCGCCTTATACAGGGACCTACAAAAAAAATTTGAAGTCTCTTGCTATTGTAAGTTCTGAGATCGACGCGTTCATACATACAGACAGACAGACGGACAGGGCTAAATCGACTCTCCCTGATCAAGAATATATATACTTTATGGGGTCTACCACGCCTCCTTCTCCCTGTGTCATACATTTCAACAAAAACATTATACCCTGATTTCCCATTTTCAATGGGTTCAGGGTATAAAAAACAACAATCAAAAGTCTGCGTACATACATAGAATTCTGCGTACAATGGGGGATTTCGCGATTACCGTTAACTTTTTCAGCTTCTTCTTTCCGTTTATAATTTTCTCAGAAATTTGCAAACACATTTTTTCAATTTTTGTCACGCGTTGTATCATGGAGACCAATAGAAAAGAAATTTGCGTTGAAGAGTGCAAATTAATTTTAAAATTTCGTTTGGAGGGAAAATCCTGGCGAGAAATTTGTCGATTGGTTGGCAGAACACATTCCTCGTGTCAAAGAGTGTACGACAACTATATTTTAACAGGCTCCATATTACCCTGAACCCTGCGTAGAACCTGCGTCAGCTGTTCTTTGGCTGCTATTTGCATGGCAATGCTATGGGAAATTAAATGTTTAATAACTTTTTTTCTAGACTAACGATTTTGATCAAACTTGTTGGGTGTGATCATGTCATCCATATGTATATATGTGCCAAAGCACAAGTCTCTAGTATTTGACATACGGGAGTTACAAATTTGAGGCGAAGGGGGCGTGGCATCCAAAATTTAACAAAAACCGAAATTGCGTAAGGTCCAAATAACACTAAATGCAAAATTTGAAGACTCTAACTATAATGATGAATTAGATAGAATTTTATAGCTTAATTTAGATTTTCGTTTTTAATCGATAACAATAAAACGATAACAGTTATCGAATTTCTGAAACAAACTCGATATGCGCGCCTTATACAGGGACCTACAAAAAAAAGTTGAAGTCTCTTGCTATTGTAAGTTCTGAGATCGACGCGTTCATACATACGGACAGACGGAGGGACGGACAGACGGACAGACAGACGGACAGGGCTAAATCGACTCGGCTTGTCTCCCTGATCAAGAATATATATACTTTATGGGGTCTGCCACGCCTTCTTCTGCCTGTTACATACATACACACTTCAACAAAAACATTATACCCTGATTTCCCATTTTCAATGGGTTCAGGGTATAAAAAGCGGATTGTTCAACTGGTGCCTCCAAATCCAAGGATTACTGCCCACCAAGGAAGTCTTGAAATCGCCGAACGTTTTAAAAAAAACAGTTTTCGATCAAACTGTTCACCGCATTTGGAAGGAGTCGGGGTATAATGGAAGAGTTGCCCGTAGGAAGCGCCATATATCAGTGATAAACAAAATGAAGCGTATGGACTTCGCCAATGACCACATTTCCAAGCCGGCTAGCTTCTGGAACAAGGTCATATTTTCGTATGAGAGCAAGTTTTGCATGTTTGGAATTAAAGGGAAGAAAATGATTTGGAGAAAAGGAGGAGCAGCCATCGATAAAGAAAATTTGGTGCCTACGGTAAAACATGGAGGATTAGGAGTAATGGTTTGGGGGTGTATGGCGGGTAGTTGTGTTGGGAACTTGACATTTATAGAATCTACAATGGATCACAAGGACTACATACACATTTTGTAGCAGAATTTGCGACAGAGTGCCGAAAAATTGGGGATCGCTGATGATTATTTCTTTCAGCAAGATAATGATCCGAAGCACACGGCTCATAATGTGAAGTTATAGCTCCTCTATAATGTACAAAAAACAGTTGCGCACGCTACCCCAATCACCTGACTTTAATCCTATAGAGCATCTGTGGGATTTACTTGAGCGCAGGATTCGGCAACATTCCATTACCTCAAACACAATGCTGAAGGAGGTTATTATGGAGGAATGGAGCAAAATAACCATCGAGGATACCCGCAAGCTTACAGATTCAATGCCTAGACGTCTGGCGGAGGTTCTGAAGAAAAAAGGCCCAACCAAGTATTAAATTAAGCTGAAAAAGTTATTGTACGCAGAATTCTATGTATGTACGCAGACTTTTGATAGTTGTTTTTTTTTTATACTATTTCACGTAGTGATATAGTATATTGGGTTTGTGCAATGTCCGTCATGCTGTCCGTCCGTCTGTCCGTCTGTCCGTCTGTCCGTCCGTCCGTCTGTCCGTCTGTCCGTATGAACGCAAACCATTTCGACGCTATTGAAGCTAGAGACTTGAAATTTGAAATATATACTCGTGTATACCCTCGTCTGATAAAGTGTCAAGATTTTCCCGATACGCCCACTTGGGGCGTGGCAAATCGGAAAATGCATTTTCATGTATCTCAGAAACACTACTTCTAGAAGGGCTAGAGAGTTGGGGTTTTAACTAAACACTCATGTCGACATCCCAAAATCAAAAAGCTATGGCGGATATATCTACGCCCATTGGGGCGTGGCAAATCGGGTCAAACTGTATCTTCTACAGTTTTAAAGCTAGAACGCCCAAATTTGGCACGTGGGTTACTGTTACGATCCTATAAAGATCGCCCAAAAAATGTTATGGCCACGCCTACTAGGGGCGTGGCAAATCGGATCTGAATATATAGTGATTTTACTAGTTTCGTTATATTTTGAGCACTATTGATGCTAGAGACTTGAGACTTGGTATATATACTCGGGTTAACATCCCACGACCGATAAGCTATGGCGGATATATCTACGCCTTCAGGGGGCGTGGCAACAAATATCAGCTTATATCTCCCACAGTTTTAGTGCTAGAAGCTTCAAAATTGGATGCTAGGTTACTGAGGGCCTCCTCTATCGATTCCCCAAAAATTATTGTTACGCCCCAAAAGGGGCGTGACATACAGAAAATACCCTGTAATTTTCGCATTTTTCGAATGTAAGCATCCAAACTTTACAGTTATATTCCTAAACGCCCACTCTATGAACGTGCCAAAAATTATTTGTCTACGGCCACTGGGGGCGTGGCAAATCAAAACTGAAACATCTGCAGCTTCTGAGCCAATAACGCGCCACATAATGACTTTGTGACCTTTGACCTTGTCTTTTGATTTGCCAAATTATATGTTAGAAAAGAATATTTTATTAATACAAAATAACTAAATAAAGAAAATGTAACAAAAATATCAACATGACCGCACCGGGGTTCGAGCCCACACCTCTACGCTCGCCAACGAACTTATATCACATTTTCAGAGTTGCCACCTCTCTTATTTTGAGAGATGCCATCTCTCTCGATTTAGGTGCGTGTTTTTGCTAAGGTAAGGGTTCTAAGCTTCGATCCTAATTGAAACTGTCTGGCTACCTCCAATGAAAATTTTAATCGGCAGCTAATTTGAGCGGCGACAGTGGGGATTTAAGGTTAAATTTAAAAAAATGTAATGTGATAGATGCCCCTGTGTGCTGTTGGGGCGTGAAATAGTATTTCGCTGTGGGTTGCGTCCGACAGCAACGTTCTTACTTGTTTTTGTTATGCTTTTGTTTTAACAGTCATATTATGCTTCAGTTTTTTGTTTTGATTAATGAAATTAATTTATATCTTAAGTTTAATAACTGAAGAAACAAATACAAAACGAAACAAGTAAGAGTGCTCTAGTCGAGTCTGCTCGACAAAGAGATCCCCTGAACCCTGCGAAGAACTGCGAACTTCCTTACTTGTTATAATTTAAAGTTGTGTTTTACGAAGGAAATAATTTTCTGGGAGAAACTACTTTTCTGTCATTTGTAGCTGTAAAACATCGTATTATTTGAACTTTAAGAAAGGAATTTTATTTAAAATAAATAGAAATAAATGAGTTTTAATTAAAATTAATATTTTATTAGGTCGAATTAATTTTTTTTTACAATGAAATATCGAGTTTCGTCTGTTTAACTGTTTGAAGAGCGTGGCAGAGTTGTGAAGCTGCTTGATATTAAGATGTAAATTACCGAAATTACAGAAATTGCTCTTAGAAATAAGAATACTGTAGAAATGTACCCAAAGACCCAAAAAATTATGAAAAAATAGCCCCATACTGGTCGAACACCATTAATTGACAACCGGGTCAAAAGACGAAAACAAATCTAGAAAGACGAAAAGAAATAAAAAAAACAATCAGTGCATCTGAAGTATGGATTAATTTCCCTTTGCCAACATCCAAGAGATGTTGAGATCTTGAAGAGATCGGAAAATATTTAATATGAAAAAATATCCTTAAACAGGAGCTACTGCCCCGACATAAAGTTGCAAAATTACAGTATGCCAAAGACACCGATTTTGGGACACTGAGTGGCAAATTTAATTTTTAGACGGTTCTAATGGCTACCGGTATTATTATCCCGATGTGCGAACTCAAAAAAATTTTCGCGTGTTCAAAAACTTTTACCGAAGGTCCTTAATGATATGGGGTGTGTTCACACAGGCGCACGCACGCACGAGCACAATTTAATGGGAAATACTTTAATGAAACCATTATACCTTGATTTCCCATTTTCAATGGGTTCAGGGCATAAAAAGTTATTTAACACAATATAGGCATATTGCATGTGCTTATGTGTGTACATAAGTTGCTTGCAATGTTCATACATAGATATGTATAAATAACAGAAACAGAGAATGTTCGAATTAGCGGTTCAGGGTTCAGGGATTCTCCTAATCGGGCGGTCTCGACTATAGTTTTCTTAATTGTTTTATTTGAGTTCTCTACTATCTTGAACCTTTATTAATTTAATTTAACATATCGTGATAATATTCTATTTATATATAAATATTTTTTAATTTGTTTCAGGCTTTTCAGATAGCAACGCTCATAAATGAATACTCCGAAATTGTGAAAAAGACGCTGAATTTCCATTTAAATAATTAATAAACATCACACCAATGTGTTCATTATATTAAGGGAAACGGTTAAGCGAATTATTAATAAAAAATGTATTAATTAGTATATAAAAAAATATCTGTACACAAAAACTATCAAATCCTTTTGCTGCAATTATAAACTGTTTTTGATTGATCCGTCTGGATCGTTCTAGGTTCATAAAATTAAAATTGATCATTGCCACTGCTCATATTGCCAACCATGTTAGACCAGTTTATCTTAAGAATTGATTACCTGTGTGCCATAGGGATGATGGTGTGCTGTGGATGCGCCGAACTGCAAATGAGGACCGAGGCCGCGCCGCCAGGGAAGGAGTTGCCATCCGTCTCCAAGGAAGCTTTAGTCCCAGGGTAGCGCCACCGGAGAATACAAGCAGAAGGGTGGAAACGGCTCGTGGAGAGACGAACGTAATAGGTCATGCGATTGTGGAACGCTTGCCAAAGGCAGAAAGAATCGGATGCCAGGACGAAGATGAGGTAGAGACAAATACAGAGGATGTCGAGAGACCGTCGGATATGGAGGATGGGATAAAGAAAGTCTAACGTCAACAAGCATAGCATTCGGATGAAGGATGACAAACCTCTGAAGCAGAGGTATTATTCCATAAATCCAGCTATGCAGAAAGTGATTGATGAACAGGTGGAAGAGCTGCTTCGAATTAGAGCAATCGAGCCGTCGAGGAGTCCGCACAGTGCGCCAATGGGGATCCGTGCTAACATAAACGGTGGAGGGAGCGGAGATTAACTATTCGCCAACAGGGAAGAATTGGCTGGCTATCGTGTGAGCGACGAAGGGTACATGTTCGAGGTGGTAACAACGTATCATCTGGCGCTAAAGTGGCTGAACTATAGAAAGACCCACGGGAAGAATTTCTCGGTGGGCGCTGGAATTGCAGCAATTCCAGTTCGGTCCAGTATCGGCGAGGGGAGTTGAACTTGGTGGCCCTTTCGAGGCAGCCTCTACAGGTCTGCCAACAAGCAGTGGCAGGCGAAACCGCGTGCAAGTGGATTGTAAAGATGCGGGAGAGGATCGAGAGCCAGAGAAGTTTTCCGACTATGTCGATGAAAATGGGCAATTGTAAAAGAACCTGGGACGGACGAGGACACATCCCGTGGAAGCTTGCGTCCCCATGGATAAGTGAGAAAGAGTGCCACAACGCTCCCACAGCCGGCGATCAGGGCATGCGTAGACGGCGTGCCGGCTTGCCCAGCACTATTACTGCACAGGTATGTTTCGATATGCCGCTAAGTACGTGAAGTACTGCGAGCCATTTCAGAAGTTCAAAAGTGAACAGCGTCAACCGGCGGGCCAGATGTTGACGAGGCAAGTGTCCGAACTGATGGAAGTCCTATGCGTGGACTTCGAAGGCCCTCTGCCTCGCTCGAAACATGGCAACACGATGCTGTTCGTGTTCCATGATGCGTTCGCCAAGTGAGTAGAACTTGCAGCATTGAGGAGGGCAACTGCCGCAACATTACAGTCGGAATTTCGCGAACGCATCCTTGACAGGTTCGGTGTACCGAGGGCCTTCATAAGCGACAATGGAGTGCAGTTTATGGAGTCATTTGGGATAAAGGTACAGTATACTGCTCCGTATTCCCCCCAGGAGAATCCCACAGGCAAACCGCACAGTGAAGACGATGATAGTGCTATTCATCGAGATGCTTCCCGAAATAGAGTTAGCGGTCAACTCCAGCGTGGCGGACTCGACCGGCTTCAGCCGGCAATAAAATCCGCCTCCTCACATTTAATAATTATGCAGTTATAAGTTTGATAGTATTTTATAATTTGTAGATGTAATACGAATACGAATACGTTATAGGTTAGAGCTAGGAATTTAGAATTGTAGGTTCATTAGGAATAGACAGACAGACGGACAGGGCTCAATCGACTCGGCTTATCTCCCTGATCAAGAATATATATACTTTATGGGGTCTGCCACGCCTCCTTCTGCCTGTTACATACATTTTCACAAAACCATTGTACCCTTTTTTCCCATTTTCAATGGGTTCAGGGTATAAAAAGAGGTGAAGAGGTGAGTGAAGAAAGAAGAAAAAGGAAAAGGATTTGACTGGAATAGGAGGAAAAGAAAAGGAAAAATCGTAAGTCCAGATAAGAACAAATTTAAATAAATGAAGTCCGTAAGAAATGTGATAAAATGTAATTCATTTTATAATTAAAGTTCTCATGAAGTTAAATAGGTCGGATCTCTAACCATCTGGGGATGCGTAGCCGGCTGAGACCCGAATAATCCTGTAGGAACTCATGCCACTGCAGTAATAGGGACGGGGTAAGGGCGTCGTCCCATCCAAGTTCCGTTAGCCAGATTTGCTGCATGAGCACCTTAGCCCGAATCACGAAGGGAGACAGCCACCCTGCTGGATCGAAGAGCTTCGCTATGTGGAACAGGATCTCTCTCTTGGAGACCGGATTCTTTGCTTGTGGGTCAGCAATGGAGAAGAAGAAGCAGTCTCTCGTGGCTTGCCAGCTGATGCCCAATGTCTTGGCCGTTCTAGCGTCTTCTAGCTCGAGGAAGTCCTCATGCAGCAAATGCTCTCTTGGAAGAGCATGGAGTATTTCCTTTTTATTAGAAGTCCATTTCCTCAGCGGGAATTCAGCCGAGAGTAGCGCAGAGTTGAGCTCCTGGATAGCGTCGTGGGCGTCCTTTTTATTGTGGGCCCCGGCGAGGACATCGTCTACGTACATGTAGTGACGAAGGATCTCACTTGCCTTTGGATGCAAGTGTTGCACGTCGTGTGATAGCTGTAGCAGGACTCTTATGGCTAGAAAGGGTGCGCTGTTGACGCTGAAAGTGACCGTTTGAAGCTCGTAGTCCGTCAGATTTCCGCTGCGATCTGGGTAGAGAATACGCTGGAACGGGGTGTGCTTGGGGTTAACAAGAATCTGTCGATACATCTGCGTAATGTCAGCGTTAAAGACGGATTTTTAAAGACGGCTTGAAAAGTGGAGCCGGTATGCAAGACATCATTTAAGCTGACTCCTTTAGTGGAAGGACTAAAGACGTTAAAGACGACGCGGACTTTGGTGGTAGTGCTGTCAGTTTTGAAGACAGCGTGATGAGGGAGGTAGAAATGATTCCCGTCCGTGGGTGGAGTTACCCGAATCATGTGGCCCAAATCGACGTATTCCTGCAGCACAGCGTCATAACGGGCTTTTAAAGGCGGGTTCCTTTGCAGACACGCCTCATTCCTCAGGAGTTGAGCTAAAGCGATAGGTCTGGAGTGAGTCAAGTCTACACTATTCGGATCTTTGAATGGTAGAGAAACTACATATCGACTGGTCGTCTCCTGGAAAACTTCTTCACAAAGGACGTCTGCTCCTTTTTTCGGCTTTACCGAAAAATCTTCCACCTCCCAAAATTTGGTGAGCAGCGCATCAAGTTTCACCTCAGGCCCTCCCGATCGAGCAATGAGTGCTTGGCGAGGCCTTGGTGAATCGGCTAGTATTGGCCCGCACAACACCCAACCAAAAATGGTCTCTAGACCGACGAACTCCACCAATGTCCCAAGAATATGCGGGAAGAGATCGACCCCAATCATCATCTCAATTGGAGCTGGCCTATTGTAGTGCGGGTCAGCCAGTGGACGGTCTAAGCAATGGTATTGCACCTTATCTGGGAAAGGACACGCTGGGATCGCCCCTGTCAGCTTGGGGACGACTAAGGCCAGAGCCTCCACCTATTACTATTACCAGGGGCGGACAGTTTCAGAAGACACTCCTTTTTTACACTACCCCCGTCGCTTTGTCCCATGCCAGAAACTGCTGCGTTGGTATGACAGAACGGAGGTTGGACCAAATTGAAAACCCTCTCGGACAGGAAGGTTGAGTCGGCTCTGGAATCGATCAATGCTCGGACATGAAATTCTTAGCTTTGAGCGTTACGGTCGCGGTGTCTAGGAGACCCCCACCTGGAGTGGCCGCAAAGTAACTTTGCGCATTCGAGGGTGGGTTAGACGTCGATGGACGTTCGTGCGAGTTGGATGGCTGCGAGATTGAATTCAAGGTGGCGGACTCGTTGCCGGAGTGCAACAGAGTGTGATGGCGCTCCTTGCAGATATGGCAATTATGCGCACTGGAGCAGTCCCGAGCTTGAGCAGTCTCGGCTCTCTTTGTGACGGACATATCAAGAAAATTGGGGCAGACACGGATCGGATGATTCTCTTTGTTACAAAGCCTGCAGGATGCTGTTTTAACGTGACACAGACGGTACGACCTGAGTACTTGGAGTCGACTTATGATCCTCGGTTGCCTCAAGCACGCGATAGCGATCCGTCAGAAAACGATTCAGGTCGTCCCAGGATGAAAGTGCAGTCTTATTCGGGACGGATTGCTCCCAGGATAGTTGATTTGGGTAGCTTGCTCGTACAGATTGCAATAAAAAGCATATGCCAATTCTCTGTACTAGCTCTGGAGCGCTCTAAGGCAGTCAAGCATCCTTGAAAAGCCGTCTGCAACTCGCGCAAGGACTTGCCTGATTCCTGCGCAACCATGCGAATTTGGAGCAGTTGTTTGGCTTGCGTCATGATCAACAGTCGATCATTCTCATACCGCGCAGTGAGATTATCCCACGCGTTAATGGGGACTTTGAGACGATAGTTCTGGCTTCACCGCGGGTTTCAGAGTTAAGGTGGTAGAGTTTCTAAACTTCTGCCAGACACGGATTGCGGATGTATATCGCAGAGAACAAATCGCGGAATGTTGGCCACGCTAGGCTATCGCCTTCGAAAATCTCGACCTCACATGGAGGCAATCGATGGCCTTGGGAAGTCGGAGGCCTAGCTGGAGTGGGAACTGTCTGAGCCGAAATCTGCTCGATGCGTTCCCCGAAAAGAGTTCCGCATCGCACGTATATGATATAGCAGTATTCGTGCTTGGCCTTGATAGTGCTTAACATCATCTGACTCTCTTCAAGGTTTTGGGCACTGAAGGCCCTGTGGCAGCGGGTGTCCTGTCAAAAGGGCTTGGTAATATATACCATAAAAAAACAACAACTTGTGGTCTTCAAACAGCCGCTTGCCAACAACGAAGTCTTTTTAGTACTGATCTTTAATGCCACTTCAAACTTAAGCTAGTGGGCAGAGAGCTAGCACAGAGACCCGAACATCTAGCGAGAGCACTCCATCCCGCTCTCGTCGCTCTTGTGCTGCTCTTTACAGTGCCCTAATTAATTAAATGCACCTTACAGCCTACAGCCTGACACTATGCCCATTCAAATAACTGAACAGCGGGTATATTCCGATTCCACATTCGCCCAAAGCGACTTCAGCTGCTCAAAGTGCATTTTTATAGAATATAGGGGACTCTCGTCACTTAGAGCCTCACTTTCGCGATCCTCGAACTTCGTCAAGGCATCGCATGTCGCAATAAAGTCGGAAAGTGACATATTTTTGAACGTTCTCTGAGCTGTTGAGAAGTGGACCGAGTGAGTATGGGAAACCCCGGCTCAGTCATGATGACCGTCGGAGTCGGAGAGATGCTTTTGCGAGGATTAGAGACCGAGGAAGTGAGAGGACGAGAAGTTGGAGAGACTCTGTGGCTACGAGAGGTCGCTGTAGAGGTACGAATGGGGGTGCGCTTGGTTAGCGCTGGACGAGGCTTCGACGGAGTTTCGAACGAAGTGTCTGTGGGACTTGGAAACGTACGGCTAGCGGACTTCTTATCAGCCTTGGATGGTTCAGTGGACGTTATAAAGTGAGCGATGTGGGAGAAAGGCTTTTATCGGACCAAGCCGGTGGAAAAAAGACAACGCAACGACAGACAGTGGACTGTATGCGGATTAGTTATATGATACATTTTTTATTCTTTGTTGCGACGTGTGTAGTCCGAAAAGAAAACAAATGTGTGCAGATTGTAGGTATATGGAACTATATATAATTTTTTTTTTCATACCCTGAACCCATTGAAAATGGAATGTTTTTGTTGAAGTGTGTATGTATGTAACAGGCAGAAGGAGGCGTGGCAGACCCCATAAAGTATATATATTCTTGATCAGGATGACAAGCCGAGTTGATATACCGATGTCCGCCTGTCCGTCCGTCGTTCTCTGAACCTATAAGAACTAGAGACTTCAAATTTTATTTAGGTTCCTGTATAGCACGAAAAGATCAATTTTGTTTCAGAAATTCGATAAATGTTATCGTTTTATTGTTATCGATTAAAAACGAAAATCCAAATTCAGCTATAAAATTCTACACAAACATTTAATATCCCATAACATTGGCACACAAACAGCAGCCAAGGAACAGCTGACGCAACGACTTGCGCTTGTGTGTGTGTGTGTTTTTTTTATATATATATTCATTTATTTGCTCTTAAAAAATTAATACATTAAAATTTAGTATAAAATAACGCTCGATGCTTGCGGGACTGCCGTGAAGCATTGCTTCGCAGCGTTTTACGCTATTTGAGACACTAGTAGCTAGTCGTCGGCTTCGCTCAACTCTGCGAAGCTCCACCATTATTAGAGCAGCGAAGGAACTGATTTGGTTCCAAGGTGCCTCAGACTCCAGCATGAATGCGACCAAGTTGTCCCGTCTAATAGAGCGGCCCACTGATGTTTCGAGGGCACTCCTCTCCTCGTCGAAGCGTCCACACTCGAAGATTGCGTGGTTAGCGTCTTCCACTACTCCTTGTCCACACCAGTTACACTCGTCTGAGTCGTCGTGGCCAAACCGCTTCAAATAGCTGCGGAAGCATCCGTGTCCAGAAAGAATCTGTGAAAGATAGAAATTAATCTCGCCATGCTTACGATTGACCCATGGTTCAAGCTGCGGTATGAGCGAGTGCGTCCATCGTCCTTTCGTCGAGTTGTCCCATTTCCTTTGCCATCGTGAAATGCTGTTCGCCCTGGATGCATTACGTGGGCCGCGTACAGGTTCGTTTATACTGCGCTCCACGACTTCGGCTACCAAATCCTCCAGTGGAAGCATTCCGGCTATGACAAGTGCAGCGTCATCTGAGACTGTTCAGAAAGAACAGCTGACTCGGATTGCGCTTAATCTATAGGTGGCTCGAATACCTCTGCTGTAGCTGGGAGGGGCCATTGCTCTTGACCAGATTGGCGCTGCGTAAAGGATGATGGACCTCACGACGCTCATAAGAAGGCGTCGTTGTTGCTTTGGTCCCCGTGTGTTCAGCATGATTCGGGAGAGTGCTCTACACGAATCAGCTGCTTTTTTATGCACGTATTCCAAGTGCTCACGGAAGGTCAACCTTGTGTCAATCATGACCCCAAGATACTTAATCGCCCTCTTTGACGCAATACTGATGTTGCCAATCTTTATATGGGCCGTTTCCACTTTCTTGCGACTGCTGACTAGGACGACCTCCGTTTTGTGGGCCGCTATGTCAAGTCCGGCTCTTGTCAACCAGTCTCGAATGTGGCTGATACTTGCGCTGCACATATCCTCAGTATCTTTCGGCTCCTTTCCTATGGCGACGACGGCGACATCATCAGCAAAGTCAATGGTGTGCGCACCCACTGGTAGCTCCAGGCGCAGTACGCCGTCGTACATAGTATTCCATAGGAGAGGCCCTAGAACTGATCCTTGGGGGACTCCAGCTGACACTATGTGAGTTTGGACTCCCTCACTCGTATTGTACATAAGTGTCCTTCCTCTGAAGTAGCTCTTTATTATCTCTTTAAGATATTTAGGGATATTAGATTGTGCCAGAGCATCTAGTATCATATCCCAGCTAGCTGTGTTGAATGCATTCTTCACATCTAGAGTCGCTATGATGCATACTGCTTCGACCCGTGCTTCCATCTGGTACCTTGTATGGCGGTGGTTGCTAGGCCAACAACTTTGCTCAGCGCATCCGTCGTTGACATGGCTTTCCGGAACCCAAACTGGTTTGGGGACAGGCCGCCAACGCTTGCGATTGCGGCCTCCAGTCTGGAACAGACCAATTTTTCGAACACCTTTCCCAAGGTGTCCAAGAGACAAATTGGCCTGTAGGATGATGGCTCCTCCGGTGGTTTTCCAGCTTTAGGTAGCAATACCAGGTTCTGTATTTTCCAGCTTGCAGGGTACGTTTCTTGAGTTAAACATGTATTAAATAACTCAGTAAACGCCCCTGGTTGCAGAGCAATGGCCAGTTTTAGCGTTCTCTTGGGAATCCCGTCTGGGCCAGGGGCAGAGTTGGATCTTAGTTTCCTGGCAGCAGCCATAACTTCCTCATCAGTAACTAGAGCTGCATCAGAGCTGCTCAAATCCTGGCTTGCTGATGTAGAGTCACGACCATGAATGGAGCTCAGTCTATCTGGGAATAGCGCTTCCACGATTGACTTAAGCTCTAATCGATCCGTGGGCTGCATTCGTTTGCCAGCGTAGAGTCTTTTGACTACCGTTTTGCATGCTCTGCCCCAAGGGTCAGCTTCGGCGGAGTCGCATAGATCTAGGAAGTAGTCCCGTTTGCTATTCCTAATGGCCTTCTTCAGCTGCCGTCTTGCCACCTGGTAAGCCGCCTGCTTTTCAGTGAACGTAGGCCTTCCACGAGTACGATGATAGCTTCGTCTCGCGTGTACGCATATACTCCGGAAGTTGCTTATCTGCTCATTCCACCAGTACATAGGCGCTTGGTGATGCGTGAACTGCTTGCGCCGCTGCATGCTAGCGTTGCAAGCGTTCTGTATGTGGCTAGTCATTTGGCGAGCTTTGGCCTCAGCGTTGCCAGATGTGCCCAGCGATTGGATGCCCTCCGAGAAGACTGTCGGGCTGAAGGTATCCAGACGATAAGCTTCCCTCCACAGAGTTGGCGCCATGCCAGATGGCTCACCAACTGTGAACAGAAGCTCAGAGTGATCGCTGCCCGTATAGCTTTCGCTGATGCACCATGTTGCCTTTCGAAAGAGGGACGAAGCGACGAATGTAAGGTCGATTGTGGACCCATGTCCAGCCCTACTGAATGTGTACTCGTGGCCAGTGTTGAGCAGAGCCACGTCCAGCGTTGCGAAAATTTCCAGTAGAGTGCGACCTCTGGAATTTGTCGCAAGGCTGCCCCATTCCATGGCCCATGCATTAAAGTCGCCAGCTATGATGGCCTTCCGACCTCTTACGTCCTCGGCTAGCTCGTCGAGCACCTCCGTGAATTCATTAATCTGAATGCTGGGTGCCAGGTAACAGCTATATATCCATATGCTGCCGTATCGTGCGCGCACGAACCCGTTGCAAGACTTGACATCTGCAAGCGCAGTCGCTGAGTTGCCGCATTTCCACAACGCTGCTTTGACACTGGTGTCTGTGGCCCATGACCTGGGGCAGCAGGTCATGCAGTGGTGGGGCTCGCTGAGGAAAGCTACCTCTATTAGTTTTTCTCTGGCTGTCTGCTTTAGCAGGTCTTGAGCAGCTATGCAGTGATTCAGGTTTAGCTGTAGAAATCTTAACATTTCATTTTTGGACAGCTTCGCGATATGATGGGCACTTAAAGCTACCCGCCGCATGATCCGTCTGCTTTTCGCGTTTGCGGACGCAGAGACTGCATTTTGGTGGCTTTTCGCAGCTTTTAGCTGCGTGACCCATCAATCCGCACCTGAAGCAAGCACCTTTCAGGTCGCATTGGCTTTTGCAATTAGCAGCAATTTGCCCATAGTCCAGGCATTTGAAGCAGCGTTTTGGCTGGTCTACAGCTCAGATATGGCAGACGACCCATCCAACGCGGATTTTGGAGAGCTCAACCAGCGCTCTGGCCTTGGCAACTGGGAGCACAACTGTGGCTCTTTGCTGTCCTCCGAAAGCCGGACGTAGGGATTTAACGACGTCCATCGAGAGCGAGCTGTCTTTCAGCGCATTCTTAATTGCCTCGACTAGCTCCTCTTTGCTCGCTAGTTCGTCCAGATCGCGGATCTCGATTTGCGCGGACTCGGTAAGCGTTTTAACCACCGCGCGTTCGCCCTTGCCTTGCCTTGACAACAGCCTCCTGGAGCACCTCAGCCCTATGCTCGAGCTTCTTGCTCAGCTGCAGCAATAAATCGCCCTTTGCTGTCTTTCTTATCCCTTGGACATCCCCACTGAGATGCTTAAGGCTCGGGTCAGTTCTGACAACTTTCAGCATGTCAGCATAACTACAGCCCTCTACTCCAGAAACTGTAATTGCGTCTGTCTTTGGTCGTTTGTGGTGCTGTTTGCGCCCCTTAACCTCCGTCCAGTTCGCTGCTCTGGCCTGATGCACTGCCTGGTTCGACCCTGCCGAGACTGTCTGTGGAGCTCTTTGCTTCTTTGCTCCCACTTGATTGTGCCCATTGGGCCTAGATTTTTTTGGGGGAGTCCTCCTTTGCTCAGGGGCAACGTCCCTCGACCGTTTAGGCGTATTGTTGCCTGGAGGGGCATTCACTATAGCGACTTTAAAATGCGGTGTTGTCTGCACCTCGCAGTTTCTGACCCTACGGTTGCAGAGCAACTCCGCCGCCTCGTGAAGCTTAACTATTCTAGCTAGCTCCTCTCTCATTGGCACAGTTATATGCCGCTGGCCGCCGAATAATGCCGTCAGGCCCTCAAGTGCTGCTCCTATCTGCTGGATAGTGCCCTTCAATGTAGATGAAGCCTTCAGCTGTGGCCCTGTCTGCTGTTGCGGCGGTGATCGCTGCAATGCAGAGCGGCTTGCAAAGGCTTGCGGCTCTTCCTCCATTCTGCCCTCCATCGTGCACCAACTACCAAGGCGAGAAGCCTGTAGTGGGCAATAACTGATTTTTGTTGCCTGGGCGCTTCAGTTAAGCCCAAAGGCTTGCACTAAAGAACTCAGCTCAAATACTCAGCGAGCCCGAAAGTATGCACTACTTTCAGTAGCTCAAATTGCACTCTAGCGTTTAGGTTGCTGTCTTTGCTAAGACTCAGCAGCACACCAAGTTTTTAGTGAGCAGCTGATTGTCCGCTGCAGTTTCCAGCACTACTAACAGCTGTTAGAGTGAGTGCACCTGATGCTATTTGCTTGCCTAGACGCTTCTAAACTTTTTTACAATTTTTCGCGCGAAAATAGGAAAAAATTGAAGCTGACGCTACCAACACTACAGCACCACCAATACCTACTCCCCGCTCCAGAGCTATTGGCATCAACCGCCACTGAAATACTCCGCGTTTTGCCGCACAGTTAGTCAGTTGTGACCGCCGTTTGTTTTGCTAGGTGCGCCGCGCCCGCAGCGTACAATTTTATTAACACGACTTATTTTTTCGCAGCTAAAAAACATTACATCGATGTTTCCGAGGAACACTTTGAATTAGCGGCCGTACTCCACGAAAACACAACTCTTGGCTGTCTTGCGCTGGTGTGTGCGCGCGCCTGTGCGTGTGTGTGTATGTTTTGCTTGTAATGAACGTACATATGCATGTGTATATAAAAGAAACAAAGAATGCTTGGAATAGCGGTTCTTCGCAGGATTCAGGGTATACCCTAGTCGAGCGGTCTCGACTAGAGTTTTCTTACTTGTTTTTATTTATTTTTATACCCTGAACCCATTGAAAATGGGAAATCAGGGTATAATCGTTTTTGTTGGAAGGCGTATGTATGTAACAGGCAGAAGGAGGCGTGGCAGACCCCATAAAGTATATATATTCTTGATCAGGATGACAAGCCGAGTTGATATAGCCATGTCCGTCTGTCCGTCTGTCCGTATGTATGAACGCGTCGTTCTCAGAACCTACAATAGCTAGAGACTTGAAATTTTTTATGTAGGTTCCTGTATATCGAAAAGATCGAGTTTGTTTCAGAAATTCGATAACTGTTATCGTTTTTTTGTTATCGATTAAAAACGAAAATCTAAATTAAGCTATAAAATTCTATCTAATTCATCTTTCTAGTCTTCAAATTTTGCATTTAGTGTTATGTAAGCCTTACGCAATTTCGGTTTTTGTTAAATTTTTGATGCCACGCCCCCTTCGCCTCAAATTTGTAACTCTCGTATATCAAATACTAGAGACTTGCGCTTTGGCACATACATACATATGGATGACATGATCACGCCCAACAAGTTTGATCAAAATCGTTACTCTAGAAAAAAAGTTATTAAATACTTAATTTCCCATAGCATTGCCATGCAAAGCAGCCAAAGAACAGCTGACGCAACGACTGGCGCTTGTGTGTGCTTGCGCCTGTGTATGTGTGTGTGTATGTGTTGCTTGTAATGAACATATATATACATATATTAAAGAAACGGTGATTACTTGGAATTGCGGTTCTTCGCAGGGTTCAAGGTATACCCTAGTCGAGCGGTCTCGACTAGAGTTTTCTTACTTGTTTTTTTTATTATAATAACAATTTATAATTTTAGTACATATTAATTATTCGGAAATATATATTGAAAATAAAAAAAAAACAGTGACTCAGTCACGGTTTAAATTTGAGTGCCAACACTGATCGCTCAACAGCTGTTTTGCCGGTGGTAGGCTTTGCAAATTATGAAAATGTGTGTTTTAATTAAATTTTTCTTTGTTTTGGTTTAAACGCGGGCGTTTTTAAATTATAAGTTTTAAATTGCGGGAAGCCAATCGGAGTGGCTGCAATTATTATCGTAGTGCAAATGCTGTTGCGCCTATGCCAAATACATACATATGTATGTATGCATCGATAAACATACATAAACACGAGTTATGTATGTATAGACAAATATCATCAACATTTCAAGTTAGGCGGAATTCAAATTAATAAGAAAAAACTGTAACGCCAGACTGACGACAGGACAGTCTGGAAACATTATGAAATTGAAATCATGAAGTCTAGCAACATTATGAAATTGAAATCATGTAGTCTAGCAACATGACGAAATTTAGAAATAAGAAGAAACAAAAATGAATAAAGGCCAGTTTGAGAACTGAGATGTGAGAGTGAAGTCAAACTAATGTGTTGTTATTATCAAATGAAATTCACGCGCGTACGTGAAAGTCGTCGTGGCTGCCAAAATGTAATTAAATTATTTGTTTATTTGTTGGTGTGGCGCTTTGACACAGTATCGCAGTGTTTGGTGTTTTAAGTATCACTTGAAATGGAAGGCACACTGGACGAACATAAATAACTTATACCGTGAAACCTTGAGGCAGGTCAGGTATGTATGTACACATGTGCTGAAGATTCGCAGGTCGCTATGGAAGAGCGGGAAACCTCCCACCTTTACGTGTGTATGTAAATATATCTTATAAGAGAGTGAGAAGATCTATACTTATCGGGTTCTTTCCACCGATGCAAGCTGGAGGAGCGGAAGGAGATCCGGCTCGAAGGACCAATGTATGTAGTAGGGCGGATTGGCCTAAATAAGAAATTGGCGGCTGCCAATGTCTTCACACTCTGGGGGGGTGGATCGCGGTAACAAAAAGATACCGCGCGGTTTTAATGTACCACAATGCATTTTTTATTTTCGTAAGAGATATATGTAAAAAAGAGATATAAGTATAAAAAGCAAGGATTTACAGAAAAGTGCCAGTCACTCATTCCAGTGTGCCCGCCTTCTGCCACAATAAAAAGGCTCAGCAGTTGGCTCCCCCTGATCACCCTGTGGCGTGAACACTTTGTGAACTTGAAACGTAAGTCTTCTAGTTTACCTTCCACATTTTTTCTTGAATCTAACAATTCTTGCAATGATCATGATTTCTCTGATCTTTTTGCTGATTTCTTCCAATCAACTTACTCATCTGTTGACCCCTGTAAAATATCTTACCCTTATTATATCTCTTCTACAAATATTATTAACGCTTCCAATATTTCCCTTGATTCTCTGATTTCAACCATTCGGTCAATGAAATCATCCTACTCGCCTGGAGCTGATAATATTCCTAGTTGTGTTATAAAGGAATGCTGTGAATCCCTTCAGTTACCTTTACTTAAGCTTTTTAGCTTATCTCTGGAAACCTCTGTGTTCCCGTCTATTTGGAAAGAGTGTTTCATTATCCCTCGGCTATTCCGAAGTTATTTGAAAAAATAAAAACTTCAACCTTACAACATTTTGAAAATCAAATTTTTCGCCATTCCAACATGGCTTTGTTCTTAATCGATCAACCTCGACTAATATTTAAGCCTTATAAAGTTTCGGGTTTTGTTAAATTTTGGACACCACGCCCCCTTCGCCTCAAAATTATAAAAGACATATTTCTAGTAGAAGAGACGTTTGCTTTGGCAAATACACACATATGAATGACATGATGACGCGCAACAAGTTTGGTTAAAGCCGTTCGTCTAGAAAAATAAATTTTGTGTGTGTGTGTATGTGTTGCTTGTAATGAATAGACATGCTATGTAGGCACGCCTCAACCTATGTATTTAATTGCATCTATTTGTTGTGCATTTATATGGGTGGGCGTGCAGGCATATCAAGTGTTCCACACAGCGACGCGAGTACGGTAAGAGCGACCCTTGCGACTGGAAAGGGTCAAAGTCCAGCGATAGCCGTCTCGCTCGCTCTTACCGATTCAGCGATTTACTCGCATCGCACTCACTTCGATGATCGTGCACCGCTAAACGAAGTGCCATTCGTGGCCGCGAGAAAGTAGCTATTATTTTCTCTCGCAAACGTATAATGGTGCTTCGGCCATTGGTAGGTTGCCACGCCATCAGACGAATTTGGCGTAGCACAAAATCAGGCGATGTAGCTACAGGGAATCGAGGCAGATCCCGCTCCAGAGCCGAGGCAGGGCCTGCGGCTCTGCTATAAAAAGGCGACCTCACTTACAGGCACTTTGAATTAAAATCAACAAGCCGCGGTCGTGTAGACAATAACGAAAACTGCGCATCGCACGAGCATAGCGCATCGCACGAGCATAGCGCATCGCACGAGCATAGCGCATCACACGAGCATAGCGCATCGCACGAGCATAGCGCATCGCACGAGCATAGGAAGAGTGCTCCATGCGCTAGAAAGAGAGAATATGAGGGCACAGAATCCGTTAGGTTCTGCCGCCCGCACCGCCAGCAGCGCGGCAGCAGAGGCTATAAATGGACATGTAGACGGCAGTCCATGGGGATGCGACGTGGGAGATAACAGCAACGTGGGAGATACAAGCACGTCTGAAGTGCTTGCAGATCTACGGAAATTGGCTTGCTGGAAATTTCAACGTAACAGACTTCTGCTACGTGGCTGGAGTTTCTGGCTGCTAAAGCTAGGGCACCGGAAGGAGGTACAATGCCGATCCTTGCGCACTGGCCAGCGACTCCGCTGGAGCGGATGAGGAGTGGGCTGTACAGACTGTAAATACTTTTAATAAAAACACTTTGCGCACGCTTACCTTTTGTGACAGAGTTGCCATCAGGGTGTCGACATCGCGTGCCATGTGGGAGCACTAAACGCTGGTTTGGCAGCGCAAAGAGAAACGGCGCAGAGTTTTCGTGTTTCCTGAAGAAAGAGGGAAGTTTGAGGAACATTTATGTAGGCACGCCTCAACCTTTGTAATTGCATGTATTTGCTGAGCATTTATATAGGTGGGTGGTGCAGGCATATAAAGTGATCCACACAGCGCCGCGAGGATGCTAGCGATTTACTCGCGATTACTTTCTCTCGCAGGCGTATAACGGTGCTTCGGCCAACGAGAAGCTGCCAAGCCATCAGGCGGATTTGGCGTCGCACAAAATTTGGCGATGTCGCCGGGACTGGAGACTGGCGCCGCTACAGAGAGTCGAAGCAGATCCCACTCCAAAGCCGAAGCAGGGCCTGCGGCTCTTCAATAAAACGGCGCCCGCGGCTCGACACTGAATCAGTCGATTTTAATTCAAAGTGCCTGTAAGTGAAAGTGCCGAGTGTCAATGCGAGAGAAAGTTAGAAAAGGACATCGAAGGACAACGAGGGACTTGAAAGACATTAAGGAAATCGTGGGACTTATACAAGGCTATTCAGAGGAGTATCCTGGACGCATACCACACCGCAGCCTTAAGGAACCGCGATTCCTAAGAACCGCTAACATTCTCCGTTACTTTTATATGTATGTAGCAAGCAACACATACACACACAGACGCACGCACAAGTCCACAGTCTGCAATATGACTCAGCAACTTCGCTCAGTCTGCAAGGCGCCGATAATATGAGATATTAAATGTTTAATAACTTTTCTAGAAGATGATCAAACTTGTTGGGCATGATCATGTCATTCATATGTATGTATGTGCCAAAGCACAAGTCTCTAGTACTTGAAGTACGTGTTTTGCAAATTTGAGGGGGCGAAGGGGGCGTTGCAACCAAAATTTAACAAAAACCGAATTCGTATAAGGCTCAAATAACACTAACTGCAATTTGAAGCCTCTAGCTATAAAGATGAATTAGATAGAATTTTATAACTAAATACCGTTGCCGGTTTTTAATCGATAACATTAAAACTATGACAGTTATAGATTATTTGAAACAAACTCGAAGTATCTAGCTCTTATATGTTCTGAGATCGACGGGTTCAAACATAGGGACAGACGGACAGACAGACAGACAGACGGACAGACAGACAGAAGGACAGGGCTAAATTGACTCGGCTTCTGTCCCTGATCTAGAATATATATACTTCATGGGGTCTGCCACGCCTCCTTCTGCATAAATACATTTTCCCAAAAAAATGTACCCTTTTTTCCCATTTTCATAGGTTCAAGGTATAACAAGTAAGAAAACTCTAGTCGAGACCGCTCGACAATTCCAAGTAGAGGTGGGCATGGGCCGAAATTTTCAACCCAACCATGGGCCCAAGAGGAAAATTTTACCCATACCCGAAAGCTAAAAAAATGTTGTAACCCGAACCCAGCCCGCCCACCCGAAAAAAATTTTTTTTTAATTTTACTACAAAATAAAATTTTTTACTTCCTTTGTTTTCTTCAAAACAGCACTTAAATTACATTTTTTTTTATAAAGGATTAATAGTTATGAAAAAATCCAAATTTAAATTACATATTTTTGTAAAGAAAAAGTAGCATATCGAGATTTGCGCTTGACAATCTTGTGCGCCTTTCATTTAATATTTTTCCCGACGATGAAAAAACTTTACTTTCGGGTTTTTCGGGTTGAGCGTCCTAACCCATTCCCGCCCGCACCCAACCTGAAATTAGATTTTCCAGCCCATACCCACGGGTACCCGACAAAAGCCCAGCCCATGCCCACCTCTAATTCCAAGCAATCTCCGTTTCTTTAATATACATAAGAATATACAAATATGTTCATTACAAGCCAAACATACACACACACGCACAGGCGCACACACACAAACGCCAGTCGCTGAGTCAGCTGTTCTTTGGCTACTGTTTGCATGGCAATGCTATGGGAAATTAAATGTTTAATAACTTTTTTTCTAGAGTAACGATTTTGATCAAACTTGTTGGGCGTATCATGTTATCCATATGTATGTATGGGCCAAAGCACAAGTCTTGATATACGGGAGTTACAAATTGGAGGCGAAGGGGGCGTGGGATCCAAAATTTAACAAAAACCGAATTGCGTAAATAACACTAAATGCAAAATTTGAAGACTCTAGCTAGAAAGATGAATTAGATAGAATTTTATAGCTAATTTTTAATCGACAACAATAAAACGATAACAGTTATCGAATTTCTGAAACAAACTCGATATGCGCGCCCTATACAGGGACCTACAAAATAAATTTTAAGTCTCTAGCTATTGTAAGTTCTGAGATCGACGCGTTCATACATACGGACAGACAGACAGACAGACAGACAGACGGATAGGGCTAAATAGACTCGGCTTGTCTCGCTGATCAAGAATATATATACTTTATGGTGTCTGCCACGCCTCCTTCTGCCTGTTACATACATACGCCTTCCAACAAAAACATTATACCCTGATTTCCCATTTTCAATGGGTTCAGGGTATAAAAGGAAAATTTAAGCACAACTAAGCAATTTGTCGAGGTTGATCATCCTGAACTGGCAACTCAAGAGAAGTAAGAACGTAAAATCGCGTTATGGAGTCAGATGTACCAGCGGCGAAAAAAGGAGCTGGTGTCTGTAGTCCAGGAGTTTGCTTTGGAAAGGGACGGCCGCGTGGAGAAACTACGCAAGCGTTTCATTAGTTTTATCCAGGATGGTGGGTATTCTGCGGAGGTTTTGGCTCGGCTGACGGAGCTGCAATCTCACTACGTCAAAGCGGCGGAGCCCAACCTCGTGGGTACCAAATCAGGCTTCGGGCTTTATCCGTGTCGGAAGTCAGAACCCATTCTGAGGATAACCATACTGAGATCCGGGTGAACGACGCACGGGAGGACAACGCTCGAACCCTTGCATGGGACCCGCATTCCGGTGACCCCTGTGCAGTACGAGGATAGACCACATAGGTGTGGCGTCGAACAGGTCCAAAAATGGGGAAAGCCGGTACGACGGCCATTTGGATTTTTAGACAATTTAAAGCGAGCTCGATCAGCTCCCTCGAGTAGTTATCGAGGTGAATTAAAGTAGTCAATCCGGCGATCCGTCATCGAGGAAACGTCTATAGAGGGTGCCCCGATAGAAGGGCAGGAGACACCTGCACGACGAACAATGAGAAGGCTGCTGAGATCTAGGGTGTCGCATGCGAAGGCTGAAATTATGAGAGCGGAAACAAAGAACGGAGAGGCAAGGATATCGAGTCCAGCGGTTGAGAAGCTCTCGTCGTAAGAATTAATAGGATGAGAGGGAGAAGACGAGGTCAAGGCAGTCACAGAAAACGTGAAGAGGCGGGATCAAAAGATTTTTAGAGGACGGCCTGACACTTTTCGCGGATCTCCAGGGGGTGTCTTACGTCCCCGAGCATAACATCTGGATAAAAGATGATAAGCCTCTGAAGCAGAGAAATAATCCTAAAAATCACACTAGGCAGAAAGTGATTGACGAGCAGGTGCAAGAGCTGCTTCGGATAGGAGCGATCGAGCCGTTGAGGAGTCCACATAATGTTAAAATTGCACTGACGGTCAACTTCAGCGTGGCGCATTCAACCGGTTTCAGTCCACCCTTTTTATACTTTTTCACGAAGTGAAATAAGTATATTGGTTTTGTGCAATGTCCGTCAAGCTGTCCGTCCGTCCGTATGAACGCAAACCATTTCCACGCTATTGAATCTAGAGACTTGAAATTTTGAATATATACTCGTATATACCTCGTGTATATCTCATCAGATAAAGTGTCAAGATTTTTCCGATACGACCACTAGTGGCGTGGCAAATCGGAAAATGCATTTTTCTGTATCTCAGAAATACTACTTCAAGAAGGGCTAGAAAGTTGAGATTTGAAATGAACACTCACGTCGACATCCCAAGATCAAAATGGCCACACCTACTAGGGGCATGACAAATCGGATCTGAATATATAATGATTTTACTAATTCTGTTATATTTTGAGCACTATTGATGCTAGAGACTTGGTATATATACTCGGGTTAACATCCCTAAATCGAAATGTTATGGCGGATATATCTACGCTCCCAGGGATATATCAGATTATATCTCCCACAGTTTTAATGCTAGAAGATTAAAAATTGGAAACTACGTTGCTGGTGGCCTCCATTATCAATTCCCCAACAATTATTGTTACGCCTCGAAAGGGGCATGACTTACAAAAAATACACTGTCATATTCGCAGTTGTTGAATGTAATCCAAATATACAATTATTTTCGTGAACACTCACTCTATGAACAAGCCAAAATTATGTGCCTATGGCCACTGGGGGCGTGGCAAATCAAAATTGAAAAATATACAGCTTCTGAGCTAATAACTCGCCACACAATGAAATTGTAACTCTTGATCTTGTCTTTTGCCACTTTTTATATATGTATTGAAAATAATATTTGATTAACACAAAATAACTAAATAAAAAACGCCAACGAGCATCTAATCTCAGAGATGCCACCTCTCTCATTTTGAGAAAATCCATCTCTGCTCAATTTTGGTGGAGTGTGTTTTTTGCTAAGGTAAGGTTCTAAACTTCTATCCAAATTGAAACTGCCTAGCCACCTCCGATGAAAATTTTTAATTGGCAGCTAATTTGACCGGCGACAGGGAGGATTTAAGATTAATTTAAAAATATAATGTGATAGATGCCCGGTGGGGTGCTGGGACGTGGAAAAGTATTTCGCAGTTGGGACGGTAACAACGGTTGCCGGCCGAGCGTCTACCGAGCTCAGCGCGAAGGATAGAGAGGACCGGCTGCGAGAGTTTCTCGATTTTCGCAATAACCAGTAAAAGGCTTCGAGGGATCAAGGGCGGTTCTACAATTTCCACAGACGTGAGAGAAGACCCCCATGTCGGATCTCTAGTTCTGCTGAGTCAGCGTCAGCTGTCAAATGCGGCCGATGGTTTTGCAGCCAAACTGGCGCCAAAGTTCAATGGTCCCTATTGGGTCGTCAAGTTCACCTCCCCAAATATCTTGCGACTCACGAAACGAGGCGAGTGCAAGAAAAAGGCGGACAACATAGCACAGCTGCAACCATTTTTCCGATCCGGAAGCGAAGATGACAAGGGACAAATGGACGACGTGGGAAAAAAATATAATGGGACAAAAGCCCAACGTGGGACATGCAGAGGACGCCAGGATGAGAGTCCCTGGTGCCGAGGACGAAAAGGGGCGTGTTACAAATGTAGATATTGAGGAAGAATGGCTGGCCGGGATCATTTTCCAGATCCCCGAATCGCGAAAACCATTCCCTTGACCATAATTAATATGTCAATTAACTAAATAGCATGCTTAACCGTAGTCCAGCAATTGCACGGATAGATTGTATCTATTGTCTAAGAGAGAGAGAGAGAGAAAAAAAGGAAGAGAGAACAAATAAAGATCTAAAAGTGTATTCGCAGTTGGACGACATCTTCATAATCAGCAGCGAGGAAGAGCTGAGCTTCGGGGATGAAGAAGTTCGCATGGAGGACACCAGCTTCGCCACTCAGTCCGGATCCGCGAGAGATGATGACGAAGATTTCATGCTCCGTCAACGCTTCGCCTGGATGAATCTCGCGGTAGACCCGGACAGCCAATTCCCGCGGGTCAGCATCCGCTATCGGGTAGTCGGGGACTAACGCGGCCGTCCGAATATTCCGGGAGCAGACTTGAACAAGATGCCCCATCTTTAAGAGGCGAACAGCGGGCGAGCGAGGCCGAATACTCAATCGGGTACAGGGCGGATCCGAGACGGATTGAAGATCCGGTGCTCGGTGAGAGGGGGGATGGGTGTAAGGCGACTGCAAGCCACCTGCCTCACAGCTGTAAATTTTTAGTTATAAGTTAATATAAAGTTATAGATATAGGAGCTAATAGTTATAAGGAGTTTTACATGTAGCAGTTGAAAGAAATAAGAATCGTAGCCATAGGTTTTGTAAGGGGGCAGTAAAAACCGCCGGCTTATAGTGAATATTTATAGCAGTAGAGTTATTAGAAATAAGGAAACCCGGCGCAATTTGTATTAATTATAAGCAGTATTAAGTATAGTTATTAGTTTTGTTAAGCTCAAGGAGCGCAAATAGCGTTCATATTTGAATTAAGCTGTTATGCGCACACCGTCGATCGGCAATGCAACTGTGAGCCACCGCGGAGAAGAGAGAACTTCGTGGTGAGAAGCGGCGTCCGCAGGAGAGCAGTGTTGCCGAAACCGGCGCGCTATCGGCTGAAAATCAGTCGGGGACTCGAGATGAACGAGAAAGTGCGCGAGTTACCAACCCAACACCGCACACACTTTTCTTCCTCTACACCATATGCACATACATACATATTCACACACATATATACATAAATATATATCACCGAAAGGCAGCAAAGTACATACACATGTAATTCGCGCGAACTATAGTACAAAAATGCATGAACATCTTCAGATAGGTGCAAGTACTTTATTTTAGAAATTTTTCGTTGGTTGAGAACTTTGTTCTCTTACAAGTGGTTCTTAAGACTAATTGTACAATATGAGTTTTTGTTCAAGTTTTTGCTAGCCAAGCATTTGCAGCGGAAGCGACGGCGACACTTACGCAACTTATGCTTTGGTAAGTGGTCCTATTTAGGTATTTCTGTACGATTATGCTGATCTCGTCGTAAGCACCCTCGTACACAAGCATGTTTGATTGTGTAACTCCTCCCCCTTTTGATGAGGGTCTCTCCTGGATTCCTCTTTTACATTATTTTTAGGTATATATTCCTAAGAAGAGGGATATAAGAACGATTGACATTATGCCAAAGCTATTGGAGATTATTATTTAAGGTCGGATTTCTTTAATGGTTTTTGTTTTATTTTTAATTTCTTCTAAGAAAATTTCTTTTAATGAAAGCTTTTCGGTAAAATTAAATGAATTTTATTCTTCTTCTGTGTTAGCAAATGATTACGTGTAAATTTCTTGATTATTTGTATAATAAGTTTGATCTATAAGAATTGTAAAATTTTTTAATTCTATGAGGAGGTTTCCTCTTAGTGTTTCGCAATCAATAGTCTCATTACAATTCTATTGGATTATGTTATTATCTGCGTTACTTATCAATAGTGTACCTTCGTTTACTAATTTTGTTTTAAATTCTATGTCTTCTATCATTTTACAATTTCTCTTAATAATACAATTCGTTAATAGTTTTATGTTCATCGTATGTACATATTTTGTTATCGACTTTTACTATTCTTTCAGGACTCATGACGATTCTTTTGTTTTTCCTGTTTTTAGTGGGGTTATATTATGTAGGTTCCACAGTGGTTCTTATGACGTTAATTGGTATTTTGATTGCTATGATTATATTGTTTTCATAGGTCAAAACTCCCATGCAGATTAGTTTAATTTTATAAAAATCTTTGTTATAGAGCGTGAACTCTTCGTTTGTTAGTATTGATGGATGAAAAAGGTTGTACTCCAAAATGGTGTTTACTTTGTCGTGCAAAAATTTCAATTTTAATAATTGGTCATAATCCATTAAATCAGTTTTAATCATGTTGTTAAATGTTTCTATACTGTTAAGTGTTTGGGTTATTTTTATACCCTGAACCCATTGAAAATAGGAAATCAAGGTATAATGTTTTTGTTGAAATGTATGTAACAGGGAGAAGGAGACGTCGCAGACCCCATATAGTATATATATTCTGGTCTTAATTTTAATGTTATCGATTAAAAACGAAATCGATGCTCAGTTATATAATTCTATATAATTCATCTTTATAGCTAGAGTCTCCAAATTTTGCATTTAGTGTTATGTGAGCCTTATACAATTTCGGGTTTTGTTAAATTTTGGATGCCACGCCCCCTTCGCCTCAAATTTGTAAGTCCCGTATTTCAAATACTAGAGACTTGTGCTTTGGCACATACATACATATGGATGACACGATCACGCCCAACAATTTTGATCAAAATCGTTACTCTAGAAAAAAAGTTATTAAACATTTAATTTCCCATAGCATTGCCATGCAAATAGCAGCCAAAGAACAGCTGACGCACCGACTGGCGTATGTGTGTGCGTGGGCCTGTGAGTGTGTGTGTATGTTTTGCTTGTAATGAACGTACAGATGCATGTGTATATAAAAGAAACAAAGAATGCTTGGAATAGCAGTTCTTCATAGGGTGCAAGGTATACCCAGTCGAGCGGTCTCGACTAGAGCTTTCTTACTTGTTTCTCTATCGTCCAGTATTACTTCTTTAAGTGTATTAATTTGTGTAAGTCGGTATTTATTTTTACTTGTTCGTTAATGTTTCTTATTATGTTATGTTCGTTTTCTTGGTTATTGAGAAGATGATTCATAATTTTTTCTCTGTCATCGTCGTCTATAACGCCGGTGGGCCACTTGTTGATTTTTCCTACTGCGTTAACGTTTCGGTCTTGTTGCAACATAATATCTCATATTATCGGCGCCTTTCAGGCTGAGCTCAGTTGGTGAGTCAAATTGCACAGATACCAGACTGTGTACTTGTGCGTGCGTCTGTGTGTGTATGCGTAGCTTGCTATATTCATATAAAAGTAAGCAATCGCAATTCTTTGCAGGGTTCAGAGGATCTCCTAGTCGAGCAGTCTCGATTAGAGCACTCTTACTTGTTATTGACAAGAATTGTTGAATGTGTTCGACGATGGTGGTGGTGTTTCTGTCGACCAATGGTAGACATGTAGCGTGTTTTAAAAATGTGTCGATAAATATTGTAAAAGACTGTTTTGAATTTACGTATATATGAACATGAACAATTTCGTTGCATTTTTTTGGTGTTTCTGTCAGATAGAAATTGTTCTTGATGGGGTTTCTGTCATATTTCCCAATGTTACAAACGTCGCAATTGTTTATTATTTGGTGAATATGAATCTTAATGTTGGGGTGATAGATTTTTGGCTTGAGCTTTTGGTAGGTAGTGACTAACCCGAGATGGTCAGTCTTATTTTTTTGAAACAAGCCTTTTTGGGTAACTCATCTCCAGACTCGATGTCTCTAGCGAACGAATCTTACTTTTGGGTTGGAAGTGTATTCCTTCGCCAGTATTTTTTGGAATTGGTAAAATTCATGGAATGTTTAGTGATTGGTTGTCCTCTAGATCCTTTTTGCTAATGTAAATTCTCTTTTTACCCAACACCTGTGCGAGGGTTTCGGTTCTTCTTTCTACAAAATTTATTTGCGCCCTAAATCTGTTGACTAGGCTGGGTATGTTGAAGACCTGGTCCTCCTCTTGAGAATGGACTGTTTGAACTACTATAACTAGGAGTTCTTTTTCTATAGTTGAATAGTTGAATTCGTGCTGATTTAGCGTTCGAGATGCATATGCGATTGGGTGGCCTTCTTGGAAGGGCACTGCCCCTACGGCGAAATTTCTAGCATCCGTAGAAACTGTAAGTTTTTTTGAGAAATTATTTGTTACCAATGTTTTCATTGCTACTGTATAACTTGGATCGTCTGTGTTGAGCGTTTGTTTCTTCTTCAGATTCTTGACATAGGGAACGCTATTTTTTCGTAATTCCTGACGAATTTTCTGTAAAATCCCAGAAAAGATTTGATTTGCTTTGCGGTTCTGGGTAATTTTAGAGCCTGAATAATATTCACCTTGTCTAGGTTCGGCCTGATGCCGTGAGTGCACAGTTAGCTTGTATAAGACGAGTGGCCGAAAATACTTCTAGTGCACATATCAACGTGAAATTTTTTCCAAAATTCTATACAAATATAAACAAGTAAGAAAACTCTAGTCGAGACCGCTCGACAAGGGTATACCCTAAACCCTATGAAGAACCGTTATTCCAAGCATTCTTTGTTTCTTTTATATACACATGCATCTGTACGTTCATTACAAGCAAAACATACACACACACGGACAGGCGCACGCACACACACGCCAGTCGGTGCGTCAGCTGTTCTTTGGCTGCTTTGCATGGTAATGTTATGGGAAGTTAAATGTTTAATAACTTTTTTTCTAGAGTAACGATTTTGATCAAACTTGTTGGGCGTGATCATGTCATCCATATGTATATATGTATGTGCCAAAGCACAAGTCTCTAGTATTTGATATACGGGAGTTACAAATTTAAGGCGAAGGGGGCGTGGCACCCAACATTTAACAAAACCCGAAATTGTGTAATGCTCACATAACACTAAATGCAAAATTTGGAGACTCTAGCTATAAAGATGAATTATATAGAATTATATAACTGAGCATCGATTTCGTTTTTAATCGATAACATTAAAATTAAGACAGTTATCGATTTTTTTTAACAGACTCGATCTTTTCGTGCTATACAGGAACATACATAAAAAATTTCAAGTCTCTAGCTCTTATAGGTTCTGAGAACGACGCGTTCATACATACGGACAGACAGACGGACAGACGGACAGGGCTAAATCGACTCGGCTACTCTCCCTGATCAAGAATATATATATACTTTATGGGGTCTGCCACGCCTCCTTCTCCCTGTTACATACATTTCAACAAAAACATTATACCCTGATTTTCCCATTTTCAATGGGTTCAGAGTATAAAAATAATAGCACATGCCCCAATGAGTTGTAAACCTCCCCCTCCCCATTACACACACCCCTTTCCCACAAAATAAGACCTCGTAAAGTAGAGTTACTCATTAGTTCAAAATAAAATAAAATAAAATATATAATGTAAATGTTTTTAAACCTGATTTGTGCTTTGGTGGTAAGTTTCGTTGTCCTGCTAAGACGACTCGAGTGATCTGAATGTGGCCCAGAAATGGCGTTTCTTTCTTAAGAAAGTCTCACTTATCTACTTGAATTTTCAAATTTTCTTCTCTTAAGGCTATGAATATCTTTCTTAAGATGTTCATATGTTCTTGAAGAGATGTGCTAAAAATTAGCATTTAATTCATGTAGACGATGCAATTGTCGCCGATTAAGTCCTTGAGAGCCTCATTCGACAGTCTCTGGAATGTCGATGGAGCATTTTTGATACCGAACGATATTATGATAAATTGTAGTAGTGGCCTGAAGGTGTTGAAAATGCCGTCTTTGGCCTGTCTTCTTCTTTAACCAAAATTTGGTCAAACCAAATTAAATTATTGAGTTTTTTCTCGACGATCTGTTTTGTTGCTGGAAAAACGTCTCCCTCTCGAAAAAAAAAAAAAACAAATCGTCGGACTCCACGAGCAACGCCTCGAGAGCCTGGCTTTCCTCGTCGTTCAACTGAGCGAAGATAAAATGGTTGGAGAGCACAAGCGTTGTGCATCGGCTCCTGGCATTCGTAATCTAATAAGTAAAAATTTGTCTCAAGCAGTTTTACATATCGTTCGTAAGATTAATTTGGGGTTTTAAAGCCTTCACAAAATTTTGGCCTATTATTGCTCAGAAGTATTTTGTTTGTGTAGTGTTGTAGTGTAGTGTTCCTATGTATGGTATTTCTTTTGAGAATGGTGTGGGGTATTTTACTGTGTTAATGTCATCAAGGTTTTTATAAGAGCATGGTTTGGAAAGTTTTGCTTTTGGGTATTGGTATTCTAGAATTTTTGATTTTAAGATGCTTGTCATTGCACCGGAGTCGATCAAGCACTTAATTTTCTTTTTCCCTATAGTCCATATTATTATGGGTAGTGTTGCCCTAGGCAAGGTGTAAAAAATGTATCTCTTCTTCACCCTCTGACTGATTTTCATCTAAGGTTCCACTCTAAATAGTCACGAAATCGTTCTTTTGTGTATCAAAACTAATATAGTACGTTCTTGTTTGTTTTGAGCTGTTGCTGGTATTGCTACCCAAGGCTGGAAAACCACCGAAGGAGCCATCATCGTACAGGTCAATTTGTCTCTTGGACACCTTGGGAAAGGTGTTCGAAAAATTGGTCTGTTCCAGACTGGAGGTCGCAATCGCAAGCGCTGGCGGCCTATCCCCAAACCAATTTGGGTTCCGGAAAGCCATGTCAACGACGGATGCGTTGAGCAAAGTTGTTGGCCTCGCAACCTCCGCCATACAAGGTACCAGATGGAAGCACGAGTCGAAGCAGTATTAGCTTCTGCTCGCTTTTTATGTAAGTTTTTGAATGAATCTTTATTTCGGTTTTTAAGTATGCTTAGCCTAAATACAATATGTATATGTATAAGGGTTCTGCCGCTGAGAGCAGCGACAGAATGGGAGAGCGTAGCATATGTACATATATATGTAAGTTAACACATCCGGCCAGCAAATGTCAACGACTGCAATTCTGCACGATCAGCAGAATTGAGTCAATGCTTAGTGGCAACTGTTCCAAACGCTGCGCTGTGCTATCGTCAACATTCTATGCGCCGATTTGACGCTGCGTCGTTGCGACGTCGAAACATAATACAATCAGCATAACCGCTGATTCAGCGATTATAGGTCAGGGCTAGCTTGGCGTAAGAATATTTTGTATTTTAGAGTTTAGTTTGAATTTACCCAATAAAGGAACAAGTTGCGATTTATATTGCTGGTTTTATTCAGTGCGTTGCTCACGACTAAACAGTAACATCATAAAATCAAAATTTGTATATGCAGACGGCATATACATAAGGCATAAATGCTTATGCTGCAGATCTCACGCTGCAGGCCCGTCCACATATAGCCGGATCATATGACGGCGTATGTGCGGATGCGTTACGTAAACACAGCGACAAAGTGCCATTGTGTATATGAATGTAATACTCTAACTTTCAGTTGAGCATATGGCATCAGATATTGCATACACTACAATACGATGGGCATATGCTTATGTTACGTACAACATGCTACACATCCCATTTTTAAAGAAATGACGCAATATATGGAGTCATTTGATGTTAGTATTAATATATAGTAATATTAAATTTAGTTTCTTATTATAATATAATGTGGAAAAATTATTATTAAAAAAAAATGCTGTTTTATTTTTTTTTTTAACATTTGTTCATAGTGACAAAATTAAAATAATTTTTTTTTGTGAAATAAAATATTTTTCGTTTCTGTCTACAATTTATTTAAAAACAATTTTTTTTTTCGGTTGATCAGATTTTTTTTCATGAAACGTTTCATTAGGTATATACTGCGTGCATCTAGCAAATTCTAAGACCCGCAAGTTTTAGTGTACATATTTCCAATATGATTTGCGCTATGATTTGCGAATTATCAGCTGTTCAATAAATCGAAACATTGATGGCGCTATTCTATCGAACCATAGATGGCGCTATTGGCTAAACAATTGAAAATGAATTGAATTTAGTTTTCTGTGCGTTTATACGAAATGCTAATTATGCAGCATTTTAAAAAACGCAGATAGCGCGGGGTTTAGGGTATCTCCTAGTCGGGACCCCCGACTAGAGTTTTCTTACTTGTTATACCCTGAACCCATTGAAAATGGGAATTCAGGGTATAATGTTTTTGTTGAAAGGCGTTAACAGGCAGAAGGAGGCGTGGAAGGCCCCATAAAATATTTATATTCTTGATCAGGATGACAGCCGAGCCATGTCCGTCTGTCCGTCTGTCCATATGTATGAACGCGTCGTTCTCAGAACTTGCAATAGCTAGAGACTTGACATTTTTTATGTAGGTTCCTGTATAGCACGAAAAGATCGAGTTTGTTTCAGAAATTCGATAACTGTTATCGTTTTATTGTTATCGATTAAAAACGAATATCTAAATTAAGCTATAAAATTCGATCTGATCTTTTTAGCTAGAGTCTTCAAATCAACAACAACAACAACAAGTTTGATCAAAATCGTTGCTCTAGAAAAAAAATTATTAAACATTTAATTTCCCATAACATTGCCATGCTAAGCAGCCAAAGTAAAGCTGACGCACCGACTGGCGTTTGTGTGTGTGTGCGCCTGTGCGTGTGTGTGTATATTTGGCTTGTAATGAGCATACATATACATATGAATATAAAAGAAACGAAGAATGCTTGGAATAGCGGTTCTTCGCAGGGTTCAGGGTATACCCTAGTCGAGCGGTCTCGACTAGAGTTTTCTTACTTGTTAAATATTTGCACAGGTCAGCTATAATGAAATTTTTGTATTCTGTTCCCGTGTCCGTAATGAACGTCTTGATTGTATCGTACTTCAGAATAAAAGATTCAAATACAGCTTTTGCGACAGTTGTTGCGTTTTTGTTTGCAACCGGAATGGCTACTAAATACTTCGTCAAATCACAAATTACGGTGATTGCGTATTCATTTCCCTTTTCTGAACGTGGTAGTGGGCCTATTGTGTCAACTATCACTCTGTCAAAAGCATATATTGGTGTTTCTGTCATAACCATAGGTGATCTGTTATGTTTCGTCGTTTTCGACGTCAGGCATTTTGGACATTTCTTTTACATGTTTAGTCATGTTTTTCCAATAATATTGTCTCTGTATTTTTGTTTGTTTTATTGATGCCTGAATTGGATCGTCATGGAATGTAGACAATATTGCTTCTATTCCTTTCTTATTTATTTGGGTCACCGCCTTGAGTAGCGCTACTCTTAGAGATTTTAATGTTTTATTGCCCATTATTTTAATCGATTCTATTGAGATGATCTCAAAGATCTTTTCGCACGGTGCCACTTTGACTTGGCTGATATTAAGTATACCTGATTCTGATTCAAGCCTTTGAAAGAATTGACTTCGGTCAAGATTTTCATTGGTGTACATATCGCTTATGTCAAATCTTGCCACAACTTTCTTTCCATGTTTAAATAATCATAGAGAATCTGTTATTCGCAAGGTTACTACTTTTCGTACCTCGTCATTGCAAATGACTTCGTGTAAGTTGGGCTTAGAAGCTTTATTTTGAACTTGCTTAGGCATAGTTTCATTTTTATTCTCTGGCCAGAGATTATGTTGTCTACTTTGTTGCCTGGTAGTGACTTTCAGGACTTTTCTATTTATGTCAATTAGATCTTCTATCGTTATTCTAGATAGGGCGTCTGCCACAAAATTGTCTTTCCCTCTCAGATACTCCACTGTGAAATCATATTCTTTCAATTCGAGTCGCATGCGTGTTAATTTTGAACTTGGATTTACCATGGAAAATAGATAACTCAAAGGTCTGTGATCAGTTTTAACTGTAAAATGTTTGTCATATATATATATATGGTCTAAAATGTGTTATTGCCCAATTTATTGCTGCTAATTCTTGTTCTGTAGTACTCTTATTGCTTTCACCTTTAGTGAATTCTCTTGACGCATACGCAACTGGAAGTTGGAGTCCATTATATTTATACCCTGAACCCATTGAAAATGGGAATTCAGGGTATAATGTTTTTGTTGGAAGGCGTATGTATGTAACAGGCAGAAGGAGGCGTGGCAGACCCCATAAAGTATATATATTCTTGATCAGGATGACAAGCCGAGTTGATATAGCCATGTCCGTCTGTCCGTCTGTCCGCATGTATGAACGCGTCGTTCTCAGGACCTACAATAGCTAGAGACTTGAAATTTTTTATGTAGGTTCCTGTATAGCACGAAAAGATCAAGTTTGTTTCAGAAATTCGATAACTGTTATCGTTTTATTGTTATCGATTAAAAACGAAAATCTAAATTCAGCTATATAATTCTATCTAATTCATCTTCCTAGCTAAAGTCTTCAAATTTTGCATTTAGTGATATTTGGGCCTTACGCAATTTCGGTTTTTGTTAATTTTGATTGCCACGCCCCCTTCGCCTCAAATTTGTAACTGTCGTAAATCAAATACTAGAGACTTGTGCTTTGGCACATACACACATATGGATGACATGATCACGCCCAACAAGTTTGATCAAAATCGTTAGTCTAGAAAAAAAGTTATTAAACATCCCATAGCATTGCCATGCAAATAGCAGCCAAAGAACAGCTGACTCAGCGACTGGCGTTTGTGTGTGTGCGCGCCTGTGCGTGTGTGTGTATGTTTGGCTTGTAATGAACATACATATACATATGAATATAAAAGAAACGAAGAATGCTTGGAATAGCGGTTCTTCGCAGGGTTCAGGGTATACCCTAGTCGAGCGGTCTCGACTAGAGTTTTCTTACTTGTTTAATTTCGGAAAGTTCAACATTAGAGGGAAGTGCTGCGCAATGGGTTTCGCAGTGTGTTATATATATACATTGCTAACTACTAATTTTTTGTTTAATGTGAGTTATTAATCCTTAAATTAGCACGTATACAGTCCACTTCTTGCCGTATTCTTTCTTCTACATCGTTCGCTCGGTAATGCCCACCTCAGGCTGCTCAAAAGTCCGAAAGCCTTACGGTTCCAAGTCGCACAGACACTTCGTCCGAAACTTCATCGAAGCCTCGTCCAGTGCTAACCAAGTGCACCCCCATCCGCACTTCTACGGCGACTTCTCGAAGCCACAGAGGGTCTCCGACTTCTCGCCCTGCCACTTCCTCCGTCTCCAATCCTCTTAAGAGCATCATCAACAGCTCAGAGAACGCTCCAATACGTCGTTCGAGGCTTGCGAAAGTGAGGCTCTAAGAGGAGAAGTTCCCCTGTATTCAATAAAAAAAGAACTTAAATCCGCATCCACAGGAGCTTCACTGCCCAAACCTTGAGGTGAATCAGATGACGTTGACCAACGTATACGTGCGATGCGGAACTCTTTTCGGAGAACGAATCGAGCCAATGTAGGTTCAGACTGTTCCCACTCCGTGGCCAACATCCTGCAATTTGTTCTCCGCGATCTACAATCGCAATCCATGTCTGGTAGAAGTGGAGAAGCTCTACCAACTAAATTCCAAGACCCGCGGGGAAACAAGAGCAATCGTCTCTAAGTCCCCATTAACGAATGAGGGTTTCCAGTCCACATGGGATAATCTAAATGCGCGGAACGAAAATGATCGACTGTTGATCATGACGCAAACCAAGCAGCTGCTCTAAATTACCATAAATACAAAGGGATCAGGCAAGTCCTTGCGAGAGCTGCAGACGGCTTTTCAAGAATGTTTGACTGCCTTAGAGTGATCGAGAGACTGCAGTCTCATTCTGGGACGATCTCTATAGTGTTCTTGAGTCCACCGAGGATCATAATTCAACTCCAAGTTCAGGTTGTCCTATCAGAGTCCCGAAAATCCGTCACCACCGTGAGGGTCCAAACATATTCTGCAAAGACCCAGGTCCTGTAGACTTTGCAACATCCGATCCGTGTCTGCCCATATTTCCTTGATATGTTTCTTGCACGAAGAGCCGAAGTAATCAGGCAGTAGAGTTTGTGCTTGAACCGCTTCGCTCTGGGTCATCAAGACCAGGACTGCTTCACATATCACACGGATGCACTCCGGCAATGACTCAACCCTGTTGCATTTGATGTCTCATCTTCAGCCTTTCAACTCGCACGAACGTCCATCAACGACTAATCAGCTCTCGAATGCGCAAAGTTATTTTGCGTCCACTCCAGGCCGAGGCTTCCTAAGCACTGCGATCGTAGCGCTCAACCATCGCGATGGAGTTTCATCTCCAAGCATTGATCAATTCCGGAACCGACGCATCCTTCCTGTACGAAAGGTTTTCAAATTGTTCTAGCCACCTTTCTGCCATATCTACGCAGCGGTTTACGGCATGGGACAAAGCGGCGGAGGCAGCACTATAAAGGCATATCTTCTGAAACTGCCCGTTGTGACAGTAAAATTCAGGTGAAGGCTCTAGCTTTAGTCTTCCCCAAACTGACAGTGGCCCACCATTTGCTTTCCCAGACAAGGTGCAATAGACCGTCCACTTGCTGACCCGAGGTTCAGCTCCAATTGAGATGATGATTGGGGTGGACCTCATCCAGCATATCCTTGGGGAATGTATCGAAAACAGCTGGAACGGATCATCAGACTGGAGACCATTTTTGGATGGGTATTATGCGGGCCAATCCTAGCCGATTTACCCAAGGTAAAACTTGATGCGTAGCATCAAAGCTTACGTCATAATTGAACAAGTTTTAAAGGAGACTACCAGGGGGAGAAATGGTCGATATGTAGTTTCATTACTGTTAAAAGATCCGAACAGTGTAGTGTAGTATGTTTAATAACATATTACTAATACCTAACGCAATGTAGAGTATTCAACATATAAATGCGTCACACTTAATAGTTTATACTATATGAGCACATAGCAACACTTGCATAAATATATATAAGGCAAGCGCAAAGATAAACAAACGAAATACGATCAGCCACTTATGTATATGTGGACTGACCAGCAGCGTGGGATATGCCGTGTCTGCACTTTGCCTAAGCCCTATGCTGCATGCTTAATATACATGCCGTATCTATATGCCATCTGCATATACATATATACAAGCATATATATACATCACTTCCTGAGAAAGCACGTCTGCAAACGAATCCTCCCTTAAAAGTCGATTATGACTAGTGATGGCAAAAAATATTTATTAATCGATTATTGAATCATATGATTAAATTTAGCTGCGCAATTATAAATCGTAATTAATCGAACAAAAGTGAAAATAATCGATTAATCAAATGATTTTTTATGTATAAAAAAGTATAAATTGTTTTAATTATTTATTTAGTATTTTATAAGCAACAAGTAAGAAAACTTTAGTCGAGACCGCTCGACTAGGGTGTACCCTGAACCATGCGAAGAATCGTTATTCCATGCATTCTCCGTTTCTTCCATATGCATATGTTTATGTAAGTTAACACGCGCACGGCCGGAGTTGCTGATAGAGCAATTGGGCCGGATGCCGTTGCGAAAGAGTCGCAAGCAGAACCTGACACCACCACGCCTAAGTGGCCTGATCGTCGGAGGGAAGCGTCGACTCAGCAGTCTGCCGGTTGGTCTGCCGGCTCGTCTGCCGGCAGCGGCAGCTATATAAGTACATTCATGTTACGATAAGTTTAGTTTTTATTTGTTTCTCACACAACGCAAAGGAGTTGTAAATAAAAAAGTAATAAGTAATAATTACTTCGGTTTTCATTTGTACGTACAGTTCAACCAACACATTCACACGCACACACAGGCGCATGCACACACAAGCGCAAGTCGTTGCGTCAGCTGTTCTTTGGCTGCTTTGCATGGCAATGCTATGGGAAATTAAATGCTTAATAACTTTTTTTCTAGAGTAACGATTTTGATCAAACTTGTTGGGCGTGATCATGTCATCCATATGTATGTATGTATGTGCCAAGGCACATACGGGACTTACATATTTGAGGCGAAGGGGCCGTGGCACAAAATTTAACAAAAACCGAAATTGCGTAAGGCCCAAATAACACTAAATGCAAAATTTGAAGACTGCAGCTAGAAAGATGAATTAGATAGAATTTTATAGCTGAATTTAGATTTTCGTTTTTAATCGATAACAAGAAAACGATAACAGTTATCGAATTTCTGAAACAAACTCGATATGCGCGCCCTATACAGGGACTTACAAAAAATTTGAAGTCTTTAGCTATTGTAAGCTCTGAGATCGACGCGTTCATACATACGGACAGACGGACAGACAGACAGACAGACGGACAGGGCTAAATCGACTCGGCTTGTCATCCTGATCAAGAATATATACACTTTACGGGGTCTGCCACGCCTCCTTCTGCCTGTTACATACATACGCCTTTCAACAAAAACATACCCTGATTTCCCATTTTCAATGGGTTCAGGGTATAAAAATGCAACGCAGTCAGCTGCTATCCCTTTGTTTATGTGATGTTACTGTCGCTTTCGTCAATTGTGTTTGTATATTATACTTTTTAAATATTATTTTTTATAATTTTGTCTTCTTTTGACAACTTACTATTCTTTGTAAAGGAGATTGTCATAACTGTGTTTTCACGCATGCATATCTTTGATCTTTGGTGCCAAGAAAAGAGCATGTTGATATTTTTGTAATTTTATCATTATTTAGTTGTTTTGTGTTTATAAAATATGCGTTTCAATACAATTATAAAATTTGGTGAGTTATTGGCTCAGAAGCCGTAAATTTTTCAGTTTTGATGTGCCACGCCCCTAGTGGCCGGAGACACATTATTTTTGGCATGTTCATAGAGTGGGTATTCCGGAATATAACTGTAAAGTTTGGATGCTTACATTCTAAAATGGCGAAAGAAATATAGGGTATTTCTGTAAGTCACGCCCTTTTTGGGGCGTAGCAATAATTTTTAGGGAATCGATAGAGGAGGCCCCTAGTAACTTAGCATCCAATTTATGTATAAATTGTATGAGATATATTATATTAGTATCCACGCCCCTTGTGGGCGTAGATACATCCGCTATAGTTTTTCTATTGTGAGATGTTAACCCGAGTATACATACATATATACCAAGTCTCAAGTCTCTGGCATCAATGGTTCTCAAAATATAATAGAATTAGTAAAATCACTATATATTCAGCTCCAATTCGCCACGCCCCTAGTGGGCGTATCGGGAAAATCTTGACACTTTACCTGACGAGAGTATACACGAGTATATATTCCAAATTTCTCTAGCTTCAATAGCGTGGAAATGGATTGCGTTCATACGGACAGACTGGCCGAAGGACGGGCAGCACGGACATTGCACAAAACCAATATACTTTTACACTTCCTGAAAAAGTATAAAAATCCCAGGCCATAGTCTACCCGATATTGAAGACCACTCAGACTTCAATTTAAAAAGGAGACTGCCGCACTTTCCGTCGAAGAAGAGCTCTACTTCAAGGAGAAAAAAGCTGACATAAAGACAACTGATCATAAAATGTGCAATACTAAATTTTCTGTAAAGCACGCCTTTCAATTAACTATGGTGGATGGTAACGTTTTCTGTTATATATGATTGAAAACCTGAAGTCACGAATTTTTTAAAGCATTTATGGCGGTAGCGGAGGGGGTAGGGGAGTTCATCTCTAATATCCAGAAAAAAATTTCAGCGCCTTATCTTTGCGGGAAGTATTTTTGGCCACCAGCCCCATATAGGCGTAACCACAGAGTTATGAGAGCTATATGATATCGTAGTCCGATTTTAATGAAACTAGGGTGTGTGTTAAATATGTGTAACACAGTTTGTGTGAATTTGATTGAAATTGTCCAACGAACAATGATATTGTTGTACTAAAACTATTTTTTGGACCGATCATTCGTATGGCAGCTATATGATATAATGGTTCGATTTGTCTAAATTTCTCACAGTATTTTTATATTTTTTTTTAAATTTTGGCCGCAGCAGTGCAAGTGCAACCACTGTGCGCTGGTTGGCTGGTCCCCTTCGTGATTCGGACCAAGGTGTTCATGCAGCAAATCTGGATGGAACGACGGACTTACCTTTATTTCAATGGCATGCGTTCCTACAGGTTTATCCGGATCTCAGCCGGCTACGTATCCCCAGATAGCTTGAGATCCGTCCTGAAATAGAATGGGACCTACGTGGCTTTTGCCAAGGACCATATGAGTGTCTATCTCTTGACGGCTGAGACCCAAGTGGCCCAGTCGAAATTGTTTTGCTGCCACGACTGGAGATCTGCGGCGTGTTTTTGTTATCCGACTTGTATTCGACAGTAATTCCTGAGCTCCCAAATTGGGAGTCCCAATACGGCCGACATCTTTCCAGTTATGGACTGATTCCCCCATCGTATTGGCCTGGTTCAATAAGCCTCCATGCAGCTGGGTTAGCATTTCCCAGAGCACCAGCGGCCACAGTTGCTCTCAGGTTCAGTCCAAGGACAATCCAGCGGATCTTGCGAATCGAGGAGTCTCTGATGATGATCACTCCGACCAGCCCTCGAATGTTGGCCAGCTTCTCTTTGCGATGTACCGGATGCACTTGAGCAGCGGGACTACATAGTTACACTAGCGCCCAAGGACGACTTCGGCGGGCGATTCGCAAACTACAGTAGAGCCTTAAGGGTCACCGTCGGTGACTTACCGCATATATCCGGCGGTTCGTCGACCCAAAGTCTGTGACGCCTTCCACGGTGCAACTCTGCAAGGACGAGTGGCTAGTCTCAGAAGCAGAAATACGATGTCGAATTCCGAGCACTCTCCGAGAAACTATTACACTTTCAAGTTTCTTGTTAAACTTAACCCCCTTTCTCTACAAATACGGTATCCTTCGTTCATTCGGTAGACTACGAGCGGCTGATGGTGCGCTACCAAGAATTTGATCGAGGTTCACTTACAGGGATGCAACATGCATCAGATGTTATAACACCTGAGTCATTTACAGGCGCCGTCAGCAAACGCAAATGATGGGAGATCTTCCTGAAAAGCGTATTACATTCTCTAGGCATTTCACGCACACCGGAATTGATTTCGCAGGACCTTTCGAGATGAAGAACTACACCGGGAGAGCCTGTTTCGTCTTCGTGTGCTTCAGCACCAAGGCGATCCACCTGGAGGCGAGATCCAGAAAGAAAGCAACTTTCTGGCCGCCACCAAGTAATAAGTCGTGCAAGCCTTCCACCACCGCATCCATTCTTGTCATCGTCCTAGGACTCCCCATGTGGGCGGGCTATAGGAGGCTGGAGTTAAGGGTCTTAAGGCCTTATTCCACAAGGACACATCTAGCATCAAGTATACGTTCGCGGAATTGTCCACTCTCCTCTGTTGAATAGAAGCGTGTATAAACGCTCGACCCATCTCCCTAATGAGTGAGGATCCAACGAACTTCTAAGCATCGAGCTTCGGACACTTTCAACAAGTACTTGAAGGAGCTGCACAAGCGCAGTAAATGGAAGACAGCGATCTTCAGATGGGTGATCTTGCCATTGTTTCCGAGTATAAGCTGCTTAAGACGAGTAGAGTGCGTGAACTCTGGCGACGATGGTTTGGTTCGTGTTCGAACTTCACGTGGGTCTATCCAACAACCCGTGGCAAAGTTCTTCGTGTTGCACAGTGAGCTTTACCCTGCCCCAGCGAAGCATTAACCCCCTCTGTATCCTTTTATGTGCTGTATGAAAGTCCTCCTTCAAGTATCTGTTCATCCAAGCCCCTCGCACCAACTAATCCATTTCCACTTCGATTTCTTGTTCCAGCCCTTCCGCTCTGACTCTCCGACTCGCTCCGACTCGCTGAGAGCGGTGTTCGTCAATCGGTACTACCCAAACTGTCTGGCCCACGATCATTCCAATGGAGCCTATCGACGCTCAGACGGATGTCGCCGGTGTGGGCAACCCCACCACACACTCCTGCACATGGCGGATCGACCTTTTCGGTGTCGATCACAACGCCCAACGCCTTGACCGCCACAGTTCTTGGTCTCCTAGGCGGGGGTCGGTTCAACCCTCCGATCGGACTTCGACATCTCAGGCCCCCACACGCGGGTTATGCGCCCAAAGCATGGATCTCTAATCCTAGATTCAAGATTACTATTTTCTTTCGAATTGCTTTCGATTTCTACGTCTCAGATGAACTCAATTTCAAATCATCTGTTTTAATTAATGACGACTTATTCATTTCTAAATCATCCCCTTTTTGTGTACTTGCGGATATTCATCACATTGTATCACTATCCTTAAGTATTCCTCGAATTTGTGAATCTATACCACCAAAATCATGTCGTTGTTACAAGTGTCATTTTGTTTTTAACGTCTAAATATTCCATAGCCCAGTCAAATTTTAACATTTTAAATTGTCGTTGCTATGAGAATTACTTTATGCGTTGCAAAAGGCACTTTGTTCGTGACCCTAAAATATGGTATTCCTTTGTGAATTTGAAGCGTAAGTCTTCTATTTACCCGCAATGATAATGATTCCTCTAATCTTTTTGCCCTTTTTTTCAATCAACTTATTCATCTGTAGATCCCTATAAAACTTCATAGCCTTATTTCATTTCTTCAACAAATATTATTAATGCTTCAAAAATTTCAATTGATTCTCAGTCATTCGGTCATTGAAATCATCTTTCTCTCCCGGAGCTGATAATATTCCCAGTGGAGTACTTCCCTTCAGTTACCTTTATTAAAGCTTTTTAACTTATACCTGGAAACCTATGTGCTCTCTTCTTTTTGGAAAGAGTATTTCATTATCCCTCTATATAAGCGGGAGATCTGCCATTTCCAATTACAGGGGTACGAAACTACCTTTCCTTCGGAAGTTATTTGAAAAAATAATAACAACAACTTAACAACTTTTTGTAAATCAATTATTTCACCTTGTCAACACTTGTTTGTTTTAAATCCCTTTCCTTGTAAATGACAGTTTTTAAATAAAATACAAACTGATGTTATATATACAGATTTCAGTAAAGCATTTAATTCCGTTCCGAAGTATTACTTCAAAAAATTGACCTTATAGGTTAATGAACTTTAGAGTTGTGTTGAGAACAGCATTTTCGCAACAAGTTTTCGTCTTGTCAGGTGGACCTCAGAGTATTCATCTAGGATCTTTATGTAGGCAGATGACGTAAAACTTTGTTTTTCGTATTCGAATTCTATCGACAATCTATGTTTACAAGATGACCTTAATTCCTTTCAAATTTGGTGTTTGACCAATCGGTTGCATTTAAACTGTTCTAAATGTATGACGAAGACCTTCTATCGTACTACTCCATATATTGCTCATTACTCAATTAATAATAATTCCTTGCAACGCATTTTTTAAGTCAAAGATTTCGGTGTACTCTTTGGCTCAAAAAATCCGTTTCACTCATATCTCAAACATGATAAATTCAGCCAAAAATGTTCTGGGCTTCATTAAACGTTGAGCAGAAGAGTTCAATGATCCCTTTGTAACCAAACATCTTTATATTTCAATATTTTAGAATATTGTTTAATTATATGGTCCCCACAGTATAAATTGAATTAGGATCGTATTGATTCGGTCCGAAGAAGGTATCTTCTTTTGCCCTACGGAATCTAGTCGGCTTCTTATTGATCTTCCTTCATTAATAAATTTTAGAACAATTCTTGGGATTGATTAGGGAATGTCAGTCCGTATGTATAAGCGCGTCGATCTAGAAATATATAAGAGCTAGAGACTTGAAATGTATGTCTTTAGGTTCCTGTATAGCACGCAAAGATCGAGTTTGTTAAAAAAAATCTATGACTATTTCCATTTTAATGTTATCGATTAAAAACGTTATCGAAATTCTGTTATTAAATTATATCTCCCACGTCTTTTGGTGAAAATGTATGTAACAGACAGAAGGAGGCTTGGCAGACCCGATAAAGTATATATATCAGGGAGACAAGCCGAGTTAATTTTGCCCTGTCCGTCTGCCCGTCCGTCCGTCCGCCTGTCCGATCGTGTATAACACGAACAAATCGAGTATGTTTAAAAAAATCGATAACTGTCATAGTTTTAATGTTATCGATTAAACCCCGACAGCGTTATTTAGTTATAAAACTCTATCTAATTCATCTTTATAGCTCAGTTATTGAGTCAAATGCACAGTTAGGAGACTGTGTGCTTGTGCATGCGTCTCTGTGTGTGTAATTGTTACTTTCTACATACATATAAAAGTAACGGTGAATGTTAGCGGTTCTTAGGAATCGCGTTCTTCACAGGGCAGTTTCGACTCTTACTTGTTTGTTGTTAGTTTTATATCTATTATATGCAATTTTTATTTTTGTTAAATTTTGGATAGCGGCTCAAAATTTACCCAAATATTTAATAGTTGCACATAAGGCCAAAATATGAACGAGTTAAAATTTTTATTTTGGAATAAAAATTTAATAAAACAAATAGATCATATGCTTTAAATTTCATTCATATCCATTAAGTCTCTCTGAAGTTAGTAAACAAAACGTTTGGCCAATCGGCAAGCATTTGTCATCAGCAGCGCTAAGCACAGTTTTCCTATACGTGTGCACACACACACATTGAACGGCGTGCCTCTAGCAAATTCTAAGAAACGCAAATTATTGTACATAGATGGCCTTTTAGTTTGCGAATTATCAGCTGCTCTATCAAATGGTGACGCTATTGGCTAAAAATTTTTAATTGAATTGATTTTAATTTTGTGAGTATTTGCAAACTCTGCGGTATTTTGAAAAAAAAAAAACGCAGATAGTGCGACTAGAGTTTTCTTACTTGTTTCCTTTGAACTCTCTTTTCCATTAACCCGTGCTTTTAGCTTTTCTTAGAGAAATCACTCAAAATGCCTAAACATGATAAGGATAAATTTGAAGATCTGGCAAATCTTCCACTTATTAATTAGTTATTTTATTGTATAATATATTTTATATATACTTTTCATGTATTTCGTTGTTTATTAATCGTTATAGTTAAGCTCGTTTTAGAATTTAGTTTTTAAGTTTCCTATAACGCTTCTATCTTCCATAGTTCAATAATACTGCTGACCATACAGGGCTGTGAATTGGGGCATAGCTGGCCGGATTGGCAAATAATATAATATCCTCATCAGCTTGGTGATATTTTTTAAATATAACAGACAAATATTTCAAAAATATCACCAAGCTGATGATAGGCTATAAACAAATTTGTTTAGATTATCTTTAAGTTGTCTCTTGTACGTCAATTCCTTTTAAATAAATAGGAGCTAGAGACGACATTTTTTGGAGGTTCTTGTAAAGCACGCGCAGATCGAGTTTGGTTCGAAAAAACGATAACTTTTTATACCCTGAACACATAAAAGTGGGAAAACAGGATGTTTTTTTAAATGTATGTAACAAGCAGAAAGCGTGGCAGTCGTGGGCGCCCCGACTATGGGATACCCTGAATTCCGCGAAAAACCGCAATTCCGAACATTCACAGTTTAGTTTGGATGACTATCGAATAAAAATATATTGCTTTTTTTAGTTTAACTTTAATTATCATTTTATATCACCAATGTGCATATTTTTAAATTGAAATACATAACTACTCATACATATACAGAATATATTTACAGCAAGAGTAATAATGAGATATTGTGATACATTAAAAAGACGATTAATTTGCTTCATTCTATTACCTACAAGTGATCCTTTAAGCAAAAATATAATAGGTAATACCACTGAAACAATACTATTTTGAATTTTTTGGTCCTCCTTCAGATAAAGTACCTCGATTATTATACATAGCAAAACGGGAATAAAAAGAGAATGTGAAACATAAAATGTTAAGATGTAGCCTAAAATTGAAGCTAGAAAAATGTGAATCCTGCATCTTATAAATTTATTAGTGGTGCTGTAACTTCTTGTCGAAAAGCTGGTAGTTGAAAAAAAAAGCTCCTGAGGAAATCCACCTCCGATCGGAGCATTTGGCTCAACTTCTGGATCTGAGTAATCCAAAACTTCTGTTGCAGCAACATCTGTAATACAAATGCAAACTTTATTTTTAGCAAGCCTAATTTATTTTTGTACAAACATACAACAGTATATACACTGTGCAACTAAAGTCACCGTACCCCCGATACATTTTTACAAAACACGCTGTAACTTCGTCAAATTTTCTACGAATATACAAATTTTATTGTGGGCTTTTAAAATAATCTATTAACTACGCAACACAATTTAAATATTAAGAAGATTTTATTTCAGTCAAATGCTATACTTAAAAAACTAAACAAACTCAAGAATTTACGGTTACTAAAGTCCACATACTTTTACTACTAATACGAACTAACTTACTATAAAAATAATATTACTAATTACAATTACTAACTTAATATCTATTAGGGTATTTTAATCACCTCTTGGAGGCGGTTTGGCATTGACATCACTAATTTTTCTATGTAATATGCGTCCAACGCGCAACACTCTTGATGCAATGCCTCTTTTTGGAGCATTTTTTGTGCTTCTGAATTTTTTTCAAGCATATTCCACACATTCTCTATCAGTTTTATGTAGGGCGTCTCCAACGAATGAGGCGATTTTTAGGCGGTATCGTATTAATAGTGTTACGTTTAAGGTCCTATAAGAACCTATAAGAGCTAGAGACTTGAAATTATTTATGCAGGTCCCTGTATAGCACGAAAAGATCGAGTTTCTTAAAAAAATCGATAACAATTTTCATTTTATACTCAGTTATATAATTCTATATAATTAATATTTATAGCTAGTCTTCAAATTTGCATTTAGTGTAATGTGAGCCTCATACAATTTCGGTTTTTGTTAAATTTTGGGTGCCACGCCCCCTTCACCTCAAATTTGTAAAACACGTACTTCAAGTTCTAGAGACTTGTGCTTTGGCACATACATACATTCCTTCCCAGTTGTATTTCTTATTCAAAGATCTTCATGTATGCGGATGACGTAAAACTTTGCGATTCTTATTCTAACACAATCAATCATCATTTCTTACAAGATGATCTTAATTCCTTCCAACTTTGATGCTTGGCCAATAGGTTGCGTTAAAAATGTTCTAAATGTATGACAATGAACTTTTGTCGTACTACTCCATACATTGCTAATTATTCACTTAATAGCGATTCTCTGCAACGCATTTTTTCTGTCAAAGATCTTGGTGTACCGAAATTCAAAAAATCGCTTCGATACTCTTATCTCAACCATTGTAAATGAAGCCAAAAGTGTTCTTGGCTTCATTAAACGTTGGGCAAAAGAGTTCAATGTTCCTTTGGTAACCAAACTGCTTTATGTTTCGCTGTTACGACCTATTTTAGAATACTGTTTAATTATCTGGTCTCCACAGCATAAAGTGTACCAGGATCGTATTGAATCGGTTCAAAAACAGTTTCTTCTCTTTGCTCTCAGAAATCTAAATCCGTCTACCGCCTTATCATAGTCGTCTCCTTCTTATTGATCTTCCTTCATTAATAAATCATAGTACAATCCTTGCGATTGCTTTTCTACATAATTTGATCGTAGGTAATACTGATTCGTCCTTCTTGTTAATGAAACTTAATTTCTCGGTTCGTTCAAGAACAACTAGACACTTTCGTCCGTTGCATTTATCACTGCTCACGTCGGACTACTCGTTGCACAGTACATTTCATGTATTATTTGCGAATTATAATGAATTATATCACGTTTTTTCCTCTGAACTCTCTCTTCCTCTAATCAAATCCTTGCTTTCAGCTTTTCTTATCAATCATGATCATTAAGGCATATCTGCCAATACAAAATTTATTATATATATTATTAATATATTATTAATTTTCTTTGAATGCCTCTATCATCAATTCTCTTTAGTTCAATAATATCACTGACCATGTAGGGCTGTGAACTGGGGCATAGCTGGCCGGACTACCAAATAAAATACCCCCATGGGCTTGGTGATATTTTGAATCATTTAATCTGTTTGCTCTTAGGCTTTAAACAAAATTGTTAGTTTGTGTTTAAGTTGACACTCGATTTTGTCAAGTATTTTTTAATAAATAAAATAAATAAAATATGAATAACATGATCACGCCCTCCAAATTTGATCAAATGCGTTCGTCTACAAATAAAGTTATTAAACATTTAATTTCCCATAACATTGGCATACAAATAGTAGCCCAAGCACAGCTGACGCTGCGAAATGGTGAATGCCCGGAATAGCGGTTCTTCGCAAGGTTCAGAGTATCCCCTAGCCGAGCGGTCTCGATTAGTTTTCTTACTTTTTTTTTTTTTTTTTTTTTTTTGGGCTTAGATCTTCTGCAGATTTTCTCCACACGCGTAGGCGCCCGTCCGAGCCAAAAATAGTGTATTTTGACTCATCTGAGAAGATCGCCTTACGCCAAAAGTCAATTGGCTTGTGTACATAGGCCTTAGCAAATTCCAAGCGCTTCTTCCGATTCGTTATATTTACGAATAGCTCCTTGCGAATGTTCAACTTAAAGTTATATGATTTTATGGCGTTGTTGCTCAATGTGATGCAATGTGGACAGCACATGAAAATGGATCGTTGTACACCATATGCTTTATTTTACAATTGTCGCGATCTGATAGTGCAGATGGCCGACTAGATCTACTATTATTTTTTATGCGCCCCCCGTATTTAAAACGGTTAATACGTTTTGGATGGTCGACTTGGATCTGGACATTATTTTGGCTATCTCTGCTTATGATTTTTGGTCCGTTGTGTGGAACTGGAGGATCCGCCCACGTTCTCCCCGTTACTTTTAAGAAGATCGTTGGCGCCGTTGGTACGAAACAGTAAAAGTACGTAGACTTTAGTAACCGTAAATTCTTGAGTTTTAGTTTTTACTAATATCATTTGACTAAAATAAATTGTTCTTATTATTTAAATTGCGTTGTGTTGTTAATGGAGTATTTTAAAAGTCCACATCAAAATTTTTAAATTCGTACAAAATTTAGTTGCACAGTGTATATGTGCATATGTACATACACTGCCAGCCACTTGAATAAGTACAGCCTAAAATTGTTTTTTTTTTTTCATTCTGGCATTTAAATACTCTTTAATTTATAATGAAAGTTTAATGATTTCTCATTAAAAAACATACATAAAGTTGTCAATTTGTTTAGTTAGGAAAAAATTAATTACAAAGAAAATCCAAAAAATCGATGTTTTTTTCGGTCACTTGAATAAAAACCAGAGCTCGCAAATAACAGTTGAGCATTTTGCGCGGTCTTCGAATAACAGTTTTCACTGAGTATTTGACGAAAATGTTGGCGAGCGACCGAAAAACCCCGGTCTTCGCTCAGTTCGCTCGCGCTCGGACTACAACCGTTTTTTTCGTTTCTCATTTGTTGCGGTCAGACCGCGAGCGAACGCTTGAGTAAAATTAAGAAAAAGGTCTTTGAGCGACTGATGCATGTTCATGTCCGATGCAAACGTACTTTGTGTATTGTATTATTCAAAGTACGCAAAATATTCTTGCGTCGCAAGTTTGTATCTTACATTTACTAAATATTTTAATTTTTTAATGATATCAAGCTTAAACTGCCACATTTAAATGCTCTTGCACAGGTAGTTCTAACCAGCAACTTATTTTTAGCCCTGCATTTCATATTAAATGAACTGTGAAGTTCAATAAGCGCAGACAATTTAAATGTATAATTAGTTATTTAACTTAACAATAGTCAGTATAAATTTAGTACTAGTTAAATAACATCTTAATACCAAAAAAAATAATGTTTTTCCAACAAGGCAAATTAATGTAAGAGTGCCAAAAGACCTTTTGCATTGACTTTTTCGGTCATTTGCTCACTTGCTGAGCCTCAGCTCGCGAACAAAAAATTTTCCGCTCGCGAACAGATGCTCAGCAATAACGATCGAGGCAAAAAACCCAAAAAACAACCCTCATGCGAAGACCGATTCAGACATGAAAAAATCGCTCTTGCTCAGAGCAAGAGCGGAATATTTTCTATTTTTCGCTCCTGCTCTGACTATGAGCGTGACGAAAAAACGCTCAACTGTTATTTGCAAGCTCTGATATAAACACTTGGTAATACTGTTTGATTATTAGCAAAGACGATAAACAAAATTAAGTTTTAATTTTTTTAGATTAAGTTTATATTTATAACGTTTTCATAGTGGGCGGACAAATTTATTTTTTAAAGGATTACATATTTTATTTTCCAAAAATTTATTTGAATATTGATATTCATACACACATACAAATGTACAGTGAGTCAAAAAACTATAGGCACACTTATAAAACCAAACTTAACTTTTCTTCCACTATAGCAAAATAAACAAGTAAGAAAACTCTAGTCGAGACCGCTCGACTAGGGGATACTCTGAACCCTGCAAAGCACTTCTATTCAAAGTAGAGGTGGGCATGGGCTGGGCTTTTGTCGGGTACCCGTGGGTATGGGCTGGAAAATCTAATTTCGGGTTGGGTGCGGGCGGGTATGGGTTAGGACGCTCAGCCCGAAAAACCCGAAAATAAATTTGGATACATGAAAACGGAATTGTTAGATATTTAAATATTTTTCTTTCTCAACTTTGTGTAATTTAAGTACTGTTTTGATGAAAACGTAATCCTTTATAAAAAAAATGTAATTTAAGTGCTGTTTTGAAGAAAACAAAGGAAGTAAAAAACATTTTGCTATAGCTTAATTGGAAGAAAAGTTATGGCACATCAAAGTTTGATTTTCCAAGTGTGCCAATATTTTTTGAGTCACTGTACGTGTAGAAACTGCATATTTCTGCACGAATACATTTTTATGTACATATGTATGTATGTATGAACATGTGCCATAACTTTTCTTCCAATTAAGCTATAGCAAACACATACATACACGTACATATACATATATTTTTTGGTTTCAAATAAGGGCACGATTGAGTAACACTAGGTCCCTGCAAGCATTTGGAAAACTGTTTTAACAGAAATCGTCTTGATGAGTCTTTTTTGAGTCCCCTTGACGATTAAAAAATGACTAATCTCCTGGGCGATCGAAAGAAGACTCATAAATGACCCTTCCATATGCTCAAAGTATGATTGGTTTGGAATACAAAAACGAAATGCAAAGCAATCGCCAAATGAGCATGCAGGTGATTAAAATATGATCATTGCTTGGCACTTTTTCTTCAGCACATGCCGAAATGTGTAAATTTAGTCATTCGATCGTGAAAGTGCAAGTAAAGTGCAAGTGCAAAGTGCGAACAATATATCAATTATAACAAATAAAGAAGTGATTATGTCAGTCAAACAATTGCGTCACGTGGCCAAAAGAGAGGCTTATAAACTATTAATCTAATATCGAAATTTGGAAATGATGGGCCCACACAATTTATTAGAGCTGCGATCAGAAAAGTTTTTTCGGAGTAATACATATAAATAATATTGTAAATATTTTTGTTATTATCTACATTATGAATTTCTATTACTGTTTTTGTTATTTTTTGTTTTGAATTTCTATGTTTTGTTTTGAATATCTATTTACTTTTTTTTGTTATTTTTTAAGATAACATATGTATAGTAAATAAAAATTATATTAAACAAAATTATTATCGTTGCGAATTATTGAAAATTTCATTCGAATATGAGTCAGGAATAATTAAATTTTGACTCGTGGAAGACTCTTTTATGATTAAAAGATGACTCGTGGAAGGCTCTTTTATGATTAAAAAAAGAGTCATAAGCGACTCATCAAGATGAGTCGCGGCTAGGGTACCATTTTCTCCCGACAGAACAATCTTTTATGATCAGAAAATGAGCGCAAATATGACTATTTTCAATCGTCGCGCGACTCATAAAATTATGCTCTGTTAACTTCAAAATGCTTGCTGGGGTTATGCAAAACGATCCGTTAAGTTAACAGTGAAACGTCACTCTTCCCAAAATTCGCTAGTGCGCGCCGAACTTTGTATGAAAATTCACGAGTTTTGACACTGTTATCTATCTTATAGCCAGCAGACAAAATAAAAACTTAATCGGTCGCCTGTTCCTAGTTATGAAAAGATTCAGCAATCTAGCGATATAAGGGTTTTAATCATTTTTTTAGTTCTAAGCCGTTTTTTCCGGTTATTGCTCAGGTAATCTTCTGACCGCTTACACTTTTGTGTTGAATAGCTTCACACTTTATATTCCAAGGCTTTAATTAACAAAACTAAATAGTATTATTAAGTATTATTCGTTTCCCATCTGCTTTCTGTCAATATATATTGAAAATCTGATGGCTAACGACGATGAGCAGCATTGTTAGCTTCTGCCCAGATATCTGGCGGTGGTTCCGGCAGATTTTCGCTTTCTTGTGCCTTCAAGCTAAGAACCATACATCGTATTCGATTTTATTATTAATACACATGTTTTATTCCATTAATTTGGATGATTCAGACACTGCAGCAGGCGTAAACAGTAGTTTTATAGATATACCTTCAATGTGTATTAAACATAAATATTTTGGTGTATTGGCATAAATAGGCATTACTCATGGTGAAAATCTAGTCAATTCCGCCTTTTAACCATTAATTCTGACTTAGTATCCACTTTGGGCACATCATTGCTGCTCCCGAATGTCCTCTCAGTTCTTACCTTTTTTCTACTTAGTTTTTTTACTTTAATGCAATAAAATGATGGATTGACCATTCTTATGGTGCCTATTAGTCAAATTGGGTACTAAATGCTTTATTTAGATTGGTTTGGAGCACTTGCTGGGTGTGAATTAAAGTGCCCGCCAAACTTCAGTTGGGATAACAGGGCAGAATGGGAAACTGTGACGTCCAAAGACCCCAGTTAGTTAACAGATAAAGTAAAGGAACTCGTCTTTGCATAACCTGTGGTATCTTTTAACAGTGAAATAAGGGTATTGAAATTACTCTTCACAAAATTTTATATGCATACCAATAGAAATATTTCTCGTAATAGTATGTATAATATACATACATATGTACATACGGAATGCAAACGTACATACATACATACATATATAATAGGCAATAGTGATAAAAAAAAAGGACCCAATGGACCCGTATCATACCCGTATGATTGCTTTCTGCAGCTTTAACTCCTCCATTTAATTTTTCTAAACGGGCTTTGGCAGATTCTAAAATTTTCTTTCGACGGACTTCTCGTCGTAATTCTGTTGCACTTAATCGGGAAGTTTGGTCTACAGGCGTTTCCATTTTACTTAAATTTGATTATCTGGAACAATTTGCGTTCTGTTTTAGTACTTTTGATGGAACTAATGACAGATTTTGTAGCAGGGTCAATATAACGTCTAATAAAGAGACTAAGTAACAGTTCCACAGTTACAGTGACAATTTATAATATTAGTTTTCGGCATTAACTCCTAACTCCAAAATGTATTCTTAAAAGACGAACTATAAATGACAAAAGAAAGAAGAATGTTGACAATGTAAAATAAACGAACAAGAAAGCTCTAGTTGAGATAGCTTGCTAGCAGATCCCCTGAAACCTATATAGAACCGTTAATCCGAACATTCCCGTTTATTATACCATGAACCCATTGAAAATGGAAAATCAGAGTATAATGGTTTTGTTGAAGCGTATGGCAAAAGGAGGCGTGGCAGACCCCATAAAGTATATAAATATTATTGATCAGGGAGACAAGACGAGTCGATTTAGCCATTGTCCGTCTGCCTATCTGTGCGTATGCATGAACGAGTCGATCTGAGAACCTACAAGTCCTAGAGACTTGTACCTGTATAGGGAGCGCATGTCGAGATTGTTTCAGAAATCGATAACTATTTTAACCGAAAACCGAATATCAAAGGGTGAAAGTTAATCCAGATATTAAATGCGACGAGTCTCTAGATTTGGGTAAGTCCCTGCCGTAACCTGACGACAAGCAAAGTGAATACGTTGAGAAGCAGCAACATCTGCTTACGAAATTTATGAGCCTTATGTCGATAGTTCGAAACACTATCACGCTGTTCTTATTATCAGAAATAAGATCAGAGGCAGTTTTAAATTTCAAAGTTATTATAGCTAGACTCGATTTTACGTACTCGGATAAGACACCTGTACGAGTTATTTTACAAAAACTTGGTACGCTCAGACAAGGTGAGCTTACTCTTTAGAATATTTCGACGAGGTTGAGAAGACATTGACTTTTCTCACAAATAAATCAAGCATGACCCATGACACTGCGGCAACAGTTACTCTAAATGAACAATTCAGGAAAGATGCTCTCCATTCCTTCGTTGCTGGTTTGAAAAAGTGTCTTGAACCTGTAGTATTTCTTGCCCAACCAGAAGATCTACCCACAGCTTTAGCGCTAGCTCAGGAAGGTGAATATTCAGAATAACAATGGTAAAACAAGTAAGAAAACTCTAGTCGAGACCGCTCGACTAGGGTATACCCTGAACCCTGCGAAGAACCGCTATTCCAAGCATTCTTTGTTTCTTTTATATTCATATGTATATATATGTTCATTACAAGCCAAACATACACACACACACAAACTCCAGTCGCTGAGTCAGCTGTTCTTTGGCTGCTGTTTGCATGGATATGTTATGGGAAATTAAATGCTTAATAACTTTTTTTCTAGAGCAACGATTTTGATCAAACTTGTTGGGCGTGATCATGTCATCCATATGTATGTATGTGCCAAAGCACAAGTCTCTAGTATTTGATATACGGGACTTACAAATTTGAGGCGAAGGGGCGTGGCGCCCAAAATTTCACAAAAACCGAAATTGCGGAAATCCTAAATATCACTAAATGCAAAATTTGAAGACTCTAGCTAGAAAGATGAATTAGATAGAATTTTATAGCTTAATTTAGATTTTCGTTTTTAATCGATAACAATAAAACGATAACAGTTATCGAATTTATGAAACAAACTCGATATGCGCGCCTATACAGGGACTTACAAAAAAATTCGAAGTCTCTAGCTATTGTAAGTTCTGAGATCGACGCGTTCATACATACGGACAGACGGACAGACAGACAGATGGACAGACGGACAGACAGAAAGAATATATATACTTTATGGGGTCTGCCACGCCTCCTTCTGCCTGTTACATGCATACGCCTTTCAACAAAAACATTATGCCCTGAATTCCCATTTTCAATGGGCTCAGCGTATAACAAATCAGGGAAATTATTCGCAGAACAGTAGACCCCAAAGCAGCAATAACAACAACGCAAATGGCCAACCAAAATCTCAAACAGGCCTGAGCAGAAATCTTCTAAGCAACGTTTCCAGCCTCGAGAACAATATTAGGCATCAACGTCACGTTTCCGACATCCAACCAATTTCAACAACAAAACCAATTCCACTCAGAGTTGACAAAAAGTCAAATACTCTGCTCAAGAGCAAGACACTGATGATAATGATTATCGGTCCTTAGCTGAAGAGAATTGCCAAACATATGATGACGATGTAACCAATGACTCGTGTAATTTTTTAAGAATAGGTCCTTCCTCCCGTACATCGAAGAGGATGTAGGGAACGGACTAGTTCTCAAACTACTAATTGATACCGGAGCATCCAAGAACTACATAAAATCCTTGTCAGATTTAAGAAATATGACTCGTGTAGAAAAACCTTTCCATTCACGGAGGCACACAAATTTAAAAAAAATGTCCGATTGTTCAACAAAGCAACTTTCTTTTTCTTGTTTGCTTGATTTTGATGTTTGATTTTGATGGGGTTTAGATTTTCTTATGCAAGTCGATTTACATATTGACTTAAATACCGGTACATTTAGATACAATGGCGGCACACGGTCGCTTATATTCAAAACATGTCCACAAGTTAACTTTACCCAAGTTGACGATTCTGATCTTCCAACAGTAATGAGAGAACCTTTTAATGCAATGATCAATAAAAAGTCAAATGCGTTTGCAGACCCAAACGAGTCTCTCCCCTACAATATCAACACTGTGGCCACTATCCTAATGGATGATGAGCCAGTGTACTCAAAATTATAGCCATGGGTGTAGTCGACTTTGTAAATTCTGAAGTTCAACAACTCGAAGGTAATATAATTCGGCCATCACGATCACCTTACAAAACCCCTATTTGGGTTGTGGATAAAAAGGGTGTGAATGACAAATATCCTATACCGGCCATCTCGACAATACTGTCGAACATAGCCCAATTTTTCACCACATATGACCTAAAGTCAGGATTTCACAAAAAAACGACACAGAAAAAACGGCTTTCTCTGTAAATATCGGCAAATAAGAGTTCTGCCGACTCCTCGTTGGCCTGAAAAACGATCCAAGCATATTTCAGAGAGCCATAGCCGATGTATTGAGGGAGCAAATAGGAAAAACTTGTTACGTCTACGTTGACGACGTAACAATTTTCTCCGAAAGTAAAGAGGATAATGTCATGTACATTGACTGGGTCTTAAAAAGCCTTTACGAAGCTGGCGTGAGAATATCCCAAGAAAAATTTAATTTTGTTTAAGAAAACTGTAGAATATTTGGGCTTTGTCGTAACTAGAGACGGTGTTAAAACATCGCACGAAAAAATACAGGCAATTTCAAACTTCAAACCACCTGTTGAACTGTTGGCACTCAAAAATCTTCGGAATTACCTGTACGGAGTTTATTACCTAAACTTATTTACCTATCATCAGCCTTTGACCTTTGCAGTATCTGATCGCAATACAAACGCCAAAATAAAGCACTGGAAAGCATTTATCGATTAACATATCGCTAAACTGACTTACAAACCTGCCAATGAGAACACTTCAACACTTCTGCAACTTGAAAACCTATTCATACCATTAACTGCGATAATGAAAGATCTTTAAATTCAGAAACAGTTAAGTCCACTTTGTCAAACTTTCATATTCAGATTGCAAATGCACCTTCTTCCCACAGTGTCTCGAACGGTCAAGTCGAACGGTTCCACAGCACCTTATCAGAAATTGCGCGCTGTATGAAATTAGATAAACAAATAAGCGAAACAGTCGATATGATATTTCTTTCCACAATAGAATAGAATAGAAATGAAACCGATTGATATCATTCACTGATATCAGATTTCAATATAGAATACTAATAAAGATAACAGAAAGATTCCAAAAGCCAATTGACATCATTCACTCACAGACTGCTCGACTAGGAGATCCCCTGAACCTTGCGAAGAACCGCTATTCGTAAGAGCCCCTAACATTCTCCGTTACTTTTACGTGTATGTAGCAAGCAACACACACACACAGACGCTCGCACAAGCACACAGTCTGCTAACTGTGCATTCTGACTCAGGCTGCAAGGCGTCTATAATATGAGAAATTAAATGCTTAATAAGTTTTTTCGCAGACTAAAGTTTTTGATCAAACTTGCAGGCCGTGATCATGTCATTCATATATGTATATGTATGTGCCAAAGCATAAGTCTCTAGTACTTGAAATACGTGTTTTACAAATTTGAAGCGAACCGAAATTGTGCAAGGCTCACATAACACTAAATGCATAATTTGAAGACTCTAGGTATAATTATGAATGAATTAGATAGAAATTTATAACTAAACAAGTAAGAGTGCTCTAGTCGAGACTGCTCGACAAAGAGATCCCCTGAACCCTGCGAAGAACTGCGATTCCTAAGAGCCGCTAACATTCTCCGTTACTTTTATATGTATGTACATATGTAGCAAGCAATACATACACACACACAGACGCACGCACAAGAACACACACAGACGCAGGCACCAGCACACAATCTGCTAACTGTGCTTTATGACTCATCAGCATCGCTGCTGCTGCAAGACGCCGATAATATGAGATATTAAATGTTTAATAACTTTTTTTCTAGTCGAACGATTTTGATCAAATTTGTGGGGCGTGATCATGACATTCATATGTGTCTATGTGCCAAAGCACAAGAGCCAAAGCCAAAGCCAAGCCAAAGCTCTAGTACTTGAAATACGTGATTTAGCAATTTGAGGCGAAGGGGCAATTTGAGGGCGTGGCATCAAAAATTTAACAAAAACCGAAATTGCAGAAGGCTAACACTAAATGCCAAATTTGAAGACTCTAACTATAAAGATGAATTAAATAGAATTTTATAACTAAATGAAGATATCGGTTTTTAATCGATAACATTAAAACGATGATAGTTATCGAATATTTGAAACAAACTCGATCGAATCGTGATATACACGAACTTCCAAAAAAAATTTGAAGTCTCTAGCTCTTATATCTTCTGAGATCGACGCGTTCAAACATACGGACAGACGGACAGACAGACAGACGGACAGGGCTAAATCGACTCGGCTTCTCTCCCTGATCAAGAATATATATACTTTATGGGGTCTGCCACGCCTCCTTCTGCCTGTTACATACATTTTCACAAAACCATTATACCCTTTTTTCCCATTTTCAATGGGGTCAGGGTATAAAAACGATATCGGTTTTTAGTCAACATTAAAACTACGTCAGATATCGATTTTTTTAAACAAACTCGATCTGCGCGTACTATACATGAACCTTAAAAAAGTCTCTAGCTCTTATGTGTTCTGAGATCGACGCGTTCAAACATACGGACAGACAGACGGACAGGGTTAAATCGGTTTGTCTCCCTGATTAGGAATATACATCCTATCTACTACTACTAAAACATTGTACCCTTTTTCCCCATTTTCAATAGGTTTAGAGTATAAAAATGTACTTGTGAAGAAAAAAAAAAGGAAAAATCATACCGAAGTCCAATCCCAATCTGAGGAAAACCCAGCTGCTCGAGCCAACCCTGGTGCCGTCATAGAACATAAGAGTCCCGTTGTTCAGTGAGGTGCTCGATCGCGATCGACAACAAGGAACAACGTGCTAACCCTAGCATGGGACCCTACATCCCGATGACCCCTGTGCAGTACGAAAATAGGCCGCATAGGTGCGTCGTCGAACAGGTCCGAAAGTGAGGAAGTCACTTGGATTTTTAGAGATTTTAAAGCATCGAGCTCGATCAGCTCCCGCGAGTAATTAGCTCAAGGCTCAAGGACAGCTTGACGACCGCGCCTGTCTTGGCGTGCCCAGACTTCGAATCTAAGTTTGTGTTACAGACCGACGACAGCGATTACGGTCTCGGACCCGTACTCCCATAGACAGTGGAAGGGCAGGAGCGGGTGATAGCGTACGTCAGCGGGAAGTTACTGCGAGCGGAGATCAATTTTTCAGCGACAGAGAAAGAGTGGCTGGCCATCGTATGGGCGATCAATGTTGGGGAGCTAACTGGAAGGATACATGTTCGAAGTGGTAACGGAACATCTGTAGTTAAAGTGACTGAATTCGATAGAGTCCCATGGGAAGGATCGCCCAAAGGGCACTCGAGTTGCAGAAGTTTCAATTCGATGTTCAGTATCGACGCGGAAATTGAAACGTGGTGGCCGACGTCCTCTCAAGGCAGCTGTTAGAGGTCTGCCAACGCAGTGGCATCGAAGGACATAAAAGCTCGAGGGACGAGCTGCTGTCCGTCCGTCCTTTTTAATGTTGGGACGCCGGCCGCACTTTATGACGAAGTGACTCCAGGAGCGGCGACTATCGAGCTCAGCACGAAAGATTGAGAAGACCGGCTGCGAGAGATCTTCTCAGTAGAAGGCTTCGAGGGATCAAGGGCGGTACTACAATCTCCGCAGGCGTGAGTGAAGATCCCCCCCATACAATTTAAAAACTGAATTTCAATAAAGTTTTTAATCGATAGCATTAAAACGGAACAGTTATCGATTTTTTAACAAACTCGATCTCAATATCAACCCAATACTGAGATGAAATAGTGATTTATTTATATTATGAATGTTGATGTAATGCTGTTTTGTTACACCATTTCCCAATATGAATGCCAATGCTTCTTCAGGAGTAAGAGGGATCAGCTTTTCGGGGATCATTGATTTTCTAAGCGCAGCTAAGTTTTCTGGTTCTTCTTCCCTGGCAACTTTCAGAACCTTCAATAATTCATCCTTTGTGGCTTTCTTCACAGAAAGTGATGCGGGATGTAATAAATGACGCGTGGAAAATTGTGTGCCTGTTGAAGGGTAAGATGCTAATTTTCTTTTTGATCTTATTCCGGCATCGGAATAGGTCAGTATTGGCCTGTCCATTATAAATGAAGCTGGTTCCCTCACCTGCTCATACAAAAAAATTATTTTCATTAACGATTGCATATCGACAATTGGTGCTGGTATTTAAACAGCTGACATCAGTTTCTGGTCAACTTTAAACAAAAAAATTGAAATTGCATAAGCCCAAAATTAAATTAATTTTTATACCCTGAACCCATTGAAAATGGGAAATCAGGGTATAATGTTTTTGTTGAAATGTATGTAACAGGCAGAAGGAGGCGTGGCAGACCCCATAAAGTATATATATTCTTGATCAGGATGACAAGCCGAGTTGATATAGCCATGTCCGTCTGTCCGTCTGTCCGTCCGTCTGTCCGTATGTATGAACGCGTCGTTCTCAGAACCAACAATAGCTAGAGACTTGAAATTTTTTATGTAGGTTCCAGTATATCACGAAAAGATCGAGTTTGTTTCAGAAATTCGAAAACTGTTATCGTTTTTTTGTTATCGATTAAAAACGAAAATCTAAATTAAGCTATAAAATTCTATCTAATTCATATTTCTAGCTGGAGTCTTCAGATTTTGCATTTAGTGTTATGTAAGCCTTACGCAATTTCGGTTTTTGTTAAATTTTGGATGCCACGCCCCCTTCGCCTCAAATTTGTAACTCCCGTATATCAATTACTAGAGACTTGCGCTTTGGCACATACATACATATGGATAACATTATCACGCCCAACAAGTTTGATCAAAATCGTTTGTCTAGAAAAAAAGTTATTAAACATTTAATTTCCTATAACATTGCCATGCAAACAGCAGCCAAAGAACAGCTGACGCAACGACTGGCGCTTGTGTGTGTGCGCGCTTGTGTATGTGTGTGTGTATGTTCTGTTTGTAATGAACATATATATACTTATGTATATTAAAGAAACGGAGATTGCTTGGAATTGCGGTTCTTCGCAGGGTTCAGGGTATACCCTTGTCGAGCGGTCTCGACTAGAGTTTTCTTACTTGTTAAATTTGTAACCAATAGCGCCATCTATCGTTTGATTCGTGATAACAGCGGGTAATACGCAAACCACAACTCCATCTAGTACAAATACACTAAAGCTTGACGGTATTTGATAGATGCACGCAATTCTATGCCTATGCTTAGCGTTATAATTTAAATTAAAATTTTCGCTACTAATCGATAACATTAAAATGGGAACAGTTATCGATCGAACAAACTCGCAGTTAACGCAGAAACTGTGCTTGGGAAATTAAATGTTTTTATGATTAATGTTTATTTTTGTAGAAGGATTTTTTAAATCAAGTTTTCACTATGTCATTCATATGTGTGTATTTGCCTCAGCATAAGTCACTATCTGAAATACGTGACTTGCAAATTTGGGGGAAGTGGGCGTGACATCTCAAATTTAACAGAAACCAAAATTAAAGGCAAAATTTGAACGCTCTATCTACAATAAGAGAAATTTATAATTGAATATCGATTTCATTTTTAAAACATTAAAACGGACTTACGCGTGCAGGTCTACTCAATTCTTTTGCTATTCCCGTTTTTAAATGCATTTGGTTTACATAGAGGGAGTCGCCGTTTAAGTCATCCAGCCCTAAGCTTCTATACGCGCCACACAATAATCTTACCCAAAGACCATCCTCTAACCTTTTCTTTCATATCCTACTTTCATCAGAAGCATCACCGTGCAGGACCCCAGGCTTTCCTTGGATGTATGGCCCACGACCCATGAAAACTGTTACCCGAGCATGGTACATATCCTGACCTCGTCTAGTTGAGCAAGCCAGATGGACGAGTTAGATCATCGTAAAGGATCTTTCAACGACTGCTTTCTTATGCACCCTCAAGCGTTCACCTTTATGGGTGCATGGAATGATCTTCGGCGTTCATTTTTAAGCCAAGAGCAAGAACTGAAGTTAACAAGTAAGAAAACTCTAGTCGACTAGGGTGTACCCTGAACCCTGCGAAGAACCGCTATTCCGTGCATTCTCCGTTGCTTTTATAAAAACATATGTATATGTTCATTACAAGCAACACACTCACACACACAGGCGCATGTACACACAAGCGCAAGTCGGTGCGTCAGCTGTTCTCTGGCTGCTATTTGTGGGCCAATGTTATGGGAAATTATATATTTAATAACTTTTTTATTAGAGCAACGATTTTGATCAAATTTATTGGGCGTGATCATGTCATCCATATGTATGTATGTGCCAAAGCACAAGTCTCTAGTCTCTAGTATTTGATATACGGGAGTTACAAATGTAATAAAACCCAAAATTTAATAAAAACCGAAATTGCGTAAGGCTTATATAATACTAATGCAAAATTTGAAGACTCTAGCTAGAAAGATGAATTAGATAGAATATTATAGCTTAATTTAGATTTTCGTTTTTAATCGATAACAATAAAACGATAACAGTTATCGAAACAAACTCAATCTTCTCGTGCTATACAGGAACCTACATAAAAAATTTCAAGTCTCTAGCTCTTATAGGTTCTGAGATCGACGCGTTCATACATACGGACGGACGGACAGACGGACATGGCTATATCAACTCGGCTTGTCATCCTGATCAAGAATATATATACTTTATACGGTCTGCTACGCCTCTTTCTGCCTGTTACATACATACACATTTCAACAAAAACATTATACCCTGAATTCCCATTTTCAATGGGTTCAGGGTATAAAAAGTATGTCAAAAACAATTTCCACTGGAAATTTATACCTCATATCATTCTATTGAATCGCCACATCTTAACTTTGCTATTAATCGGCAATGAATTATCCACATGCTTTGCCGAAAAAAGAACCCCGCCCCACTCCAAAATGAATGCTTCAGTGTCTAGGTCAAAAAGATTTTTCTTTTTGCAGAAAGGAAGGTCTATGCAGCCATAATGCTACTCTCTTTGATAACATATCTGCACGATTCATTTCAGTTTGCATATAATGCCACTTCATGTCTATCGTTAGTTACCGTATTGTACTAACCATGTTGGAGATAAGTACATTCTATTCGGATAGTTTCTCTGTTACTCAACACAAGACCATAACTTAATCTGACCAACAATGCAACAATTTCATTTTGTTTATTTCGCTTGCAAGCAGAGCACCGAGTGAAGGGGCTTAGTGGAGCAACTCTAGCCTTGGAACAGAGTAAATGAACTAGAGCAGAAATATCCTTAAAAGAGCGAACGTAAATACAAGACTTACATCGCAAAAGGTATGTAGCTCGGCTGTAGCATTAAGTTGGACATAACGAAGAAATATTGCGCGACGCATTTTCTAAAAGTCCTTACAAAAATTTAGTACACATCGTTTCCAAAGATTTTGGTAGACTCTCATCCGATTGTATCTTGGATCACCATTTCCTGAATTTGAAGCTTCTTCGAGCAATAAGATTAGTTGTTTGGTGCCTCCTGAGATCAGATCATCTATCCATAGCTAGTTGATTCATGGCTACAATAGCTAAGAACTTTAATATCCTGCAGAACTGGTAATCCGGGTGCCAACTTAATTTGTCCAATTCACAGCAACTCGAATTAGGGACCAGCTCCTGGATGAGCTGATCAATCCGTTGTGACTTATGAAAGAAATGATCATGATTGAAGTGATGTTTATGTCATAACGAGATTGGCTGAGTGGCATTTATAATGTCATAAACTGCAGTTAGTGATTTGATTTTACTAAGTTGAAGTTCAAGTTAGTGGCGGAATGAAGCTAAGATGCCAAGTCAAGAGTACACGACACGGGACAAATATTCCAGGTCGGTTCTTGACCTGTATTGTAGAAATTGCTGGAATTACAGCATCAGATAAACTAGAAGATAGGCGTGTGGCAGAACAGGTGAACTGGCAGTCATGTCTTGAAGTTGACGACAATTGCTCAAACCGTTTACATTACAAAATCATGTGAATTGTACCTTCGAAGAGAACACAGCAAAAAGAACTTCAGCAGTGGGATCTGCAAGTGGTGGTCTCACCAGTTTGTTTATCGAGGCAAATTCTTAATTACTAAAACGACTGTGTAGATGGTATTCAAAAACATTAGCCTATTTCCCTTTCGTTTTTAATGGGGTGGGAAGCTGTCGAAAGGGTTGACGTTTAAGCGATTTTGTGAATTTTTGTAGAGGGTAGTTCGCATCGATGGTGGAGGTAATGGACGCCAAGTTTTGCTCGGAGAAATTCCTTCTGTACCCATTACAGCTTATGTAGCTGTTCGTAGCTCCTCGGTTCCACAAAATTCGGTCCCAAGGATCTTGCGATCGAATTTCTTTTCTTTGGAGGCACCTCTTTCTTCAGATTAGCTCTTTAGTTTCCTTCAAGAGCACAATTATATAACTAGTGGTACGCGAGTCTGGACTAGGCAGCGTTGAGGCAGTAGCCTGTTAGAAAATAAACTGTCTTCAGAAGAGTTCAGGGTAGAATTTAATGAATAGAGGATTGAAGACGTTGTCTGAATGCCATGATCTTAATTCGGTTGATGATGTCCCAAGGGCTCTGCCTGATATTATATATGGTTTTGTTGAAATGTATGTTACAGGGAGAAGGAAGGGTAGCCGACCCCATAAAGTTTATATGTTCTTGATCAGGGAAACAAGTCGAGTTGATATAGCCATGTCCGTCTGTCTGTCCGTATGTGTGAACGCGTCGATCTCAGAACCTATAAGAGCTAGAGACTTGAAAGTTTTTATGTATGTTCATGTATAGCACGAAAAGATCAAGCATGTTAAAAAAAATCGATAACTATCTTAATTTTAATGTTATCGATTGTATAATTCTATATAATTCACCTTTATATATAGAGTCTTCAATATTACTTTTAGTATTATGTGACCCCTTTACAATTTCGGTTTCTGTTAAATTTTTTATGCCATGCCCCCTTCGCCTCCAATTTGTAAAACACGTATTTTAAGTACTAGAGAATTGTACTTTGGCACATACATACATATGATTAAAATGATCACGCTCTCCAAATTTGATCAAAAGCGTTCGTCTACAAAAAATTTCCCATAGCATTGGCATGTAAATAGAAGCCCAAGTACAGCTGACGCAGCGACTTGCGCTTGTGTATGCGTGCACATATGTGCGTATGTGTGTTGTACGTATTGTACATACATATACACATGTATATAAAAGTAACGGAGAACACACGGAAAAGCGGTTCCTCGCAGGGTTCAGGGTATCCCCTAGTCGAGCGGTATCGACTGGAATTTTCTTACTTGTTTGTTTTTCGTATAATATATTATTAATGTATTATTGTTAAAAATTTGAAATCGATTAATTCATTTTTCTGGGTTTTAAAACCACTCAAAGTCACAGTATCGAAACGTTCAAGTTCGGTTCGTTTTAAAAATTATTTAAGTCTTCACATGAAACCTACATACACATACATGTCGACGCGGGCAGTTCGTGCTGCGTGAGTTTGAGGCATTTCGCAGGAATGTGATTTCATCATAATGTGTGTGAGGCATTTCGCAGGAATGTTATTTCATCATAATGTGAAAATTGCATCAGCCTTTATTTGAGATGCGATTGGCTGATGTCATTTTGTAGTTTTGGAAAGTACCGTTGTGGTTCGATGGTAGCCACAAAAGAATAAGTGTGCGACGCAAGTCAGTTCCATGCTAGACTTCGGCCACCGAAACTCGCTGCGCGAATTATAAAATGGAAAAGTCTAATGGCGCGAATATATATATATAAATTAATAAGTTATTATACTTTTTCAGGAAGTGAAATAAGTGTATTGGTTTTTTTGCAATATCTTTAAAAAAATTAAAGTGTAAATGGAGTGACATAATTTTAGTAATAACGTAATAAAAGTTAGCGTGTTCATTTAATCTAAGTTTAATCGAACTTATTCTAAACAATTCGATATAACTCTAGTTAGCGTTGAAATCAGATTGAATCACCCTGTGAATTTCGTGTTAGGCATTATTGTCAGATAACTTGAGAATTTAACTAAAAGTGCATGGGCTATATTCCTTAGGTTTTTTTTTTTTTAAATGTACTTTATGAACATAAGCTAGTTATTTGAAATACTGTGTTTGTGATTAATTGGTGATATGTACGGGCGATTATAAATTTATTTAAAGATCAATAACGAAAATGTTGACATTTCTAAATCAAATAATCGTAATGAAAACAGCTAAAGTTTGAATAAAATCTTTCTCACATATTAAAAAGGCTATAAAGGAGTTGCAGTGTGTTGCGTGTATGTACGTACATATGTACATTAAAGCGCCTTAAGTTATATATGTATATACATAGAATAGTATTAGTTTATATGCACTTATGGGAATGTTGGAAAGGCTATAGTGTCCTAATCTTTTGCATATTAAGTATTTGTTGATACTCGCTGTTGCAAAAGTCTGTTGTGTTATACACACTTAATGCTTCGTTTGAAGAGCTATTGAGAAGACGACGGCTTATGTATATACACATATACATACATAAGAACATATATGCATATATGTGCGCGTGCATACTTACATATCCATATACACATTAAGGCTGCACAAAAAAGTGTGTTATGTACTTAGGCAAATGATACATGCATATGTATATTTTTATATACATGCGCAGCATACAATGTATACTGAATACATATGTAGATTTATAACACGTTATAATCACATATATTTACATTGTTAAAAATGCAAATTAACCATTAAGCTTATACATAAGTACAATTTGTAATAATTAAAATTTTTTATAATAACAGGCCAGAGGGGTGTTAATTTCGAAAACCGACTGGCATTTGATATATGTACATACTTAAAACATCCATAATAATTATTAAAATTTAGTTACATATAGACCCTTAGAGAGATTATACTCAAAGTAAAGTTAAAAATTAAACTAATCAAATTTAAATCATATATACATATATATATATATACATATATATATATATATATATATATATATATATATATATATATATATATATATATATATATATATATATATATATATATATATATATATATATATATATATTAGAATTAATTCAAAAGCATTTCAGCTTTAAAAAATTTTTTAGATTATATCGATATATAATTAATAATTGAAGGTCGATATAGTTTTTAATCAATTTGATCAGACCTAAAACCTCGGTTTATGTGGTTTTTGTACCCTGAACCTCTTGAGAATGAGAAATCAGAGAAAGTGTACGTGACAGGGAGAAGGGGGCGTGACAGACTCCATAAAGTATATATGTACATATATTTTTGATTAGACAAACCTAGTCGATTCCGCCATGTCCATCTGTGTGCATCGATCTCTATTAGAGCTAAAGACTGGATTTTTTTGGAGGTTCGTGTAAGCACGCGCACATCGAATTTGTTTCAATAAATCGATAACTATTTTCGTTGTAATGTTATCGAATAACACCAAATCCTTATTCAGTTATAAAATTCTATATAATTCATATTTGTAGCAAAAGTTTTGTTTTGTTTTGGGTGCCACGCCCTATTGCTTAAATTTACAAAACACGTATACATTTCAAATACAAGATACTTGCTTTGGTAAATATACACATATGATTAAGGAAGTCCATCTACAAAAGACGTTATTAATCATATTATTTCCTATAGCACAGGCGTCTTGCAGCCGAAGCGCAGTCGCTGGATCAACTGCGCAATTAGCAGAGTGTGTGATTGTGTGTCTAAATGTGTGTGTTGCTCGTAATGCAAGAATGTACAGATCAGCGGTAACAGATCACAGGGCTCAGGAATAGAGCTTTCATGTTTTATCTCCCGCGCTGCTGAAATTTAAGAGATTAATTATAATTTTATTGTGGCTATATACACTTGCCAGAAAAATTATGCTTACAGGCTTAATGTGTGAGTTTGATAGTGAATTATTGTATTTTTTAATGAATAACACATCAATTTTAAACATTTTCCATTAATTTTTATTTTATTATATTGTATACTTATTTTTATTTATTTAAAATCATGAAAAACAACGAAAAATCAGTTGGAAAAAGTATGCGTACAACCAACAAAAATATAAAAAAAAGGCACTTTTAAATCTGTAAATTACAAAATCACTACGGGAAAATATCTAACATATAAAATATGTATTTATACTATTGATTTCTATCTATAATAATAAAATGGGATGAGTTATCTAGAAAAAATTATAAGCTCGTACTGCGATACACAAGTATATGGACAGACGGACATGTCTATGTCAAATTTAGTTATTGGGAGCAATGCTTTTATAATTTTTTTAGCTGAATATATAAAACTATAAATATGATATTATATAAAAAAGGAAAATATAATTTGGTAAAAATTTGTTTCTTTACAGGTTCTGCTTGCTTTCACTAAAAATGTTTAATACAATAAAGCTTGTAACAAAAATATTGATATGAAGGGAAAAATAAAAAATGAAAAAGAAATCAAAAACAGTTATAATAGCATAGAAATTATAATTTTTAAAAGACAATATCATATTTGGAGACTAATATGGCAAACACGATATCTATAATGTCTAATGCGTTACGAAATGTTGTGAGCAAGAAACGCATACGATACAAGGAAAAGGGATTTAATTTGGATCTTTCCTGTAAGCGCTATCTACATTATTATTTTTAAGCTTATATATAAATTTAGCTATATGAATCATCAGGAATTCATAGATCTATTAAAATTGTTCATATATTGCCTGATATTTTGATAAAAATGAATAAAAAATAAAGTATTTTTTTAATTATTGTATTTCCCCTTATACATATAATACTTATACATATAATACTTATACTTATAATATACTTTATATATATATATATATATATATATATATATATATATATATATATATATATATATATATATATATATATATATATATATATATATATATATATATATATATATATATATATATTATTCTGGACCGATTAAAACTACGGACGGTATATTCACATTTGTTCCCTCCTTTTATATTTTTTCAGTAATTCTTTAATACAGAAAAAGTTTTCTAAAAGGTTTTGAATATAACCAATCTTGTGAGAGTTTTTGTCTAGATTCAATATAACATTTTGGACTTCAAAAAAATCGCTCAAAGGTTTTCATTGGTCCATTTAAAAAAATTTTTTTTTTTTACAATAATCCAATCCAACAACTTAAAGTTCCCAAACCTTTTTAAATGAACAAAAAAGAATACGCATTTCTTATATTTTCTGCAAAAAATTTATAAAAATCGTTAAAATACACAAAACTTTTCATCCTCCCTTCTACATATTTGCATCAATCTACATATTCTCTTGTTAAACAAAAAGCTATCTAAAATTAACGCATTTTCAACATATAATATTTTGTATTTAATTATCCGTATATTTTGTTTATTTTTTGTTAGATATTTGCCCGAAAATAATTGCGATGGGATATCCTGCTCCGGACATTATTGAAGGCATTTACCGAAATCGTCTAGAGGATGTTTATAAATTTATGGAAGAAAATCATGGAGGGCATTACAGAATATATAATCTGTGTCAAGAACGGAGTTACGATATTAATAAATTTCATGGGGTAGAATATCAAAAGTGTACTATTTTCGAACCATCTTTTAATATAATTATCTACAGAATGTTGCAACATACCCGTTTGAGGATCATAACCCTCCCCCGATAGTACTGATACAACGTTTTTGTGAAGACGTTGAGTCCTGGCTTACTAGAGATCCTTTAAATGTCGTAGCTGTGCATTGTAAAGCTGGAAAAGGAAGAACTGGTAAGAAATTATTAAGAGCTTTACGAACATCCAAGTATTAACATTATGTATTTTTGGTTGCTTGTCTATGTTTATTATAGCAATACGAAATGAAGTAAATACTGTATTTAAAATACTGTATTATGAAATCTTTGTTGTACCCTTTCGAGAAAATGAAATGAATATATTAGATTTATGTAATCTCGTTTTGTCGTCCGTCCGCCTGTTCTTATGAACACAAAGACTTGAAATTTTGAATATATACTCTTGCATGCCATCGTCAGGTTAAGGGGCAAATCGGAAAATGTGTTTTCCAATATTTTAGAAACACTACGTGTGAAAGTGCTAGAGAGCTGAGATTTGTAATGCATACTTGCGTGAACATCGGATATACAGTTTATCAAGAAACACTTTACATACAGTATACATTTTTACACTCGCTTATATTTTGTTACAATTTTTAAAGTACAGTTTTTCTTTTGTTCAGCTGAAAAATATATGGTTTTCCCAATATTCTGCTGACGGACTAATCTTGTTCAAAACTTAATCTCTTTGATCCTCAAAATTCCACAGCCAAATTGAAAGAAATGCGAAAAGAAACATGTACTAAGAGACTCACAAAGCCTAAATCACGGAAAAGCCCAGTTGTTTCTAAGAATAAGTGCAAAACTGAATAAGAATCTGAATGTGTAAACTGTTTCTTGACGGCATACAGAATTAGTCACCTCAGCTTTTATACCCTGAACCCATTGAAAATGGTAAAAAAAAGGGTATAATGTTTTTTGTTAAACAGGCAGAAGGAAGCGTGGCAGACCATGTGAAGTATATATATTCTTGATCAGGGAGACAAGCCGATTCGATTTAGCCCTGTCCGTCTGTCCGTATATATGAACGCGTCGATCTCAGAACCTACAAGAGCTAGGCAAATTTTTATGTAGATCCCTTAGAGCGTAGATATCTTAGTGCATATATATATATATATATATATATATATATATATATATATATATATATATATAGTTTTTCAAAACTGTACATGAAGTCGGACAGTCAAACGGGATTTACTCATTACTAGTCTCAATTTTATTTATTATCGTTCCCCATGCAAAAACATTAATATTTAGTTTCTGTAAAATCCGACTTGCTTGAATACAAATGCATTTCGCATTTGTCTCATTGTAGTGCGATGTAATTTACGAAAATTATATCTTCCACAGCGTTACTGATTTCCAAACTTACCACATACTATATATTTAAATTCAAACACGCGGGAAACAGCGCCCAATGTGAATATTTTCTCTATTTAAGCACACAATTCCATTTTATTCAAATCAGAGCAATTTTGAATGGATTGTGTTATACCTCAGTGTAATAAGTATATGTGCACTCAACATTTTTGTAAAAACTTGTAAACCAAACGATTCAACTCAATTATATTTTGTTCTTCTAGATTTAGAGCCAGTAACTAAGAATTGCCTTACCGTACTTAAATATTTAATAACAATTATTATTTAACAAATGTTTTTCACACTTAGGAAAAAAGTTTATGTGCAAAAACCAATTTGTGTGTATTGGTCGATTTGAAACGAATTGAACGTGTTTTGATAAAGAAATTGTAAAACTAAAAACTTAGCAGTGAATTAAGTAGTTGTTGCAGAATCAAAAATTTAATTTAAGTTTCCATAAGATTGCCACTTCGAAAGCACTTATCAACTTGTGGATTGTGGACGCATCAAAGGATTGATTGTAGGCGGGGCTTCCAGAGTGTCTTGACACAGAAATACGATTGATAATTTCTTAAAAAATTAAAGTCCCTATGGTCGAAAAATGTACCGAGTAACATTGATGACAGGTTCCAGCATGCCCTTAAGAGCCTTGCTGCATTAAGCGTCATTTAGACCTCAATGTTGGTGGAACATGTTCCCATAAAATTTTAACCGAATAATTTATCCAAAACTTAAAACGAAAGAAACTCTCCATAAAAGGAATTGCGGCGGTACTTCACTGATTTGGCCGTGCTTCGGATATGCAGGAAAGTCTCGCCTATATTTTATTCCAACAAGAATAAACACGGAAATCTATATTTAATAGTTGGATAGTATATTAATCGATTTTTCAGGCGACCATACAGTTATATTCCTGAAGACTCACACTACGAGCTGGTCAAAAATTATATGTCTGCGCCCACTAGGGGCGAGACAAATAAAAACGGAAAAATCTGCATCTTTTGAGCTATAAACTCACAACATAATGACTGGGATCTTTGACCTCCTTTGTTGATTTGCCAAATATATATGTACTTGAAAGAATATTTTAGCAAAAACAAAATAAATAAATAAATGAAATAATGATCGCACTGGGATTTCAATCCATACCTCTATACACATCATTTATGCACTGCATGTTTCTTTGCTAATCAGTGCTGCTAATTACTTTTATCAACCAGAAAAAAACACAATAAATAAATAAAAAGCCCGACGCCGCCAAGTTTTCAAACCTAGAGTGTCTATGATCAATGCGCGTCGGTCTTACTAAATCCGCCACTGCACTTCGATAGAAGCTAAAAACTTAATTAACATCTAATTATTCATACAGATTTTTATTGTATGTGTGATTTCTTAGAATATAGTAAAATGTTTATACTGCCGGTCGCTGCAGCCAATTGACAATTGGCTAAACAAACATTTTGTTTAATAACGATGCTTAATAGATTTTAATGAAATTTTCTGCATATTGATTATACAGCTGCTGTGCCATAGGTTGTTGCGATGCTCAAATTTGTACAATTTTTAAAATAACTGAATTTTTTAACATAAAATGATTTCATTCTACTAGTCAATCTATTAATATATTTTTAAAAAGAAGAGACTCCATATTTCTTGGGTATTTCAAAATATATTCACTTATATTAGTTTAGTCAAAATAAGGCGGTAACAAAAATAGCACTATCCAATCACAATGTCGAAAACAAACAATTAACTTAAAAATGTAAAACAAAAATACGTTTAATTCAAAACTATGGCATTTAACTAGTGTGTTACTATTTAGTTGAGTATCCTTTTTTTGCTATTACTGCCGCACAGCGCCTTGGCATGCACTCCATCCACTAAATCCTGGCATCTAGAAATAGTAATTCGTTCCCAACTTTCTTTCACAACCATCCAAAGTGCTTCAATTGATGTTGGGTTGCAGGTGTGAACTGCCTTTTTGACATCAGTCCACAAATTCTCAATTGGATTGAGATCCGGAGACTCTGCGATCCATTCCATGACGTTGATGGCGTTGTCCGCAAACCACTTTTTAGCTTTCTTGCTCGTGTGCTTGGGGTCATTGTCTTTCTGGAAGACCCAAACATTGTATCCTCTGTATGTGGTAGCATTACATTTTGCAGGATATCAATGAAGACGTGCTGATCAATGATCGTTTTAATCTAATGAACAGTAACTACTCCATAATACGAAAATTACGCCCATATTATAATACTTGAACCCCCGTGCTTCACTGATTTTTTTGTGTACATTGGTCTGTACTCCTTATTTGGTGGTCTCCTAACGAAAGTAAAAGAACCTGTCCCTCCATATAATACGATTTTCCTCTGGTCTGTCCACAATATATTCCTCTACTTTTCCACAGGCCATTTGGAGTGTACCTTAGCAAACTTAATGCTTTTAGCTGCGCCTTTACTGGCCGATAGTGGCACTTTTCTCGGACTACGAGCATTGAAATTATTTTCCCTTAGCCGAGTGCGGCAATATTTAAATCTTTTTTAAGCTCTGTTGCTTGCTTAAATGGCTCTTTCTTGCTCTGTCTTACTAGTCGCTTGACGAGTAATGGCGACATTACAGATTTTCGCCCACGAGACTCTTCTTCCGGCACAAATTTTCCTAATAAACACGAGGGTTTCCCAATGATAATTTTCGCGCAAGTTATTTTTTTTTAATGACAACGTGAGCTTAGTGCTATTTTTTTACCGCGCAATTTCGCATTCCCCTTTCGATTTTGCTTTTTTTTTTTTGAGAAGAACCGGTATCATATCTTTTTCTTGCTCAGAGAGACTGTCACTACGAAGAGAAAAGAAACTGCAAACCTAAATTTTTTTAGTCAAGCTTAACTGTAAAATCAAGTGAGCTGCTTGTTTTGGTGCTATTTTTTAACCGGCACTGTATATTAAGCTGCTGAAGTTTTAATATAACAAAAATCAAAATTGTATAAAATACACATGAAACTTTATACAAAATTTAGGGATAATTGGTGGCTGGCCAAATCTAAAAATTCATATCTTTAAATGCTGTAGAACTGGATACTCAACAGCTGACTATTGTCCATTGGAAGGCTATGATTCCACTTGTTTGATCTCAAATCCGAAATTTGGATAAAAGTAGTTCAGATTCAGCTTCACTAATGTTTTCAATGCGTGTATTCATTTTTACACAAAAATTAAAATCATTAATTCACACGGAATTACTTTATTTCGTTACCTTAAGAAGTATTGGAAATTGAGTGGATGAAACTTGTATTATTTCAAAAACTACTTAGTTATAGTCATTTCGATTTTTTTTTGTCTTAATTTTTTATAATTTTTATAATGTATCGTCAACAGGTACAATGATATGTGCTTACTTGGTTCATAGTAAATTCTTGAATACAGCAGATGAAGCTTTGGCTTTTTATGATGAAAAACGTACAATAGATCGGAAAGGAGTTACAATTCCATCTCAGCGTAGATATGTTCAGTATTATTCAAATTTAATCCCAGATGTACATTATGAAGTAGTCAGTCTTTACGTAAGTATCTTACACACCCTACATAACTGTCAGCACTTTCAACAATACTTTTACAGATTTCTGAAATCCGTTTTACTGAGGCAAATTACTTGCATAATCTTGGTACAGTGCAATGTTCAATCTCCGACAGGCAAGAGTCGGCACCAGAAAAGGCGCATGTAAGTTTGTTTATTTATTTATAAAAAATATCTAGCTTTTTTCAATTCGAATTGAAAGAACAATCAAGTAAGAAAACTCTAGTTGAGACCAGATCCCTTGAACCCTGACAAAAGCCACCATTCCGAAAACTTGCCGTTTCTTTTTTGCGCACAATCGCACGCTCTAATAACTGCGCAGTTAATGAAGCGACTGCACTTTGGCTGCAATATGTTTTATGTAATATGGGAAATTAAATATTAAATAACTTTTTTTGTCACAGTATAATAATGTCATATTTACATCAATCGTATATGTGTACCCTGAGCCCATAGAAAATAGGAAATCAGAGTAAAAGAATTTTGATTAAAATGTATTTTACAGGAAGAAATAGGTGTGGCATGCTGAGTCCATTTAGCCCTATGTATGAACGCATCGATCTCGGAACCTATAATAGATAGACTATTAAATAATCAGCTATTAAATTATTTCCAACTATTTTATATAATTTTAATTTTGTAATGTATGTATAATTTACCTTTTAATATCTTAGACCCTGAACCCATTAAAAATGGTTTCGTCAAAATGTATATAACGGGTATAAGATGGCGTGGCAGCCCCATAAATTATATGTATTCTGATTAGGAAGGCAAGTCGAGTCGATTCCGCCATGTCTATCTGTGTGAACGCATCGATGTGGAACCTTTCCGATCTAGAGACTTGAAATGCTGTATGTAGGTCCCTGAATAGGGCGCGCATATCGAGTTTGTTACAGCGCTGGATCAACTGCGCAGCTAGAAGAGTTTGTTCTTTTGCGCCTGTGTGGGTGTTTGTGTATGTGATGTATGCTGTAAATATCGAAATTGGAATTGTGTGGCATTTTTCACATTGCAGTAGGGTCGTGGTAAAAGGAAAATAAGTTTTCCTGTAGCTCTTGTTTGTATATATATACTTGCGTTGACATCCCAAGTTTTGGCGGCTACATCTACGCCAACAGGGGGCGTTGGAAATCGTTTGATCTTGTATCCTACAGTTTAACTGCTAGAAACATCATTGTGATTTCATATGCACTTGTGATGCATTTTTTGCACATTTTAAGCAAAAGGGGCGTCGAATGCACAATATACAAATCTTTGAAATAACTATTAATCGGATCTACTCAGTAAATTTGATGTTTTGCTTTAAAGATAATCACACTCTGAAAGTTTGATAATCTACAAAAAAAGTTATTAAACATCTAATTTCTCGCAATATAGGCTTATTGCTGCCGAAGCGCATCCGGTTCGTAAACTACCTAGATAGCAGAGCGCGTGGATATGCGTGTGCCGCAGTTTGACCCAGCTCATTTACTTTGTGAGGCCTGCCAAGCCTACATTTACCTGTGACATATATTTTCAGAAAAAAACACTAATTTCCCACTTCCAATGTGCTAAGGGTATCTTGAAAATTAAAGATTTCCTCCTTCATTAAGAATGTAGAATATTTGTTCTAAAGAAAATTAAGCTATGTACTATAATTAAATCATTTTTTCCTTTACTCAGGAACTGAAAACATGGACTGTTGATTTCCAAAAAACTTCAATATTGGATATAACTAATTCGCCTTTAACGGTTTCTGGTGATATCAAAGTCGAACTTACTCAAAAGTCATCTAAAAAGATGATTTGCAGCTTTTGGGTTAATACATTCTTTATGCGAAATGATGCGGGTATGTATAAATTATAAATTTATTAATATTTTCTTTTAATTTTATCTTATGTTTTACGTTTTAAGTTGTTAAATCTGATTAAAATTGTATATATATATTAGATGTCACAAATTTACAAAATCTTGCTATATACATTATTTATTGGTAATCTGATAAGTCTATAAAAATGTTCTAACTTAAACAAGTAAGAAAACTCTAGTCGGGCGTCCCGACTAGGAGATCGCCTGAACCCCGCCTAAACGCACACAAAATTAAATAAAATTACATTTTCAATTTTTAACCAATAGCGTCATCTATGTTTTGATTCGATAGAATCAAACCTCGCAAACCATAGCTCTATATAGTGGACGAACGTGCACTAAAACTTGCGGTTCTTAGAATTTGTTAGGTTCAGTTTTGCAGCTTAACATGTGTGTGTGTGCAGACGTATAGGAAAACCATATGATTGCCTCTGCTAGTTACAAATGTTTGCCGATTGACCAAACGTCTATATAGCTTATTGAATTTGGAGCCTATATCCAAAATTTAACAAAAATCAAAATTTCATAAAATAGACATAACAAAAAAATATTTGGAGACTCTAGCTCTAAAGACGTGGGAGATATAATTTAATAACTAAATTTCTATAATATTTTTAATCGGTTCCTGTATGGTATAAACAGATTCCATAAATACAGAAGGAGGCGTGACAGAACCCATAGAGCGTATATATTCTTGATCAGGGAGATAAGCCGAGTCGATTTAGCCCTGTCTGTATATGTGAACGCGTCGATCTCAGAATATAAAAGCTAGAGACTTGAAATTTAAAGTACGTATTATTAAAAAGAATTGATTAAGAAGAAATCGATACTCAGTTATATAATACTTTATTAATCATCTTTATTGCTGCAGTCATCAAATTTTGCTATTAGTGTTATGTGAGCCTTGTACAATTTCGATGTTTGTTCAATTTTGTATGCCCCGCCCCTTTGCCCTAAAGTTGCAAAACACGTATTTAAAATACTATAGACTGGTGCTTTGGCAAGTACACACATATTATGGATATGATCATCAAGCCCTTGATCGAAAACGTTTGTCTACAAAAGTTAAACATTTAATTTCCCATAACATTGACATACATAAAGAAGCCCAAGCGCAGTGCGTGGGGCCAAGAACGCTACCTTGTGGGACTCAGGCTTTTATGTTTTCAGAGAGGACGCATAATGTACGGCCTACCAAGAAGCTCTTGATGAGCTGGTAAAGCTGGGGTGATAGGAGACACTTGGCACACTATAGAAAGCTTGATGTATGTCTAGAAAAGTGGCGACTGGTTACTCATTTCTCTTCTAGAGCTTCTAGCACGAAGTTTGCAATTCTGTGCAGTTGCCCTGGTGTGCCATGCTCCAATCGGAAGCGAAACTAGAATCTCTGGATCGCCTTAAAAACAGCCTCAATGTTGATAATTTTACCAGTGTTGTGAGAAGGCTGATCATACCGATCGATTTCAATTTTTTTGGAAAAAGTCCAGTCGCACCAAGCCTTCGAATATTATCACTGTTATGCTGGTACGAGTCTAAGTATCACGATGTCAAGAAGGTTCTCGTCTTGGGCTTTAATTTATACATGAGAAGTGTGGCGTCTTGGTGATACGCCTAGAGAATAGTTTGTGGCAGCATCTAATCCCAAGTTTTCCAGCAAATTATCAATTTGTATTTGCTTTCTGCTGAAAAACACTTTTTATACCCTGAACCCATTGAAAATGGGAAATCAGGGTATAATGTTTTTGTTGAAATGTATGTAACAGGCAGAAGGAGGCGTGGCAGACCCCTTAAAGTATATATATTCTTGATCAGGATGACAAGCCGAGTTGATATAGCCATGTCCGTATGTCCGTCCGTCCGTCTGTCCGTATGTATGAACGCGTCGTTCTCAGAACCTACAATAGCTAGAGACTTGAAATTTTTTATGTAGGTTCCTGTATAGTACGAAAAGATCGAGTTTGTTTCAGAAATTCGATAACTGTTATCGTTTTATTGTTTTAATGGCTTAAAAACGAAAATCTAAATTAAGCTATAAAATTCTAATTCATCTTTCTAGCTAGAGTCTTCAAATTTTGCATTTAGTGTTATATGTGCCTTACGCAATTTCGTTTTTTGTTTAATTTTGGATGCCACGCCCCCTTCGCCTCAAATTTGTAACTCCCGTATATCAAATACTAGAGACTTGTACTTTGGCACATACACACAAATAGAAGACATGATCACGCCCAACAAATTTGATCAAAATCGTTACTCTAGAAAAAAGTTATTAAACATTTAATTTCCCATAGCATTGCCATGCAAAGCAGCCAAAGAACAGCTGACGCACCGATTGGCGTTTGTGTGTGCGTGCGCCTGTGTATGTGTGTGTGTATGTGTTGCTTGTAATGAACATATATATACTTATGTATATTAAAGAAATTGCGGTTCTTCGCAGGGTTCAGGGTATACCCTAGTCGAGCGGTCTCAACTAGAGTTTTATTACTTGTTTTTTGTACGATTTGCAAACCTAATATGAATCTGTTGGATTCGGCCATCTCGTGTTCTGGCATATTGTCTTCTGACTTTGCGTTTAAGTTGAATGAGATTAGCTATTAATGGTAGTATCTGTTGCTGCCATCGACCGTTCGCGACTAATGGAGTTCCTTACCCCTTTCGCAAGCTCTTGAGTTGCCCCACCATGCGTTCTTGAGATTGTAATCACCACTTGCGATAAATTTGTTGCCTAGTATGGCAAACTTCGTTCTTATCCGACGCTGACCAGGTGATAGCTGGACAGTAGCTATCTTTCTGTCATTGATAGAGATAGAAGACTGGGGGCTGTAAGAAGTTGAGGAGCGTAAGCTGAAAGCCGTAGTAAGAGGCTCTTGCTCATGGGTGTCTCGGTGGCATGCATAACATCTATATTATATGTTTTCAAAAAATGCCGAAGAGTCCCTAGTTTGGTTACGAATATTCCAAAGCCCGATTTTTAGGATCGAATGTCATTTTGTTATTTTAAACAATATGCTTATTGTTATAAAAATCAGATTGCAAATAAATAAATAAAAAAAAATTTTTTTTTTGTTATTAGGGTTCTCGGACGACCTTATTTGAGTCAATAGTCTCCTCTACCATTTTAAACAGCTGGATTTTTACAATATTTTTTCTGAGGCTTTGCTCTCGTAGGGATTATGCAGCAGTATTTGGGATAAATTGAAGCCCATTAGGACGAGCAATGTCAACATACTTTATCTTGCTTCTTACAGCTTTAGTAGAGATGAAGACACATGAAGAAAACACAGGATTGTGCTTCGAATTTGAAGAATTGCCATTAGAAGTCAGTCTTCGTTAAGGCCTTAAATTCCTCAAACTGGCCTCAAATTCGATCCAAACTGTACAGTCCTTACAATGGCAATTGATGCACGAACAATTGTCACTGCTGCAAATTTCAGAGGGGGTGTAACAGCACCAGCATAATTCGCAAATATAGTATCCCGGCGCAATAATTTTTGGAATGTATCTTAGGCAATGTAGCAGCTCTTTGCAGTGACTAACTACCTAGTTGTGTAATAACACAAATTGCATCAGCAATTTTCGATCGTTGTTTGAGGTTGACAGAAATCAAATTTTGACTCGTTTTGATGATGACAGCTTTAGCGGTATATGCGGGACATACTAAGTTTGGAGGTGCGGAATTCAGCGCCTGTTCCAAACTGTAAGGATTGCTAATGTTTGGATCTCATACGGCTGGAGATTTTGGGGGCTTGAGTGAGCTTTTGAAGCTTGTTTGACGGCGGCAGCCGATACCCATAAACTAAATTTCTGCCAAATTTTGCACCATGAAATGCCTGCTTCTTCAGCAGGACTACAAAGCGATTGTTGCTTGGCGTCGTGGGGGAAGCGCAACGTTGAGTGACGTATGGATGTATGTACTGTGTTTAAGGAAAGTATTGCGCACCGAATTATTTGCAACCTACATCGGCCTCCATGGTGTAAGTTGAAGTTGATTCATAGCATGACATGGTAATAGTTCATGTAAAGTTTGTATCACAGCTAGTTGTTACCGATGAGTAAGAGCTAGTTGTTACAGTTGATCTCCGTTTCGTTTTTCGAGTTACAAATAATCGCATCGCAACTAATTAAGCACGATGCACGCCCGATGCAAACGACAAAAGCTTGAAGACTGTCACTAGCATTAAGCATAGAAATCAAGATCAAAACTGAAGCAAGATCTCTTGCCGGATGAGTCCTAAATTTTCACATGATTTTTTGTATTATTTATTTTTCAGTTCGCATTCCTAATGGAAATACCGTGAAATTTATGCATACCTTAAATAAATCCGAAATTGATGGTGCACATAAAGACAAAGATCATAAATCGTTTTCGGAGGACTTTAAGGTAAATAAATAAAAAGATTAATATTAAATAGATATAATGTAGAAAAATTTAATTTTGAAAAATCGATTACTTTAAACAAGAATTTATGTGCTAATCAAATGAAATGTATGTAACAGGCAGAAGGAGGCGTGGCAGACCCCATAAAGAATATATATTCTTGATCGGGGTGACAAGCCGAGTTGATATAGCCATGTCCGTCTGTCCGTCCGTCCGTCTGTCCGTATGTATGAACGCGTTGTTCTTAGAACCTATAAGAGCTAGAGACTTAAATTTTTTATGTAGGTTCCTGTATAGCACGAAAAGACCGAGTTTGTTCCAAATAATCCACAACTATCATCGTTTTAATGTTATCGATTAAAACCGATATCTTCATTTTATTATAAAATTCTATTTAATTCATCTTTAAATTTTGCATTTAGTGTTATTTGGGCCTTACGCAATTTCGGTTTTTGTTAAATTTTTTGTGCCACGCCCCCTTCGCCTCAAATTTGTAAGCCCCGTATATCAAATACTAGAAACTTGTGCTTTGTCACATACATACATGTGGATGACATGATCACGTTCAACAAGTTTGATCAAAATCGTTTGTCTAGATAAAAAGTTATTAAATATTTAATTTCCCATAACATTGGCCCACAAATAGCAGCCAGAGAACAGCTGACGCACCGACTTGCGATTGTGTGTGCGTGCGCCTGTGTGTGTATGTGTATGCGTTGCTCGTAATGAACGTATGTACATATACATGTGTATATAAAAAAACAAAGAATGCTTGGAATAGCGGTTCTTCGCAGGGTTCAGGATGTACCCTAGTCGAGCGGTCTCGACTAGAGTTTTCTTACTTGTTTTATTATGTAAAACATTGTTTTACTACATTTTTTACATTTTAAATTTAATCTTTCAGCAATCTTTTAAGTTATTATTCGATGATTTGGATCGACCAACGGACTTTATTTTATCTAAATCGACTTCAAGAGGCTCTCCAGGACGTGGTGCATCCTCAAGATTGAAGTTGTCAGAACCAAATTTCAGAAACCAATTTTCGATAATCACATATTCTCCGTACACATAAAAACAATTTTCGCCTTACTTGAACTGCATTTTTACCCTTTCGCATCAAACCAAAACTATTCCAGAAAATTTGACAAGATTCTGTACAAACAAGCCTTACTATATCAGCTATTTAAATATATAACGGTCAAGCAGTTGGCTGCGAAATAATGCAATAAGATCAACTGTTGCCGGCAAACGAAATTACTTTGTAAACGAACAATAAATATGTTGTAAATGTTCTTTTGCTTATAGTTTCGCAAACACAACTGCGTCCGTCCATATATAGCAGCGTCGATCCGAAAGTATATATTATGATATTACTTTTATCGATCACAATCGTTGCCAATAATCATTGATTGTTGATTGTATTTCAAAGTTTTAATTAAAATTTTTTATTTAGTGCATACTCCGCATTTGAATTGCCGAATATGAAAGATATTAATCAACCTATTGTGCATGCTAAAGATTTAATATCTAAAAAATTTTTGAGTGAATTTTGAATGCCTTATTATTTCATATTGCAGATCTCTCTCGTATTTATAAATGAAGAAAAACGCTCCGACAGTATAAGCGCTGCACCCTCACTAGAGAGCAACAGGAGCAGTAATCAAAGTTCAGAGTTTCTTCCTGGTGATAATGATACGAATCTAAGCAGTGGAGGTTCTGTTTTAAACTCTCCGTCCTCAAGTCGTATGTTTGATACCAGTAATGAAAGAGGTGAAAGCCAATCTCACCTAATAGCACATAACAAAAAACTTGTAAGTTTAATTTGTTAGATAAAAAAATCTGAAGACATAAAATTTATTTTTTAGAATAAAAATCAACATAAAACAACTATCTCAAATTTTCCTGCAATGGCATCTAAACGAAAACAATCTTCAAAATGTCTACTAAATGTTAATAATACCTTATTAGGCAAGGACAACAAAAAACAGCATATTTTTAATCAACCGTCCGGTAAAAAAATTGATGTGGTGTCAAATAAGTGGCCCAGTAACATGTATGAAAAAGCCTCAGATGGTCTACGTATATTTGATCGATGTAATATTTCCAATATTTCTGGCGGAGATAAAATTTTCGAACAGAACTCACATAATACTTGCAAACGATCGTCTTCTGAATTAAATCAGAGTGGGGAAGGAGACGAAGATTGGGAATCCGGTGAGTACGATACAGAGTACGAAATAGCTTTCTGCAATGCCTTGATTTAAAATTTAATTTTACGGTTTTAAGATCTTTTCACGTTCCTAATCGTACTTATTAATCATGTACTCCGCCTAACTTACACTGCAACGTGCTATATTTCTGGTATTGCCTCTATCCCTCATTGCTAACAAATTCTGAAATGCACCTGATTTGAATATCGCCCATTTGGCAGGTGACATAGTAAGTTCGGTAGTAGTTTGGTGCTGCCATCGTTCTTGACATATGGGTATTACGGATATTATAACCTCTGGAAATAGTGGCATTGCGTTGGTAACCGTGTGTTTAGCATGAAAAGTTAAAACGCTGGACTGGAATCAGCATCTATTTTTATCACTACTTCAGATGTCATTTCTGAGTCTTGCATGACGTATCATTCAGTACTCTATTTGACTTAATGATAGTGTGGACAATATTGATATGGGTTGTTCAAACCATCGACCTCTATATTATGTACCGGTATTCTGATTCTTGGCTTTTTTAAACCTGCAGAAAGGCCCATGTAGGTGTTTACATTAGTTTCGTAACTTTAAACAAATTTAAAATTTTATATAGTTTTAAACTGCTGAAAACTAGTTTCAGACATGGGTTTGAGATTCCATACAGTTGCCATTGGTCGCACATCCTATTATCTTAAGTTAGTAATAGAGTTTAGATAGAAATGTTCCTTTTGAAACTTCACCTTAATCTTGATTTAGTCCGAGTCTGCTAATATTGTTCAATAAAGTTTGAAACTTATAAGAAAAGTTAGCAAGACGCTTAAAAGTTTCGATTTGTTGTACTTAATGAAATCAACATTTTGAAAAATATTTTTCTGAAAGTAATAATAGTAATCATATCGAAGCAATACGGTAGATTGGAAAACAATTTGAAACACGAGCAAAGTCGACCTGTGAGAGTCAGCTTGTAAGAAATCCGGTACATACTGTACAGCCAAATTAGCGTTTAAGAGAACTAATCTTGCAAAAATTATTTATTTCTAAGCAAACAAAAATAACACTTGTAAAGTCTAATTAACTTTAGAATACTGTCATTACTATTCCAACAATATTGAACATTTGTGTCGATAACTCTCATATAATGATTGATGATTTTATGAAAAATACTTGAAAAATAAGTTTTTAAAACTTTATATTCAAAACATGGTTTTCTAAAGAAGTTATATTAAAATACATATGTAAAATATTTATATACTAGTGACATTTAATTCCTGGTGTATATGGGAGAGTAGAGTAAAAATTCTTTCCCACATTTTACAATATTTTATATTAACTCAGAAAACTGCTACAAATCTGGATTATTGTTGTATGAGCTAATAGTTCATTATTTAGTATTTATTGTTCAGTTAATCAAAATGAATGATAACATCAATATTACAAAATATATAATACTTATTTGTATTAGAAAAAACTATATGTTATTTAAAATTTAACAAGCACTAATACTAAGTGCTGTTTTCATACGTTTTCTTTTTAATATGCGGGAAACAAATTCCATAAACTCACAGTTTTATTACACCTCCCCGCGAATTCCTTTGGAAATATGTTAAATCTTCCTGAAAACCCGAAAGGCTTCGAATATTGCATAAGTGTACATCAATACGACGTATCCCCTAAACAATCAATTCATCGTCCACCGCACTTTAAATGATATAAATTTATTTAAAATAATCGAAGGCACAGGAGGGAAAGTGTAATGGGAAAGTGTAATCATATTTATAAGCATAGGTTATGTAGCAGCCAAAATTCGGAATTATTATCACTATTGTAAGTTGTTATGCGATTGAATCATCGATTTAACATTCGATTACGTCGTTATGTATTAACAAATATATTTGCAGGATCTTAATTTTCATAGCTGTGGAGTTAGCTACGCCCATATTTGCAGGATTTTAGTTTTCATAGCTGTGGAGTTAGCTACGCCAGGCACTACGTAAGGAATCAGATACAAAAATGTTTTGCTGTCAAAATTTATATGACTTGTTGTTGCTAAGGGTTGCTGGCTCTACCGTGAGCAGCACATTCATCAGAATATGTGGTGAGTCTATTTCACCTTTGATCGATCTGTATAGTAAGATCTCTGTTTTCAATACCTTCTTGACTTGCATCCGATTAAACTAGTTCTTCTAAATTCAGATTTGTTAAATATAATTATTATTATTAAAAATATATATTTGTACAAATTATTTTATTTTAATTTATGTATTATTTATTTCATTTTATTATTCCTCACAAATTTCAGTCGAGAGCTTCATCACTATTTGAACTTTGAATCAGAAATTTTGTTCAAACTATTAAAATAAATAAAAATAAATTAGTTTTAATTCAAATTACCATTTGAAGCAGTTCCAATTTTTTTTTATAAAGAAATGTGGAGTTTCTTCTGTTTAATGTGACAGAATTATAACCCTTCTGTAGAATACTGTGAAAAATTTACTCAAGGACTCAACAATTTATTGAAAAAAAACTCCGTTCTGTTCGCCCATTAGTAGTTTACAAATGACTAATAAAAAATCAATTGGTTAAAGAAAATATCAGCGAGTCTCAAATACTTTGTAATTTGACTTTGAATATCCATAAGATGTGTGCTGCAAATCTTGAAGATATCAGTAAATACTTCGTATAACAAAAACCGGAAAGTGGAGCTACTGCCAAAACATAAACCTGCTAACTTACATTTTGCCACAGACACCTATTTTTGGACACTGACTTTTTAGTGATGAGAAAAAGTAAAATTTAAATGGTCCTGATCCTGATACAAAAAAACCGATGTTCCCAGAAAGTTTCACGGATGGTCTTTATTATACCCTGAACCCATTGAAAATGGGAAATCAGGGTATAATGTTTTTGTTGAAATGTATGTAACAGGGAAAAGGAGGCGTGGCACACCCCATAAAGTATATATATTCTTGATCAGGAAACATAGCCATGTCCGTCTGTCCGTCCGTCCGTCTGTCTGTCCGTATGTATGAACGCGTCGTTCTCAGAACCTATAAGAGCTAGAGACTTGAATTTTTTATGTAGGGTCCTGTATAGCACGAAAAGATCGAGTTTGTTAAAAAAAATCGATAACTGTCTTAATTTTAAAGTTATCGATTAAAAACGAAATCGATGCTCCGTTATATAATTCTATATAATTCATCCTTATAGCTAGAGCCTTCAAATTTTGCATTTAGTGTTATGTGAGCCTTGGACAATTTCGGCTTTTGTTAAATTTTGGGTGCCACGCCCCCTTCGCCTCAAATTTGTAAGTCCCGTATTTCAATACTAGAGACTTGTGCTTTGGCACATACATACATATGGATGACATGATGACGCCCAATAAGTTTGATCAAAATCGTTGCTCTAGAAAAAAAGTTATTAAACATTTAATTTCCCATAGCATGCCATGCAAAGCAGCCAAAGAACAGCTGACGCACCGATTGGCGTGTGTGTGTGCGTGCGCTTGTGTGTATGTTTTGCTTTTAATGAACGTACATATGCATGTGTACATAAAAGAAACAGAGAATGCTTGGAATAGCGGTTCTTCGTCGTGTTCAGGGTATACCCTAGTCGAGCGGTCTCGACTAGAGTTTTCTTACTTGTTTATATTGGCTGCGTTCTGATTGCTTGCAACACATTTTTTTCGTCAAAGATTCGTCCGAAGTGGTGATAAACATTGTATGCTTATTTTACATTTATATTGCAAGCAACATACAAATATTCTAATATAGACGCACATACGCATAAGAACGCGTTTACTTGTTAGACACTGAACACATTAAAAATTAGAAATGAAGGCTGCATTAAAATATATGCATCCATAAACTATGAGCTGAATGGATATAGTCCATCAGTACTACTATTGAAATTGGGCTAAATCGACTCGGCTTGTCTCCCTATCAAGAATAAATATACCTTATGGGGTCTGACACGCCTCCTTCTGCCTATTATATACATTTTAATAAAACCATTATACCCTGATTTCCCATTTTCAATGGTAAGTAGAGTGTAGACTTTTGCGTGATTGCTCATGTGTCTGTGTATGCGTTGCTTGAAAAATTATTGTAAAATAAGCATAGTATCATTAATCATACAACACAGACGAGACAACTAGAACAATTTTTTTTTACCTGCAAAAACAAGGCATGAGTATATACTTTATGGGATCTGCAAAGTCTCCTCCTGCCTCTGACATACATTTTCGCAAAACCATTATATAATGGTTACATGGTACACTGATTTCCATTTTTTGATAACGTTTTAAATTGACTGCATACAAATGGATTAAAGTTATCTTTTTTACACGTTTCTTTTTCCATTATTCATCAATGAATGCGAACAGGGACAGCTTTTGTAACTTTAGCTGAGTTTAGCTCAGTTTCATTGATGTCGATCTTAACAAACATACATTTATTATGAAGTTCATATAAGAACAGCAGGAAAAACGCCTGAAAGTAGAACAAATTCGTATTTATTATACTTTTTAAACTTTTTAATTGCAGATATTTATCTGGGGTGATATCTCCATCAACCATGACAAGAGGTGATAAGCCACCACTCCACACTTTTGGCTGCCATTATGTTATTTATTTATTTTTAAAATACAACAAGCTAATACAGTCATTGTTGTTTAAAAAAAAAAACAAGCTTAAACAGTTGATTGCACACTCATTGTTTTAGTCTAAATTCAAAATATAAGAGTAAAATTTTCAGCTCAAATGAAAACCCTGCCATTGTATATTTCTATACTTCGTTCCTACAAATAAAGGCATTGGTATTGTGAAGATATATGATAAATAAGAATTTTGTATTCGGTTTCTTCATGTCGAATATCACTTAAAATTGGTTTTATTAGGTGGTACCACAAATACAACTTAACATAAGCAATACATGTATCCTGACATTTAAACATACATATACTGATATTTGTACTAAACTTAAACTGAGAATTACGCAGTTTTTATTTTCATAATTATTATTATTGCATTGTCTTTTATATTAATTTCAATATTTTAAGCCTATATAATTAGGAATTTTGTTGCTCAATTTACTTTTAAATATTTAAATAATATTAAAAAGTATTAATATTTAAGAGCTTTTTTTACATTTATTAGTGCTATAATTTAGAATTTACATTTTCAACCAGAAGAAAAATGGAGGAATAATAATAGAGTGATATGTTTTTGTAGACTTAAATACACAAACAAAATTTAAATAACCATTATCGTTTGTAACAGTGGAATAAAAAAATCATTGATCTCACTGATAAATCTCGTGTAATAATGGAAAATTTTAAATTGAAGGTTCAATAGGCCAACATACTTATATGCATATCATAGTCATCAGTTCTCTAAAAAAAATTTCCTAAAAATTTCGATACTATTGCTTCTGTAACATATTTTATCATGCATTTATTTGAGAAGAGCATTTAAAACTCAAAGCATTTTTACAATATTTAATTTATTTATTTCAACCAAAACTCACTAACCGCATACTTTAAGTTTTGGAAAGTTACACTACACCCTAATAAAGTTATGATTATCATTTCTTCAAACTTAAGAAAGGTGAAGATTTCAGTTTTTTAGTTCTTGACATTATTGATTCACTCAATTATAATGTTGTTCACTTTTTCCAAATAGGAATGCTTACTCATCTGGCCGATCAATTTTTGAAAATGATTTTCAAATATAAAATGTTACATTTTACACTAGTAACTAATTATTAACACAATCTATTAGTGGTTTATCTTCGAAGTACTCTATCTTCACAACATCATCTCATCTGAACCTCTATGCCTTACTCTTATTTTCTGTTTCAGATTATCTCTGGGAAGTCGCTGACCTGTAATGGCTGCGTAACTGTGTATAGTTTACCGGACAGTCTAAAAAGCCTTCCCCAACCGAGTAAGAGATAATCTGAGTTATTCCTTTCTCATATAAAAATTAAACAATCACCCTTTTGGGAACAACAAAAAGATGAGATCTTTATAGACCCCAAAAGTTTGAATATAATAAATCCACACTTTACGATTATGAGCCCACGATATAAAATAGGCAAGGAGAATGATCTCCTTTATAAAGAAATAAAAATAACTAGAATAATTTTGGTTTTAAAAGGGCTTCTCTTACAATTTTTAATATATTTATTTATTGTATAGTAAAATTCGAGTAACTACTAATTTGAAAAAATTAAGCATTATAAGTGGACGGCTTAATCTTTTCGAGATTGTGATTATAAGCGTTAATATTTAATTTGCGAATTTTTGTAAGCCATTTATATGATCTCGACATTCCTCCTAATATGATCTAAATTTTAAATCTTCAATTGTCATATTCGTCCAATCTGGTTTGCTTGAGTTGGGAAAGTGGCTCTAATCTTCATTTAATCTTTATTCTTTAAATGTCACTCTTGAGAGCATACAAGTTTATACTTTAATCTCATTAACCAGAAGAACGGACTGATTTTGACTACCGCTAAAGCTAAATATTTTCGTGTAATTTGTAACTTTCGGATTTTTTACTTATTACTCTTTGTATACCATTGAAAATGGGAAATCAGGTTTTGTTTTCGTGGCAGACCCCATAAAGTATATATATTGATCAGGGAGACAAGTTGAGTCGATTTAGCCATGTACGTCTGCCTGTCCGTCCGTCTGTCCGTATTTTTGAACGCGTCGATCTCAGAACCTATAAGAGAAATCGAGTTTGTTTAAAAAATCGATAACTATCTTCGTTTTAATGTTATCCATTAAAAACGAAAACAGTTATAAAATTCTATTCTGTCATCTTTCCAGCTAGAGTCTTCAAATTTTGTTTTTAGTTTCATGTGAGCTTTATACAATTTAGATATTTGTTAAATTTTTGATGCCACGCCCCTTTCGCCTCAAATTTACAAAGCACATATTTGAAATACTAGTTACTTGTGTTTTGGCAAATGTACACATGAATACCACAGTTGCGGCCTGCAAGTGTGATAACAAACGTTCGTCTACAAAAAAGCTATTAAATATATATTTTTCCATAATATTAGCATACATATAGCAGCAGAAGCGCTTATCATGCCTGCAGAAGCAGGCGTGCCAGATATCAAAGTAAATATACATATACAGTAGAATGCGGTCATAGCGACTCCGCTTATTACGTTCGTCCGGTCATCGCGACGAAAATTCGTCCCTTGGTTGGTCCCCATACAAACTTATATGAAAGAGCCTCTGCTTAGTACATTTTCGCTTTTAGCGACAAACCGCTTATACAGATGATATTTTCCATAATTTTAACGGGTATTGCGACGTTTCGAAGAAAAATTCAGCGAAAGAGAGCCAAAAAATGTAAGCTTCAAACGATGCTGTTAAAAATGTATGTATTTATCAGTGATTGGTACCATTGCTTATGTGAGAGAGAGCCTTAGTGCATGCCGAAGTCACATAAATGCTTACAGTGTGTGTGTGCATAAGTCTATTCCATGAGATGTCCCGTTAAATTTCTAGTTTTTTCTGCCTTTTTCTAAAAAAAAATTGCGTCTTCAGGAGCGTAACAGCACTCTACTATATATATATTTACATTTTGACAAAATAATTAATTATGTACCGATTTCTCAACTACCCAATTTCGATGTATCTAGCACTAAAACTAGCACCTGTCAACTTTTACGGTTTCTACGCTTCCTTTGGGCCTAAATATATCCGCAATATTTTGATCTTGGGTTTGAAAAGTCACTTATAAGTTGATCCGATGGGCGTGGACATATAATTTTTATACCCTGAACCCATTGAAAATGGGAAAATCAGGGTATAATGTTTTTGTTGGAGGGCGTATGTATGTAACAGGCAGAAGGAGGCGTGGCAGACCCCATAAAGTATATATATTCTTGATCAGGATGACAAGCCGAGTTGATATAGCCATGTCCGTCTGTCCGTCTGTCCGTATGTATGAACGCGTCGTTCTCAGAACCTATAAGAGCTAGAGACTTGAAATTTTTTATGTAGGTCCGTGAATAGCACGAAAAGATCGAGTTTGTTAAAAAAAGTCGATAACTATTTTAATTTAATTGTTATCGATTAAAAACATTATCGAATGTTAGTTATAAAATTATATCTCCCACGTCTTTATAGCTAGAGACCCCAAATTTTTTTGTAAGTTTTATATTTATTTTCTCTAATTTTGATTTTTGTTAAATTTTGGATACCGGCTCCAAATTTCCCCAAATATTTAAATTGAGGTTAGTTGCACTCAAAGCCAGTAAATGAATGGGTTTACATTTTTAAAAATTGGAAAAAATGTAATAAAATATGTTGAACATAAGCTTCATTCAAATCCATTAATTCGCGCAGAAGTTATTAAACAAAAACGTTTGGCCAATCGGCCAAACACGTGACCAGCAAAACAAAGCAAACTGTTTTCCTATACATGTGCACACATACACACATACACATTGAGCTGCGTGCATCTAGCAAGTTCTAAAACCCGCAAGTTTTAGTGTACATATTTCCAATAGATGGCGCTATGATTTGCGAATTATCAGCTGCTCAGTTGGTTCGAAACTTGGATGGCGCTATACAATCGAACCATAGATGACGCTATTAGCTAAACAATTGAAATGAATTGAATTTAGTTTTCTGTGCGTTTATACGAAATGCTAATTATGCAGTATTTTAACGCAGATAGCGCGGGGTTTAGGGTATCTCCTAGTCGGGACCGCCGACTAGAGTTTTCTTACTTGTTTCGTCCATATTTTTAGGATGAAGATACAACGTCCCCAATGGGATAGATATTTACGCTATAGCTTTTTTAACCTGTCAACGCTTGTATATATTCTATATCTCAACTATCTAGCACTTCTACAAGTGCTTATGAGATAAACGAATATTCATTATCTGCTTTGAAAATCCCGACACTATAAATGGTGAAAATTGTTTGCGTTCATATGGATAGACAGCAACACGAAAATTGTTCAAAATCAATGTATTCATTTCACTCTTCTTGAGTATAAATAGGAACGATTTAATTGTGCATTACAATTTTGTACATTAATTCATTAGCAGTCATTATTTAATTATTTTTAACGTAACCACTTCGAATTTAATAATTGATGCTGTTGGTATTCTTTTTCTGTTTTGTTTAACTAAAATAATAATTTTAGGTAGGTTTTATGTTTTGTTAGTCATCTCTAAATTCATCAAATATTTAGAGTACTACAAAGGTGTAAAATTAATTATTATATTTATTTTAAGTTTTTGTGATGTACATCGTTTTTTCATTGATGAATCAGCAAAATCTAGAGATCGAGCCTGCCAAGTTAATAATAGCTACTTTAAAATGAAAACTCGTTTTAAAACGAATATAATAAATATATTTACTATCAGATTGCGTGTGTAAAACGAGCATTTAGAGACTAAACATTTTTCTTATGAAATAAATATATTAGTTTCCTCATTTATTACCATATTTTTTAACAATTGTTTTTTATTATATTACAGGTGAATCAACATACCTTTAAATAAATTGTATTTTGGACCTATTATACTTGGAGATCTACAGAAATTTTACTTATAACTTATAACATTTTATAAATGTATATGAATTTGTAAATATATAGATGTAAAATAGGCATTATATTATAAAGTAAATTTCTCTTTGAATGTGTACTTTACGACATTAAGATACAAATAAAATTTGTCATAGTTCATTATAATTTAAAATTGCACACTTAATTACACTACAATCAATTGACAAATCGAACATTTTTCATCAACCTTTTTGATGGTATGGTGTGGTGTAACTACACAAGATTAAATATGAATTTATACTTTGCACTTATACGTTGCACTTTTACTTTTTTTGAAAAAACTTAATAAACACAGGTTTATAAATCCTTTTTATACTATTTCACGTAGTGATATAGTATATTGGTTTTGTGCAATGTCCGTCATGCTGTCCGTCCGTCTGTCCGTATGAACGCAAATCATTTCGACGCTATTGAAGCTAGAGACTTGAAATTTGAAATATATACTCGTGTATACCCTCGTCTGATAAAGTGTCAAGATTTTCCCGATACGCCCACTAGGGGCGTGGCAAATTTTCCTGTATCTCAGAAACACTACTTCTGGAAGGGCTAGAGAGTTGGGATTTTAACTGAACACTCATGTCGACATCCCAAAATCAAAAAGCTATGGCGGATATATCTACGCCCATTGGGGGGCGTGGCAACTCGGGTCAAACTGTATCTTCTACAGTTTTAAAGCTAAAACGCCCAAACTTGGCACGTGGGTTACTGTTACGATCCTATAAAGATCGCCCAAAAATTTTATGGCCACGCCTACTAGGGGCGTGGCAAATCGGATCTGAATATATAGTGATTTTACTAGTTTCGTTATATTTTGAGCACTATTGATGCTAGAGACTTGAGACTTGGTATATATACTCGGGTTAACATCCCACGACCGATAAGCTATGGCGGATATATCTACGCCTTCAGGGGGCGTGGCAACAATTATCAGCTTATATCTCCCACAGCTTTAGTACTAGAAGCTTCAAAATTGGATGCTAGGTTACTGAGGGCCTCCTCTATCGATTCTCCAAAAATTATTGTTACGCCCCAAAAGGGGCGTGACACAGAAAAATACCCTGTAATTTTCGCATTTTTCGAATGTAAGCATCCAAAGTTTACAGTTATATTCTTAAACGCCCACTCTATGCACATGCCAAAAATTATTTGTCTACGGCCACTGGGGGCGTGGCAAATCAAAACTGAAACATCTGCAGCATCTGAGCCAATAACGCGCCACATAATGACTTTGTGACCTTTCACCTTGTCTTTTGATTTGCCAAATTATATATATGTATTTGAAAAGAATATTTTATTAATACAAAATAACTAAATAAAGAAAATGTAACAAAAATATCAACATGACCGCACCGGGGTTCGATGCCACACCTCGCCAACGAACTTATATATATCACATTTTCAGAGTTGCCCCCTCTCTCATTTTGGGAGTTGCCACCTCTCTTATTTGGAGAGATGCCACATCTCTCGATTTAGGTGCGTGTTCTTGCTAAGGTAAGGCAATCGAGATAAATCGAGAGAGGTGGCATCTCTAAGCTTCGATTCTAATTGAAACTGTCTGGCTACCTCCAATGAAAAGTTTTAATCTGCAGCTAATTTGAGCGGCGACAGTGGAGATTTAAGGTTAAATTTAAAAAAATGTAATGTGATAGATGCCCCTGTGTGCTGTTGGGGCGTGAAATAGTATTTCGCTGTGGGTTGCGTCCGACAGCAACGTTCTTACTTGTTCTTTTTCTTCCAGTTAGGCGGTAAGCAATTAAATACTTGAGAATATGTATGTAATTGCATATTTTACCAAATATTGACACTCCATTCTAAATTTTTGACAATTGTTCTTTTTTGTTAACGTTACCATAATTTAAAGAAATAGGTCAATCAATTTAAACAATCATGTATATTCTGTTATGATATTATTTAATTTACTCATTGTTTTTGACGTTGTTAGCACTATTTAATTCAGAAAACACATACTTATGTTATTTGCAGCGTTTTTACATGTTTATGAGTTCATATTCTACTGAATTTTTGTACATCCTGGATTTAGAAACAAGTAAGAAAACTCTAGTCGAGACCGCTCGACTAGGTTATACCCTGAACCATGCGACGGACCGCTATTCCATGCATTCTCCGTTTCTTTTATAAAACATATGTACATGTATGTTCATTACAAGCAAAACATACAGAAACACATACACAGGCGAACGCATACACAAACGCCAGTCGGCGCGTCAGCTGTTCTTTGGCTGCTGTTTGTATGGCAATGTTATGGGAAATTAAATGTTTAATAACTTTTTTCTAGACTAACGATTTTGATCAAATTTGTTGGGCGTGATCATGTCATCCATATGTATGTATGTGCCAAAGCAGTCTCTAGTACTTGAAATACGTGTTTTGCAAATTGGAGACTAAGAGGGCGTGGCATCCAAAATTTAACAATAACCGAAATCGTGTAAGTCTCAAATAACACTAAATGCAAAATTTGAAGACTCTAGCTAGAAAGATGAATTATATAGAATTTTATAGCTGAATTAAGGTTTTCGTTTTTAATCGATAACAATAAAATGAAAATATTTATCGATTTTCTAAAACAACACCGCTATGCTCGCCCTATACAGGGATCTCCAAAAAATAATTGAAGTCTAGCTCTTATATGCTCTGAGATCGATGCTAAATCGGCTCGACTTGTCTCCCTGATCAAAAATATATATACTTTATGTGGTCTGACACGCCTCCTTCTGCCATACACTTCAACAAAACCATTATACTCTGATTTCCCATTTTCAAGTGGTCAGGGTATAAAAACGAGAAAGTGAAACTTATTAAATCCGTTTCAATCAATTTAAACACAACATATTTTTTCAGTTGTGCGCGCCAAAAAAGTAATACTCCAGGAAACACGAGTGTAATTGTTAAATTTGTGCTAAAAAAAAAAGATACCAACAGTTGCACTTACACAACAACATACTGAATCAAAAGAAACTATCGCTAAATATTGATTCTAAATCTCTCTGCAAAGATGTTCCATATTCACAAATTTGTTTATCTCTGATCGATCACCCACAATATAATATTTAAACAGCTGACTTCAGTTGCTGGCCAACTTAAAACAAAAAATTTGAAAAATATTTGATACCGGTTTTTTATACCCTGAACCCATGGGTTCATGGGTTTAATAATGTATAATGTTTTTATGCAAACGTATGTAACAGGCAAAGTATATGTATTCTTGATCAGGAAGAGAAGCCGAGTCGATTTAGCCCTGTCTGGCTGTCCGTATGTTTGAACGCGTTGATCTCGGATGAAATAAGAGCTAGAGACTTCAAATTTTTTGTTAGAAGTTCGTGTACATTACGATTCGATTGAGTTTGTTTCAAATAATCGATAACTATCATCGTTTTAATGTTATCGATTAAGACCGATATCTTCATTTAGTTATAAAATTCTATTTAATTCATCTTTATAGTTAGAGTCTTCAAATTCTGCACTTAGTGTTATTTGAGCCTTACGCATTTTCGGTTTTTCTTAATTTTGGATGCCACGCCCCCTTAGCCTCAAATTGCTTAGGCACATACACATATATGAATGTCATGATCACGCCAAACAAATTTGATCAAAATCGTTCGACTAGAAAAAAAGTTATTAAACATTTAATATCTCATATTATCGTTGTCTTGCAGTAGCAGCGAAGCTGCTGAGTCATAATGCACAGTTAGCAGATTGTGTGCTTGTTCGTGCGTCTGTGTGTGTTCTTGTGCATGCGTCTGTGTGTGTATGTATTGCTTGCTACATATATACATATAGAAGTAACGGAGAATGTTAGCGGTTCTTAGGAATCGCAGTACTTCGCAGGGTTCAGGGGATCTCTTAGCGAGCAGTCTCGGCTAGAGCACTCTTACTTGTTCTTAACTAATGTGCCTATAATTATAATATTAATTAAATTTTTAGTTTTGTGAACATAAAAAAATTCGACTTTATACTACAAAAAAACGGAAATGGGAAAATCAAGGTATTTGTTGGAAGGCGTATGTATGTAACAGGCAGAAGAAGGTGTGGCAGACCCCATAAAGTATACACACTTGCTCACATATCTCTGCGTACACCCAAAGAAATTTTTATTTTTCAAGTTTGAGCATTAATATCTCTCAGTATAAACAAGATATCGAATTTTTTCTTTTTGTATTTGTTTCTTTAATTATTAAACTTAAGATATAAATTAATTTAATTTATCAAAACAAAAAACTTATGCATAATCTAACTGTTAAAACAAAAACATAGCAAAAAACAACTATCAAAAGTCTGCGTACACACAAAGAATTCTGCGTACAATAACTTTTTCAGCTTAATTTAATACTTGGTTGGGTAGCCTTTTTCTTCAGAACCTCCGCCAGACGTCTAGGTATTGAATCTGTAAGCTTGCGGGTATCCTCGATGGTTATTTTGCTCCATTCCTCCATAATAACCTCCTTCAGCATTGTTTTTGAGGTAATGGAATGTTGCCGAATCCTGCGCTCAAGTAAATCCCACAGATGCTCTATGGGATTCAAGTCAGGTGATTGGGGTGGCGTGCACAACTGTTTTTTTACATTATAGAGGAGCCATAACTTCACATTATGAGCCGTGTGCTTCGGATCATTATCTTGCTGAAAGAAATAATCATCAGCGATCCCCAATTTTTCGGCACTCTGTCGCAAATTCTGCTTCAAAATGTGTATGTAGTCCTTGTGATCCATGGTAGATTCTATAAATGTCAAGTTCCCAACACAACTACCCGCCATACACCCCCAAACCATTACTCCTCCTCCTCCATGTTTTACCGTAGGCACCAAATTTTCTTTATCGAAGGCTGCTCCTCCTTTTCTCCAAATCATTTTCTTCCCTTTAATTCCAAACATGCAAAACTTGCTCTCATACGAAAATATGACCTTGTTCCAGAAGCTAGCCGGCTTGGAAATGTGGTCATTGGCGAAGTCCATACGCTTTATTTTGTTTATCACTGATATATGGGGCTTCCTACGGGCAACTCTTCCATTATACCCCGCCTCCTTCCAAATGCGGCGAACAGTTTGATCGGACACTGTTTTTTTAAAACGTTCGGCGACTTCAAGACTTCCTTGGTGGGCAGTAATCCTTGGATTTGGAGGCACCAGTTGAACAATCCGCTTTTTCTCCCTGTCTGTCAGCAGGGAAGGGCGACCAGATCGGGGCTTAGATAATATGGAGCCTGTTAAAATATAGTTGTCGTACACTCTCTGACACGAGGAATGTGTTCTGCCAACCAATCCACCGATTTCTCGCCAGGATTTTCCCTCCAAACGAAATTTTAAAATTAATTTTCGCTCTTCAACGCAGATTTCTTTTCTATTGGTCTCCATGATACAACGCGTGACAAATATTTAAAAAATGTTTTTGCGAATTTCTGAGAAAATTATAAACGGAAAGAAGAAGCTGAAAAAGTTAACGGTAATCGCGCAATCCGTCATTGTACGCAGAATTCTTTGTGTGTACGCAGACTTTTGATAGTTGTTTTTTTGCTATGTTTTTGTTTTAACAGTTATATTATGCATAAGTTTTTTGTTTTGATAAATGAAATTATTTTATATCTTAAGTTTAATAATTAAAGAAACAAATACAAAAAGAAACAAGTAAGAGTGCTCTAGTCGAGACTGCTCGACAAAGAGATCCCCTGAACCCTGCGAAGAACTGCGATTCCTAAGAGCCGCTAACATTCTCCGTTACTTTTATATGTATGTACATATGTAGCAAGCAATACATACACACACACACAGACGCACGCACAAGAGCACACACACAGACGCACGCACCAACACACAATCTGCTAACTGTGCATTATGACTCATCAGCTTCGCTGCTGCTGCAAGACGCCGATAATATGAGATATTAAATGTTTAATAACTTTTTTTCTAGTCGAACGATTTTGATCAAATTTGTGGGGCGTGATCATGACATTCATATGTGTGTATGTGCCAAAGCACAAGTCTCTAGTACTTGAAATACGTGATTTAGCAATTTGAGGCGAAGGGGCAATTTGAGGGCGTGGCATCCAAAATTTAACAAAAACCGAAATTGCAGAAGGCTCAAATAACACTAATTGCAAAATAGCTAGAAAGATGAATTAAATAGAATTTTATAACTAAATGAAGATATCGGTTTTTAATCGATAACATTAAAACGATTATAGTTATCGAATATTTGAAACAAACTCGATCGAATCGTACTATACACGAACCTCCAAAAAAAATTTGAAGTCTCTAGCTCTTATATCTTCTGAGATCGACGCGTTCAAACATACGGACAGACGGACAGACGGACAGACAGACAGACGGACACGACTCAATCGACTCGGCTTCTCTCCCTGATCAAGAATACATATACTTTGTGGGGTCTGCCACGCCTCCTTCTGCCTGTTACATACATTTTCACAAAACCATTATACCCTTTTTTCCCATTTTCAATGGGTTCAGGGTATAAAAAATCGATATCTTGTTTATACTGAGAGATATTAATGCTCAAACTTGAAAAATAAAAATTTCTTTGGGTGTACGCAGAGATATGTGAGCAAGTGTATATTCTTGATCAGGATGACAAGCCGAGTTGATATAGCCATGTCCGTCTGTCTGTCCGTATGTATGAACGCGTCGTTCCCAGAACCTATAAGAGCTAGAGACTTGAAAATTTTTATGTAGGTCCGTGAATAGCACGAAAAGATCGAGTTTGTTAAAAAAAGTCGATAACTATTTTAATTTTAATGTTATCGATTAAAAACATTATCGAATGTTAGTTATAAAATTATATCTCCCACATCTTTATAGCTAGAGTCCCCAAATTTTGTTGTAAGTTTTATATTTATTTGATCTAATTTTGATTTTTGTTAAATTTTGGAGACCAGCTCCAAATTTCCCCAAATATTTAAATTGAGGTTAGTTGCACTCAAAGCCAGTAAATGAATGGGTTTACATTTTTAAAAATTGGAAAAAATGTATTAAAATATGTTGAACATAAGCTGAAAATTTCATTCAAATCCATTAATTCGCGCAGAAGTTATTAAACAAAACATTTGGCCAATCGACCAAACACGTGACCAGCAACAAAAGCAAACTGTTTTCCTATACATGTGCACACATACACACATACACATTGAGCTGCGTGCATCTAGCAACTTGTAAAACCCGAAAGTTTTAGTGTACATATTTCCAATAGATGGCGCTATGATTTGCGAATTATCAGCTGCTCAGTTGGATCCAAACATGGATGGCGCTATTCTATCGAACCATAGATGGCGCTATTGGCTAAACAATTGAAAATTAATTGAATTTAGTTTTCTGTGCGTTTATACGAAATGCTAATTATGCAGTATTTTAAAAAACGCAGATAGCGCGGGGTTTAGGGTATCTCCTAGTCGGGACCCCCGACTAAAGTTTTCTTACTTGTTATACCCTGAACCCATTGAAAATGGTAATTCAGTGTATGTTTTTGTTGAAAGGCGTATGTATGTAACAGGCAGAAGGAGGCATGGCAGACCCCATAAAGTATATATATTCTTGATCAGGGAGACAAGCCGAGTTGATATAGCCATGTCCGTCTGTCCGTATGTATAAACGCGTCGTTCTCAGAACCTACAATAGCTAGAGACTTGAAATTCTTTATGTAGGTTCCTGTACAGCACGAAAAGATCCGAGTTTATTTCAAAAATTCGATAACTGTTATCGTTTTATTGTTATCGATTAAAAAGGAAACTCTAAATTCAGATATAAAATTCTATCTAATTCATCTGTCTAGCTAGAGTCTTCAAATTTTGCATTTAGTGATATTTGGGCCTTACGCGATTTCGGTTTTTGTTAAATTTTTTGTGCCACGCCCCCTTCGCCTCAAATTTGTAACTCCCGTATATCAAATACTAGAGACTTATGCTTTGGCACATACATACATATGGATGACATGATCACGCCCAAGTTTGATTAAAATCGTTGCTCTAGAAAAAGTTATTAAACATTTAATTCCCCATAACATTGCCATGCAAACAGCAGCCAAAGAACAGCTGACGCACCGACTTGCGCTTGTGTGTGCTTGCACCTGTGTATGTGTGTATGTATGTGTTGCTTGTAATGAACATATATATACTTATGTATATTAAAGAAACGGAGATTGCATGGAATTGCGTTCAGGGTATACCCTAGTCGAGCGGTCTCGACTAGAGTTTTCTTACTTGTTTCTAAATCCAGGATGTACAAAAATTCAGTAGAATATGAACTCATAAACGTGTAAGAACGCTGTACGCTTTTTTTTACATTTTATTAAAGCTATTCAAAAAGAAGCACTTTTTTCTTGGCCATTAGAATAGACAGAAATTTGGCTCCGGGCTAGTTTTATTGTTGCAGTTAGTGTTTCTTTGTCTTCGTATAGTTTTCCTATAAAGCCATCCCCAGACATTTTCAATAATGTTGAGATCTGGAGAATACGGCGGCAATCTGATCATCTGAACATTTTCACTCGAAATTAATGATTTCACAGCTCGAGCATTACGGAGAGGTGCATTATCCTGTTGGATAATGGAAGATCCATGGCAATAGTCCAAACAGATCTTTAATCTGAGGAAATGCGAACTAAAACCGGTCATCTTTTGATCTATAATAAATAATGATATTGCGCCATAAAACGTGATGGCACTCCATACCATAACTCTACCTTCACGGCTGTGATGGCGACTTAAATTCAGATTACTTTTCGTAAATCGTGGTAATAGTAGTAGACCATCTAAATTGAAACGTTTTTCATCAGTAAAAACAACTGAACGCCAGTCATTCAGTCGAGTGTCAGATTGAACAGTCCACGCCATGTGTTCTCTGGCATATTTAAGTCGCTTTTCTTTCCGTATAGCATTCAGAGGTGATTTTTTCTTCATTTTAAGACACCTAAGGTGTGCATTTATTATTGTATGCTGAACAATTGACAGGCTTGCGTTTATACAATTTTACGGGGAGTCAGCGCTGGTTTTCGCCCTTTAAAGTGTGTTCCATATGCCACCGGATCTCTTAAATATTTGTCGATAGTTCTGGAGCTGCGTTTTATCTGTTTGGCAATATTTCGGTTTGATAATCCCTGTGAGTGGAAGAAGTCTAAAATAGTTGCACTTTTTAACACAAAACTTAAAAAATTGATGTGCGTCTAATTCGTTGTTCAGCTGATAAGCCATGCATCGAAGTTTCTAGAGTCTTCGAATGTACAGTTATCTTTTTGTAAATCAACCGACTATATACAAATGTTTTTCGAACAAGATTCGAACTTCTATAAAAAAATGATTTGGGTCAAGTAATACTTGTCTAATAGTAAATACAATCACTTATTAAAAAAAAAGTGGTGTGTCTAACTTATAACCAGCAGTGTAAGTGCTACCTTTGCTATTTGAGCACCTAGTATACATTATTTTATATGTTATAATATGCTAAAGTGAACCGAAACATATTTTCTATTAATATGGACGAGTTAATTTTTTTACCATAGCCGAATTATGTTTCTAATTAAAAAAAATTATTTTATATGTATCTTAGGTAGTGAAACCCAGAAGCAGCCAAAAGACAATAGAACAGGAAATTAAAATTCTTTCAGAGACCTACATCAATTTAATTTCTTCTGTTTGGTGTACAAAACTTTCATTGTAATAAAAGGTATAAGAATATTATTATATTACTTAAGTTATTTAATGTGTATGTCCAAGTCCATGAGTTCTATACAGTGTAAAAGAGTCATACACATGTTCCAGTTCTGATAATCGATATTCTTCCAAGCAAACAATGCCTTGCAATGATGGTGATAGCTTCAGTACACATGGTAAACAATGGACCACATGCCTTTTCTCCTGCTCTCTTATGAATAAAACGTTAAATACTTCGACCTAAAAAAAACATTAAATCATTTACAATTTAATAATTTAATTTAAGCAATCTCAATTGATGAAAAGCTATTTAAAAAACAAAAAATATTTTTAAAAATCAATTTTTAATATCCCCACTTTTTGTTATACACGCGACGACTCAGAAAAAATATATTTATATATTACAAACTAATTTTATAGAATTTTTAGAAGCAATTAAAATCTTATTTTAATTTTTTAATATATGTATGAAAAATGGATAGAATAGAATAACATAAAAGTCAGTTATAACTGTTTGTTGGAACTTTTTATAGTTATTTATTATTTTATTGTAAAAATGTGTTAGTATAAAAGAGTATTGTGTCATTATAATTGCACATTAAAAAACTTACTTCACATTGTCCACAATAGTGGGAAGCCTCGTTTTTTCCACGTCCATTAAATCGTATTTCAACTCCTTTTGATTTCACATATTCTTGTATATGAAAAACATTTTTTAAGGATTGACACAAGCACATTCTAGAAATAAATTTTACATGTTAATTTAGATATATCATGGCTAATCCACTGTTCGAGTTTAATAAGAAAACATATTAAATCCAGATAAAATAAGTAAGAGTGGTCTAGTTGAGGTCGCTCGACTAGGGGATACTCTGAATCCTTCGAAGAATCGCAATTCCGAACATTCTTCGTTCTATTAATATGTATAGGTATGTACATGCCCAAGCAAAGGCTCCTACTGCAGTTGATCTGAAAGACGCCTATGTTTAATAGCTTTTTATACCCCCAGAAATGGGAAATCAGGGTATAATGACTCTGTTAAAATGTAGCAGGCAGAAGGAGGCATGGCAGACCCCATGCTGAACATATTCTTAATCAGAGAGACAAGATGAGTCGATTTAGCTGTCCATCTGTCTGTGGAGGGACACGGCTATGACGACTCTTAATTAATTACAAGTAAGCAATGGAAGTAAAGATTGACTCGTCCCATAAGCAGTTACATTTTTATCCCACCATGAATTGTATGTCGGGCCCCAATCCCCCCCCTCCCCGTCCTCCTCAACATTCGTATATTAAACCCATTCTAATCTCGTCATTCCTGTTTCTTCGGTTTTTATTTCCCCCCCCCCATCATCCCCTGGATCCCCCACCCCCCCCCTCCACCGACAAATACTCCTTATCGCCCGGACCCTTTTTCCAACACAGATACTCCCGCCTCTTCTTTTTAAATATTATATTTTCATATTAGGTATACATCAATATACCAACCCCTCAGTAGGAAAGTATAAATTATTTTTAACCAATCATAAAAATATATCGTAGCTGATCTGTAAAATTTAGCTCAATACATATCTAGTATTTACACGCGTACTTACTTTATTAACTCAAAGAGTTTGAAATCTGAAACTTTTATATTTCTTGCTAAGTTCCAGCTTAAGTGCACCATTGGCACAATACTTTTAAAACTTTGAAGCTTGTTCCACTCGTACCGCTCTATGGCAAGAGAATACTGTCGTGCAGTTAGTGGTCCAACATTCCATGCTATATTATTACACCAGCCTACAGACTGTACCCAATGAACGCATCTGAAATGATAAGTCAAAATTATTAAAGTATATATATTAACATACAAAATGATTGTATTTATTAGGTACAGAGTAAATAGTGTACAGTTGGAATAAGGCTACGCTAAATAAATATAAGTTAAATTATCGAGTTTCTTCGATAATAAATGAGGTGAGTTATTTTAAATTTTAAATTAATATCATATTGTATATTATATAGTCAATAAAAATAAACATTTTTTTATTAAACCAAAACATCATTTTACAATAGCTATACTCATTTTAAACAGATGGACATATACATATTTACAAATATTTGTAAATATATTTTTATTATTTATTTAATAAGTGTATCACGGTACTTACCCAGCATTCACCCAAACTAAGTCTCCAGGCTTTTGAATGAACCGATATACTGGTATATTTTCTTTATATAAATCTTCTAAAACAGGCCACCACGAGCCATGTAAATAGCTGATATTGTTTTTTTCACAAAGATTGTGAATACCACCCCAATAAGAATCTGGCACAGCGAACCATTCGCAATCTCCTGGACCAATGTTTATATTAATTGAACAAAAATTATTATTCTCTTGATGACCAGGGGTTCTACTTCCAGGCACCTTCATATATAATTGAACTGTATTCATTCCTAAAATGACGTGGCCTACATGAGACAACATATTGGCAGCAGAAATTACTCTAGCAAAAGCAGGCAACTTTTGTAACTCGCTTAGTTGCGGTTTCCATTTTCGTTCATCAGAAAGATCAACATTGGTTCCGAACCTATTAAATAAAACGATTAACAATGTTTAATTAATAACATTAACTTTTAATACCTTAGCATTTTACTTCCGTTTTTTGATTTTTTACGTTTTAAATTAACATTTGAATTAGATACTGAGTCCTTAGAATCGGAATCCGACATCACTTGGGATCCAGCTGAGCCTTTGTCGCCTTCATCCTTAATTTGGAAATTGCATACATTAATTTATCGATGCTTTTAACAATGAGATGCCAAATTCATTACCTTTAAACTGTCTTGAAAGCTTGATGCCTGATATTGAGCATATTTTGCAATAGTTGTATGAGATCGATGAGAAATACATGCCCAAACTCTCTTTGCTTGAGACATATCCCAGTTTTCATCAGGAGACTGATTTACTTGGGTTCTGACTTCTACACTGTGATCCGGATTGGCTTCAACAAGGGTTTTAGTTGAAAAGAGTCCCAAGTCTAACTTAAGAGCACCAGCTAAACCACGTACAACTGCAATAGGATGCTTAAGACAAAACTCTTGCAACTGCGGACTAAAGGCATTTTTTTTATTTTCCAAGTGAACCGATGGAGTTGGTGGTAAAAGCTGTTCTCTTGAAAGTTTCTGTGGTGGACAATCTGGTGGCGCTGGTGGAGGTCCATTTTTCAATAAAACTGTAAAATTAAGGGGTGGTTCATGAACCGGCAAAAGCTGTACCGCTGACCATAATTGTTTAGAATCCATTTGTATACTGAACGGAGGTGATGTGTCGGTATCAGGATCATATTCAATTTGTGTCTTCTGCTTAGTTATATTATGACTATCATAGCTTTGCGTAATGTTCTCATGTTTAACGGAGACTTTGCTATCATCGTTATAAGCTACGATTGGGCTTTGGTTAATGTCGTCAACTAATTCCGTCGAATTATTTTGACTGCAAGCATTTAACGATTGACCTAAAGCATATAAAAATTTAATTAATCCTATACACTATTTTTAATGTTTAAATCGAAAAAAAAAGTTATTTTTAACGAGATAACAGTAATAATTATAAGCATACAATTATTTGTATTGGTTTATTTAAATATTCATGTATATGTATACGTATACGTATACATTATACGTACCTAAGGAAACCTGATCATTTGAAGTAAAATTTCGTTCAAACTCAGTGAATTCTTCTTTTATGATTTTAGTTGATAATGCCTCAGAAGAATATTTAATGGTTCTTTCAAATGTAACATTGCTTCCATGTTTTATTTCTGTTCCTGATGAAGACATTCTGTTATTAAGGGGGAGGCAGTTTGAAGTGGTTAGCTGTGGTCCAAGTTGTTCTTGCTGTGCACTTAATACTTTTTGATTTTGCTGTAATGTATTAATTTCTAATTGCTCTGGTCGATTAAATTCGGAAATTTCGCTATCATCTTTTGTTCGTTTTGCAGGTGTCGGATTGTTTTGACTTATATGATTGTATGGGTAGGGTGGCGGCGGTCCCTATATATAAATAGATTAATAGAAAAGTATTACCAAAAGTATTACAAGTAAGAACGTTGAAGTCGGGCGCTGCCGACTGCGAAATACTTATTCACGTCCCAGTTCCAAACCATTCTAAGATATGAATTTTCCGATTTACCAACAGACTGACTCCTCTTGTGTATTTCATAGAAATTTGATTTTTGTTAAATACCAACTTCTTTAAATTGTGGGTCAGTTGAAAATTTAATCAATATGCAGAAAATTTAATATAAGTTTAATTTGTTTAAAAAACAAGACATTTGTTTCTCCAATTTACAATTGGCAACAGCGACAGGCAGTGTGATTATACTCTAAGAAATCACAAATGCAATAGAAATCTCCATGAAAACTTGGGTGCTAAAGTTTTCCGCCTGTTTCGAAGTGCAGTGGCGGTTTTAGTAACAACGACACACGTTGATCATAGGCTTTTTAGGTTCGCATCTTGGCGGCGTCGGGCTTTTTATTTATTTATTTTTTGTAATGAATTAGCAACACTGATAAGACACAAGACAAGCACCACCAAGCAGTGACATAAAATTATTTGGCAGAGATGCCCTTTGGCGACTATAAAAATGTGCATTCGAGTCCCGGTGCGGTCATGCCAACTTTTCTTTTATTTATTTATTTTTTTTTTACTAAAATATACTTTAATATATAATATTCGGCAAATCAATAGAGGAGGTCAAAAGTCAGTCATTAAGTTGTGAGTTTATAACTCAAAAGCTTCAGCAAAAATTTTTTTCTTTGCGAGCAGATTCTAGGCAAAAGATATCGACGCAAAAAAAACCCAAAAACACCCCTCATGCGAAGACCGATTCAAACAAGAAAAAATATCGTTGTCGCTCTGAGCAAGAGCGGAAAAACGCTCAACTGTTATTTGCGAGCTCTGGTTGAGGGTAATAGATCAGAAATAAACAAAGTTGTGAATATGGAATATCTTTGCAGAGGTTTAGTTTCTTTTGATTGTGAACATATTTTTGTGTATGTGCAATTGTTGTTGGTATTAAAAAAAAAAAAAGATATCGTGGAGTATGACTTTTTCGGCGGGCGTGTATTGAAACGGATCTATTATGTTTGAATTGCTCGTTTTTTCTCCTTTTCGAATAAACTTGCTTGTTGCAGGCAGATATGACTTACTCACTCACAGAGACAGGCAGGCAGACAGGCCTAAATCGACTCGGCTTGTCTACCGACCAAGAACATACCGCCTCCTACTCCCTGTTACATACATTTTAAGAAAACCATTATAGTCTGATTTCTCATTTTTATTGGGTTCAGCATATAAAAATATATGTGCTAATTTTAAAGGCGCTAGCTTTACTTTTTTACATGATCGAAAATACATATTCATGGTATTTAATAGTTTGTCATTTTCAATCATTTTGTAATATACCGTATTCACCGTACACTAAAATAAATATTTTGACGAAATCGTTTTGTGACTATTGAAGCTGACAGTGCTTATTACCGTTGAATAACGGTGCGAAAATGAGTATCAAAACAAAGAATCTATATATAGATGTTTGCATGCCAAATTTTATGTTGTTTTGCTTTTGCATTTTCTTTCTACTGATAAGAATGCAAGCGAACATCGAATTTTTGCGTGGCACAAGTATTTTGACGAAACCTTTGTGGTTATTATTTCGCGAGTTTGAGCAAGTGTGAATGCAATTTTTTTGCTAGTTGAACTTAGTTAAGCTTAATAAATATATTTCTTTACAATAATAATAGTTGACTATTTGGAAAACATGGGAAAAACGGCAGAATTAAGCCTTTTTGTTAGATCGTCAATCGTAGCGAAGTTTAAAGCTGGGATTGCTGTAAAAGACCTTGCAAATGAATTTAAACTGTCGCGTCAAACAGTGCATTACCAAATTAACAAGTTCAAAAAAACATAATACGGTTAACAACTTGCCAAGATTGGGTGCTAAACGCAAGACAACAACGGATGAAGACAGAGTCCTTTTGCGGAAATTAAAAAAAATATTCTTCTAAAGCCTCAAACTGCTGCAAATGAATGGAATGAAATGGCCAAGAAAGCAATTAGTGAACGTACTGTTCGAAGACGTTTAAAGGAAGGAAATATAAAGACTTACCGAGCAAAGGAAATACCTTACATCTCTAAAGTAAACAAGGCCAAAAGATTGGCTTTTGCAAAGGAGCATCAGCATAAGCCAAAAAGAGTTTTGGAGGAGTGTGCTTTGGACAGATGAAAGTTCTTTTGAATATAATTCATCGAAGCAGAATATTTATGTAAGACTGCCAATGGCACAACGACAAAAAATTAGGCCCGTTGTTAAAAATGTAAGTCATGACGGGGGCTCTGTCATGTTCTGGGGATGCATTTCACACAATGGGTTGGGTGACTTGGTTCCCATTGAAGGCTCGATGAACCAAGGCCAATATTTGAGACTGCTGAATGATAACGCATTCCCTTCTGGAGATAAGCTTATCGGGGAGTCATTTATTCTGCAACAGGATAATGCCCCATGCCATAAAAGCAAGATGATCACAAAATTTTTGAAGGATGTTGGTGTCAATACGCTCGACTGGCCACCACAAAGTCCAGACTTGAATGTTATTGAAAACGTGTGGTCCCTCATTAAACGAAAGCGAATTGCTTTTTTGCATAAAAGCAAAGAAGAAACAATTTGTGAGATCACTTCACTTTGGAACGAGGTTTCCTCGGATATCCTTGAAGCTTTAGTGGACTCAGTTCCAAGACGGCTGCAAAAAGTCATTTAAGCTAAAGGGGACTACACGTTCTATTAATCGAAATAATATTTTGAAGTTATTTTTTGTTTAAGTTGTTATTTAATTAATAATCATCACTCGTCAAAATACTTATGCCAACGGCTGAAAAGCAATTTAATTTTTTTTTTTTTTTGTTTCCATGAAATACTTTTTGTTAACTTATTTTTAAGTTAGTATAGCCGAGATGTAAAAAAAGAAAAATCTTAAGTTCTATAAATTCAATAAAAAGTTATAAGCAAAAACACATCACTTTAATTTCGTCAAAATATTTATGCCGACTAGTGTATATGTTGAATATCTTCTGTATCATTGTCTTACTAACAATATTAATTTAAATATATCAGCAAATTACCTGTGCAGATGAGTTCTTTCCATATTGTCTGTGCTGCATTTGAACGTTTTGCTGCTGCTGACGAGAGTTTATTTCTAATGATATTGGAAGATTCCAAGCCTCTTCAATTGAACAAAGCTGGCGTCGTTTAGATGTAATACTTGGCAGTGGTGCTTGGCTAAGCTGGGTTTCGAGGAATTTCACTCGTTGTAATATGCCCTTTGTTAGTCCATTTGTACTGCTTGTAAATAATATAGGTTTACTTCCTTCTTGGGCAATTTTTATGTTCTATTTAAAAAAAATTTCAACAGTCTTCAAATTTCATGGTATATATGCTATATTCGAAAACCTCCGAATTTTCGAGCAGGTTATACGTTCGTAAATCTAAAACCAATTATGTGTGATTCATTCACAAAGATCATTGGCGATGTTACCTTTGTTTTCCAGCGATACAATTACAACGTTAAAAGCTACTATAGTACTAAAATATTAATTCGTTTACAGCTTGTGGATATATTCTTACATGAAGAATAAATGAAAATAGGCCACAGATGGTAGTCTGATTACGAGTTCTAGTAGAATTAACTTGTAGCCTAGATCATTGATAAGAAAACGATTTTTTCAAGGGAGTATTATTGCAGAAATTAAGTATAATTTCTTCAATTTGAAGAGGAGAAAATGTATTAGTGTAGCAAATTTTAGGATAGTATAGATTTGTATCCTGCCTCCCGAATGAGCTAGCTAAAAGAAACGAAACATTCAGCTAGATAATGTAAATCAGCCAGATTTCGTCAGTGCAAGTGTAACATGGATAGTGTTTAGCTTCGACTTTTGTTCAAAAAAGTATTATATTTGGTGTGGTATAATATTCAGAAAATTAAATTAAACTATGTAAGTGTTATGGTTTCAGAAATTGCTTACGTTTCATTAAAGGTATTTAAAGTCTTTTTTATACCTGGTTTGATATTTGTTTAACCGCATTTAGATAGCATGCGTATGCATCTCGCAATTGCCCGCAACTTTCATATAAAATTCCCAAATTTGTCCACGCCGATCTATGTTCTTTATCTAACTGAACTGCGCATATGTATGCTTGAAGTGCATCCGTTGGTTGGTTTTGCTGCTGATATAATACACTATACATATTAAAAAGTATTGAATGCTCATTATGTAACTTAAAAACAATATTACCCTATCGAGCACCAGGTGTCTGCATTCCCTTCACTTTTTTCTACAGAATTTCTATAAGCTAAAAACGCATCATGAACCTTATTTACTCCAGCATAACATCTTCCTAATAAATATAATGATTGTCCACACTTTGGCTCTGCTTCAATTGATTTTTGTAAAAAACGTAAAGCTTTCGATTCACGTTCTTTTTTTTCGCCTAGGCATTCGACACAATGATACATCCATCCTGAAAATCAAAAAAATTATTATTATAACACAAAATTATTTATTTTCTTTTATGGGTTAAAATGTGTTATATTTTATACCCTGATTGGTATTGGTTTCAAGTCTCAAGCTTATATATGTTCTGAGATCAACGCGTTCATACATATGGACAGGGGAAAATCGACTCAGCTCGTCTCCCGGGTACTTTATAGTGCACGCCTCCGTCCGCCTGTTACATACATTTTAACGGAACCAAAACGAATTAACGAAACAATGACAAGATTGTAGTAAAATGCATTTGTAAAACTCCGTCATGGTGCGTTGGTCTAATACAATATACTCTTTTTGTAAATGTTTTCGAAAGTTTTTATATTTTTATACGCCGAGCTTAGCTTAAATGAATGTTATTACCTAATTGTCTGTATATATCTGCTTTTAAGTCCAACGATAAATTTTTATCATTTAAGATAAATTCATATGATTCTATTGCAGCCTTGTGTTTATTTTGTACTTCATACAGATGAGCTATTTGAAATTTTACTGAAAAAGTAAATGTATACAAAACGGTAAGTATTTAATAGTTAAAAACTAATTTAAAACAATAAAGTAATTTAACTGACGCAAACAAATGTAATTAATTATCTACATACATACCTTGAAGATCCGAATACGTTGAGGGGGATGAATCCGCCAACGCCAACTGTAAATGTTTAAGTGCACTACGAAAATCACCATTAACTTTAAGCATCAGTCCTAGGCGCAGATGAGTTTCATTAGCACAGACGAAATATGGGTTTAAGTATAAAAGGTCTTGGAATAATTTAATTGACCTTAAAGAAATTCAAGATAGTTAAATATAAGTTAATGTACAGTCTTAATATTAATGTAGTATGTAATAGTTACATACAACTCTTGCCATATGCCACAATGTAAAACTTTGATTGTAAAACAAGTAAGAAAACTCTAGACGGTTATCCCGACTAGGAGATGTCCTGAACCCGTTGGACCTGGGTTTTTTAAAGTATTGCAGAGCTTGTATCTAGTATAAATGAACACAAAATTAAATTAAATTCCAAATTTTTAGCTCACGGCGTCTTCTATGTTTTATTAAATTTGTTTCAAAAAAATGCAAGCTCATTCTTACGTTGGCCTCATTTGCCAGTTCCTTCAATTTAAATATTTGGAGCCGGTATTCAAAACATAAAATTGCATAAAATTGACATAAAACTAACAAACAAAATTTGGCGACTCTATCTCTAAACGTGGGAGATATTTTTTAATAACTGAATTTCGATATCGTTTTAATCGATTACATTAAAACGGAGGTAGTTATCGATTTTTTTGAAACAAACTCGATCTGCGCGTGATTTACACTACATAAAAATGTCAAATCTCTAGCTCTTATAGGTTCTGAGATTGACGCGTTCATACATACTGACAGACGGACAGGGCTATATCAAATCGGCTTATCTCCCTGATCAAGAACGCCTCCTTCTGCCTGTTACATACATTTGCATAAAAACATTATACCCTGATTTCCCATTTTCAATGGGTTTAGGGTATAAAATTAGCAACAAGAACATAAAAATTGTTCAAAACAAGAAGAAGACACCAAATATTAGCTGTCTATTAATTGTTTGCAAAATTCCAACATTAATATTATGAGATCGGTATTTGTTTAAGATCAATATGGAATTGTCTAAAATTTGGTATGCCCTCCATTAGCTTCCATCACACGTCGTCGCGACATCGACAATATTGGGACATTTATGATGTAGTATTGCGACACTCCTCGTTTATGCAACGAATTAATTCATTTTTCGAAGTTGGACTTCGTTTGACCACCATTTTCTTCAGAAACCCCACAAATTCTCAATAGGATTATGATCCAGGCTCATGGGTTGGGCTGTCAATAGCTTTCCCGCAGTTGTATAGCAGGCAAGTGCGACTCAGCAGTGATTTGTGCTTCGGACCGTTATCCTGATACAACTCTTATTTCAGTTTTCTGGTTTCAGATCAACAAAGCCAAAGTTGTGCGACTTTCTGTCAATTCGTTTTAAAATGTCGAAATTAAACTCATTGGTCATAATATCATTAAATATCCGCAGCTCTCCTCCGCCTTTGGAAGAAATACAGCCGCACCATGACTGAAAGCTTGGGCTGTTTTTTCTTTTCGCCAAACAGTTCCATCCAACAGGCCATCATTGTAATACAACATTCAGAGGGTCCAGAAGACTGTCAACATTAAGTTAAGAAGGTCAAACGTTTCTGAATATTTATAGCAGACTATAATGGCTTGTTCCTTGCCACATGTGATATGAATTTCTGAAAATTGGGTACTTTTCTGTCTCTGGAGTGAAAGTTTATTTTAATGTCAGTAACCAACTCTCTGAAGACTGTTTGTTTTCCAATTGTATCAGGCATTGCAAAAACTTTAAATTATATGTAAAGTAGTTGTTATTTGAAGAAATTATCAAAACAAATGAATTCACGGAAGACTTGAGAAAAAAGTCACGAGTCGTTTTTTATTTTGATGTCCCGTTAGCTTTTTCTCCGTCTTATTTCAACTAATGTGTGCATTTTGCAAGCAATTTATAGACAGCTAATATTTGGTGTTTATTATTTTTTTTTTTGGTTTTGAATAATTTTTTGTTTTTGTTGCTATTTTCATTATTTTTATTATATACATATTTTATTTAAGAATACAATAAGGAAAATATACTTTAAATAAATATAAAAAGTGTATTTCCTAATCAAATATGATGTCAAAGTTGAACTTGTACTTTTTTTTCGTTTGCGAACAATTAATGGACGAACTGTATATACACTCATGATGAAAATAATAGATACACCAAAAAATTTTTGGATATTTTGTCATAACAAGTTAATTTTTGATATTTTTGAAAAAAACTGGATGGTAACATTAAGAACGCAATCTGGAATGTGATGTATGCCAAAAAAATTTCATATTTCCCCAAATTTATGATAGTCACAATTAATTGAAAATAGCCTGCTCAAAATAATAGATACACTTGATTTCTTCAGTCTGAAAAAAAATTTTAGAACACGAAAGGTTTCTTTTATTGTTTTAAAATAGTAATATTCTTCACACAGATGCTAAAAGTAAAAAAAAAAATTATAAATATCCTATATAGATGGGTCGAAATATTAATTGTTCGAGTAAGGAACGCAAATTGCTAAAAACCGTTGAAGGAGTGGCAAATCTTTGCGTGAAATGGCGGAACTGATGAACAGATCGCTTTATTTTGTATTAAATGCTTTAAAGGCCCACAATAAAACGGAAACACGTGGAGGTCCATCGAAAACCACACCGAAAACAGCATCGAAACTGGACCGACACATTACAAGAATTGTAAAATCCGACCCTTTCACATCTTCAAGGGTCATTTTATCCGAAATGGATAATATTATTAACGCTTCTTTAATTAGGAGTAGACTACAAATGTCTAAACTACCAGGTCGTATCGCAAAAAGGGTTCTTTTGATGCTCACAAAAAATTTGAGGATGGGGCAAAAATTTGCTAAAGACCACATCACATAGGCAGGATCTGAAGGTCAAAAAAGTGGCGTAAGGATCAAATGTTTTACCTTAAGGGCGTCTTTTTTTTTTTTTTTCATATACAGTGGTTCACAGCTTATTTCAACCAGCACCTTAAAAAAGTTTAATAGCTTATATAACCAAAACTATAAGAGATATCTATAAATGTTAAACGCAGGTTGTAAGTGTGATGTTTTAACTAATACAATAATAATTCATTTATTTTTCAAACATATTTTTAATATATAAAAATATTAAATAACTAAAAAATGACAGAAGTTGCACTCCACAGCTTATTTCAACCGCTCATGGAAATACATTACTAAAGCTAAGTGTTTTTCTAAATAACTAAAAATTAATATTTGGTGTGACCATCCTTTTGTTTTACTACCATTTTAAGCCGGTTTGGTATGGATTCAACTAATTTTTTGGTAACTTCTGGCGTTATTTTACCCCATTCCTCAACTAAAGCCGTTTTCAGGTCTGATTTGTTGGATATTTTGCGTTTTCGAATGTTTGTCTCCAAAATCGACCACAAATTTTCGATAACATTTAAGTCTGGTGATTGGGCTGGTGGTTTCATGACATGGGGACAGTTCCACATCAACCAAGTTTGCACAATTCCCGCTGTGTGTTTCGGGTCATTGTCTTGGTAGAATCTGAAGTCCTCCTTGATGCCCAGTTTCTCAGCACTTTGAATTAAATTTGACTTCAAAATTTCAAGGTACTTGGTTTTATAACTCGTTGTCTCAATGAACTCCCAATTACCAACACCTTCTGCTGACATACAGGCCCAAACCATAATGTTGCCTCCGCCGTGCTTCTCTGTAGCCCTCAAGTTTTTTGCATCTAGCTCTGTGTTGGGTTTACGCCACACATATGAGGGTCCGTCCGATCCAAATAAATTAAATTTGGACTCATCGCAAAAAAGGACACTTCCAAAAATCATAGTCCTTATGCAAGTGCTCCTGGGCAAATTTTAGGCGACACTTCTTATTTTTATCACTGATAAAAGGCTTCTTGCGTGGTACTCTGCCATTAAAGTCGTGTTCCCGGAGCACGCGGCGAATAGTTTCTGGGTGGCATGACTTGCCTAACTCTTCCTGGACATCATTGGCCACTTTTCGAGCCGATAACCTTGGGTTCTTCCGGATTTTTCTTACAATATAGCGCTCGTCCGTGGAATTAAAAATTTTGTTCGGTAAACGGTAAATGATGCTCTGGACTGTGGAATCACTAAGTCCAACCATTTCAGCAATTTTTCTACGGGAATGCCCGTTTTTTAAATGTTTAAGGACAAGTTCTCGCTGATCTATAGTTGTACGTGGTCCCATTTCGCTTAATTCACGTTTCTGCAAGTTGAGCTCTCAAAATTCAGCTGAAATTTACTTCATCACACTACGAAAACAATGACTAAAGCAAAGAAAAAGAAACTACCGTTGCATTGCACAATAACGGATCTTAGATCAGCTGCAAAGCTTGTGGTTGAAATAAGCTGTGGAGTGCAACTTCTGTCATTTTTTAGTTATTTAATATTTTTATATATTAAAAATATTTTTTTAAAATAAATAAATTATTATTTTATTAGTTAAAACATTACACTTACAACCTGAGTTTAAATATTTTAGATATCCCCAATAGTTTTGGTTATATACGCCATTAAACTTGTTTTAAGGTGCTGGTTGAAATAAGCTGTGAACCACTGTATGTGAATTTATTTGCTGCTTGTTGTCAGAGACTCTATAGCGCATTTATCTCTTTACCCTTAACATTTGTCAAGAAACACTTTACACACTGCAAACAAATTAAATTTTTCGACTTTAGATGCAAAAACAAAAGCTTTCAGTTAAAATTTCTGAAATTGTCTTAATGCTAACTTGCTAAATGATATATTTTAAGTTGAATTGTCAACAGATTGCAAAAATAGCAATGTGTAACAAAATAAACAACAAAAACTGAGATGACTCATTTTTTATGCTCTACTTTTACTCTTAGAAACAAAGGGGCTTTTCCGTAATCTTTGCTTTGTGATGGCAAAAGCTTAAGCTTTGATGTGGTCTAATTGATTTATTATAATCACAGGTTGGCCAAATCCGTTTCAAAATTATTTTAAGTAATCTGTATTAAGGAAAACAATAAACCATGTTATAAATCGCATGAAAACGAACGTATACTTGATGAAAGGGGTATAGCTAGAGTCGAAAAGGTCGCCTAATTAGGCGCAAGATTAACCAAAATCCTCAATTACAGGACGGGCACTTGCCTATGACCTTAAGGAAGAATGTGACTTGGATGTGTCACTTGAAAAGGACGCCCAGCCATCCTCCGGCATGAGTACTCTTCAAGAGCTGCACGAACGAAACAGTTGATATCATTGGAAAGTGTAGATAGCGCATAAATGTTACAATTCTTGCACGACAGTAATTCTTTTATTTTGTGGGTAAATATGGAGTCTTCCCAATATTATGCCACGGGCTAATCATGTTCACAGGTAAATTTAAGCACTTTTCTCTCAGAAATTTTAGTTGAAACCTTTTATTTTTGCATCTAAAGTCAGAAAACCTATTTTTTTTTTTTTGCAGTAAAGTGTTTCCTGACAAACTGTATGTACATGTATCTTTTTATAATACACATATGTACATACATATATACAACACATACTTTAAATATGTATTTTTCCTGGACACTTATTTTAATATGTACTTTGATTTTATTTCTAATAGTTTTTTACAGTAGACATTAGTTGTGACAGTTAATTTTTGGCAGTGTATTCATTTAACTTATTTAAAAAAAACGCAGTGAATTCACATTTATAATATTATATTTTAAATTATGAATTAGTGATGGCATTCCTGTGTTAAAAAATCGATACAACGCATTAGACGTATTCGATACATACGCGAAATTTCAGTAATGAATAAAATGGAACATGACAATTGGAACATTATTATAATTTGATATAGTATTTCAATGACTCGGAAAATATCACTTTCATATATTTCAATAGCTTGGAGATCTGAGTGCTCGGGAATGCAGAGCTTTTGCTTCTGTCATTATACATGTAGGATTCAGCGTGCGTGCCGATAGTTGACTACTTCATGTAGCGCATCTGATCTGCGGGAAATATATACAGTGTGCCACTGAAATCTTCACTCTTGTAACATTTTCACGAAATTTTGTATAAGCAAAAGAGGTTTGACGCATGTTTATACAATAATCTATTAACAACACAAAACTATTTAAACAGTAATATTTAATTTTAGTTTAATAGTAAGTAAGAGTAATCCAGCCGACACTGCTCGACTAGGAGATACAATACATAAACATAAATAAGCACTGCTAACTGCGCAGTCTATGTAATGACTGTGCTAACATGTCTATATTATAGGAAATGAAATGTCAAACAACTTTTCTGTAGATGGAAATTCTTAATCAAACTTTCAGAGCGTGATTTCGTCATTCTAAAGTATGTATTTTCTGAAGCACAACGCGCTTTGAATTAACGCGTTCTTACATACAGAAAGACGAACAGATGGAGATGGCCATGTCGGCTTGTCCGAGCACATTAATTAATCTATGCACATTAATTAATCTATGCACATTAATTATGTGTCTACGGCCACTGGGGGCGTGGCAAATCAAAACTGAAAAATCTACAGCTTCTGAGCCAATAACTCGCCACATAATGACTTTGTGACTCTTGATCTTGTCTTTTGCCACATATTATATATGTATTGAAAAGAATATTTTATAAAAACAAAATAACTAAATAAAAAAAATAACAAAAATGTCAACATCACCGCACCAACTGGCATCTATCACATTTTGAGAGATGCTACCTCTCTCATTTTTGGGGGTGCGTTTTTTTTTTCTAAGGTAAGGTTCTAAATTTCGATCCAAATTGAAACTGCCATGACCACCCCCGATAAAAATTTGTAATCGGCAGCTAATTTGAGCGGCGACCCACATAATGTCTTTCTGAAAGTATATGTAACAGGCGCACAAGGACGCATATTCTTGATCAGGGAGACAAGCCGAGTCGTCATTTACAAACATTGTATTTCAAATATTACAGAGCTGTGCTTTGGAAAACACACATATATTAAATACATGCGAATAAGTCTAGTGATGAGTCTGCAAGGGGCATATACAGTGAGTATATTTTTAAATCTTTTTAATCTTGGGATGTCAACCCAGTGGGTGTGGATACATAATTTTTTATCGATCTTAATAGGTTCGTAACAGTAACTCACGAGTCAAATTTGATCGTTCAGAAGATACCGTGTAAAAGATACAGTTTTACCTGATGTCTCCCGAGCAATAGGCAGATTATCGATGTCAACATGAGTATACATTTTAAATCTAAACTCTGTCATTTCTACAACTGCCGGAAGATGCATTTTCCGATTTGCCACGCTCCTAGTTGGCGTATGGGAGAATTTCTACACTGTCAGATGCGGGTAGATCCGAGTATATATAAAAATTTGCAGTCTCTAGCATCAATAGCGTATAAATGCTTTGCGTCATACGCCACTTTGGCGTGACTTACAAAAAAATACCCTTTGACCTACTCTATTGATTTGCCAAAATTTATATATGTATTCAAAATATTGTTTTAGTAACACAAAATAAAAAAAAATAAACGAAAAATAAATGAAATGTCGATATGACCGCACTGGGATTCGAACCCATACCTCTACACTCAGAAAATGTCATCTCTCTCATTTTTCATTTCGAGCGTATCTTTGCTAAGGTTATAAATTTAGATCCCCTTTGAAACTTTGATGACGTCCTCCGATGAAAATTATTCATGGGAAGCTAATTTGAACGGCGGCCCTAAGGATTTAAGATTAATTTAAAAATATAATGTGCAATGTGTAAAGGTCTGAAAATTATGGATACCTCAGACCTCAGAATATGAACGATTTCATTCGAAACAAACTATTTTTTTTATCCAAGAGTAATTGATAGGAGTTTTATATTGATGAAAGATCCATGCGAGAGCTTTAATAAATAAAATATATTCTTTTATAAAACTTCGGCTGTGATGTCATTATAGTATTGAAATCTGTCAAGGGCATCTGAATTAAAATGGTTTTTATCAGTATAAATAACAGAACACCAATCATTAAGTCGAGTGTAGAAACTAACAGTCGTTTTTCCTTGTGAGCATCCACAGTAGGGTGTTTCTTGATTTTCAGATAATGACGATGCTTTACATTGCTGATTGTACGGTGAGGCATTGAATGCCTTGCGTATACACCTTCTAATTCCTTAATCTTAGCTGCTGATTTGGTCGAATTGGAATTTCTACAGCTACATTTCATCTGTTTGGTAATGTTTGTTTATGATAATTCTTGTGAGTGGATAAAGTCTACCTTTTGGCGTTCCGCGATATTTCAATACATACAGACATGTTCAAAAGTATTTGAGCAACATAATTTTTTTTTCACTTTGCACTTTAGCGCCGGTTGTTGTTGCTGTTGTTCTTTGGCTGCTTTGCATGGTAATGTTATGGGAAATTAAATGCTTAGTAACTTTTTTTCTAGAGCAACGATTTTGATCAAACTTGGGCGTGATCATGTCGTCCATATGTATGTATGTGCCAAAGCATAAGTCTCTAGTATTTGATATACGGGAGTTACAAATTTGAGGCGAAGGGGGCGTGGCACCCAAAATTTACCAAAAGCCGAAATCGCGTAAGGCCCACTAAATGCAAAATTTGAAGACTGTAGCTATAAAGATGAATTATATATATTTATATAACGGAGCATCGATTTCGTTTTTAATCGATAACATTAAAATTAAAACAGTTATCGATTTGTTTAACAAACTCGATCTTTTCGTGCTATACAGGAACCTACATAAAAAATTTCAAGTCTCCAGCTCTTATAGGTTCTGAGAACAACGCGTATGTATGAACGGACGGACGGACATGGCTATATCAACTCGGCTTGTCTCCCTGATCAAGAATATATGTACTTTATGGGGTCTGCCACGCCTACTTCTGCCTGTTACATACATTTTCACAAAACCATTATACCCTGATTTCCCATTTTTAATGGGTTCAGGGTATAACACATATGACTACCGTGACCACGCTCTGCAAGTTTGATCAATAACGTTCGTCTGCGAAAAAGCTACTATGCAATCGCAGTATGCGTTGTTAGCAGAGCGTGTACTTGTGAAACGGAGAATGTTACCTTTCCTAAGGCGCTTTTCACAGGGTTCAGGGGATCTCCTAGCCGAGCAGTGTCGACTAGAGCACTCTTACTTATTTAATATTGCACTTAAAGAGTGCTTGAGCACCGTACCGTAAGGTTTTTCCGTTATGTTTATTTTTATACCCTGAACACATTGAAAATGGGAAAATCAGGCTATAATGTTTTTGTTGAAATGTATGTAACAGGGAGAAGGAGGCGTGGCAGACCCCATAAAGTATATATATTCTTGATCAGGGAGACAAGTCGAGTCGATTTAGCCCTGTCCGTCTGTCCGTCCGTCTGTCTGTCCGTATGTATGAACGCGTCGTTCTCAGAACCTATAAGAGCTAGAGACTTGAAATTTTTTATGTAGGTTCCTGTATAGCACGAAAAGATCGAGTGTGTTAAAAAAAATTGATAACTGTCTTAATTTAAATGTTATCGATTAAAAACGAAATCGATGCTCCGTTATATAATTATATATAATTCATCTTTATAGCTAGATTCTTCAAATGTTGCATTTAGTGTTATGTGAGCATTACACAATTTCGGTTTTTGTTAAATTATGGATGCCACACCCCCTTCGCCTCAAATGCTTTGGCACATATATACATATGGGTGACATGATCACGCCCAACAAGTTTGATCAAAATCGTTACTCTAGAAAAAAAAGTTATTAAACATTTAATTTCCCATAGCATTGCCATGCAAAACAGCCAAAGAACAGCTGACGCACCGACTGGCGTTTGTGTGTGCGTGCGCAAAGAAGACTCTTGCTAGAAAGATAAATTAGATAGAATTTTTTAGCTTAATTTAGATTTTCGTTTTTAATCGATAAAAATAAAACGATAACATTTATCGAATTTCTGAAACAAACTCGATCTTTTCGTGATATACAGGAACCTACATAAAAAATTTCAAGTCTCTAGCTCTTGTAGGTTCTGAGAACGACGCGTTCATACATACGGACAGACAGACGGACGGACAGACGGTTATGGATATATCAACTCGGCTTGTCATACTAATCAAGAATATATATACTTTATGGGGTCTGCCACACCTCCTTCTGCCTCTTACATACATACACCTTTCAACAAAAACATTACACCCTGAATTCAATGGGTTCAGGGTATAAAAGTGGTTGAAAGTGAAGCTCCTAAAGAATGTGATGAAAATTGGGTTAAATCTGAGCGTCAAGCTAAAATTTTGTTTTGTGTTTCGAAGTGGCAGGTTGTGTAAAAACAGCTCTACAAAATATAAAGTAACAAAAATATAAATATTCTCATTCGTGTCGTCATTTTAAATAATAAAACATTTGGTGAAATAACAGTATTATTCCAATACTTACATTTAAAACAAGTAAAAGTGCTCTAGTCGAGACTGCTCGACAAAGAGATCCCCTGAACCCTGCGAAGAACTGCGATTCCTACTTACTTTTTATATGTATGTACATATGTAGCAAGCAATAAATACACACACATAGACGCACGCACAAGAACACACACAGACGCACGCACAAGCACACTATCTGCTAACTGTGCATTATGTCTCATCAGCTTCGCTGCTGCTGCAAGACGCCGATAATATGTTTAATAACTTTTTTTCTAGTCGAACGATTTTGATCAAATTTGTTGGGCGTGATCATGACATTCATATGTGTGTATGTACCACAAGTCTCTAGTACTTGAAATACGTGATTTAGCAATTTGAGGCGAAGGGGCAATTTGAGGGCGTGGCATCCAAAATTTAACAAAAATTTAAGAAGGCTCAAATAACTCTGCTAAATTTGAAGACTCTAACTATAAAGATGAATTAAATAGAATTTTAAACCTAAATGAAGATATCGGTTTTTAAACAAAAAATAAAAAATTTGAAGTCTCTAGCTCTTATATCTTCTGAGATCGATGAGTTCAAACATACGGACAGACGGACAGACAGACAGACGGACAGGGCTAAATCGACTCGGCTTCTCTCCCTGATAAAGAATATATATACTTTATGGGGTCTGCCACGCCTCCTTCTGCCTGTTACATACATTTTCACAAAACCATTATACCATGATTTCCCATTTTCAATGGGTTCAGGGTATAAAAATTTGAGGGTATTTATATAGAGGCTCCAAATAACTTAGCATCAAATTTTGAGCATTAAAATTTCTAGCATTAAAACTGTGGGAGATATAAGCTGATATTAGTTTGCCACGCCTCCTGTGAGCGTAGATATATCCGATCCGATTTGCCACGCCGCTAGTAGGTCATAATAGTAACCCATGTGCCAAATTTGGGCATTCTAGCTTTAAAACTGTAGAAGATACAGTTTTACCCGATTTGCCGACATAGTTTTTTGATCTTGGGATGTCGACTTGATAGTTCAGTCCAAATCTCAACTCTCTAGCCATTCTAGAAGTAGTGTTTGAGATACAGGAAATTGCATTTTCCGATTTTCCACGACCTTAGTGGGCGTTTCGGGAAAATCTCGACACTTTATCTGACGAGAGTATACACGAGTATATATTCAAAGTTTGATACGGAAAATATGATACGGATGACGGACATTGCACAAAACCAATATACTTATTTCACTTAGTGAAAAAGTAAAAAAAATGACTACAAAAAAAAAAACACGCATTGAGTTGCGTGCATCTAGCAAATTCGAAGAGTCGCAAGTCTTAGTGTATGTCTACTAGATAGCGCTATAGTTTGCGAATTGAATTGAAACATAAATGGCGTTATTGGTTTAAAATGTATTAATGCAAACTCTGCAGTTTATGAAAAAACGCAGATAAGACGGGGTTCAGGAGATCTCCTCGTCAGGACACTCTAGTTTTCTAACTTGTCCTAAACAAACTCTATGTGAGAGTGCTATACTGGGGCATACATGAACAATTTAGAGTCTCTAGCTCTTATAGGTTCTGAGATCGACGCGTTCATACGTACGGGCAGAATGACGGATTGGGCTAAATAGACTCAACTTGTCTCCCTGATTAAGAATATATAACTTTATGGGGTGTGCCACCCCTGTTGACTGACGGTTACATGCATTTTAACAAAACCATTTTTACATTTTCAATGGGATCAGGGATAAACATGGATCCTTATCGATAATAAGGAAATGGGATGAGTTATAAAAAATATGGACTCAGTTCATCTAGCTGATTTATTTGAATTTAAACATAAAGTAAATGTCAACATCACTAAATTCTGAATCCAATTTATAATATTGGTATTATAGTATGAATGCCTTACCATTTAAAGCAACGAAATTCAAAGTAAACTATTCCGAGTCCGTACATAAAGCTTTGATTATTCCAATATTTTTCGCATATTCGCATATATTTTTGATATGCAGATAGAGCTAGAATGAAAAAGCATTTGTATTTATTTATTAAAATTAATTTATTAAATTGAATATATAACAAGAAAACAACAAGAAAACTCTATAAAACATACACACACGCACAGGCGCACGCACACACAAGCGCAAGTTGGTGCGTCAGCTGTTCTTTGCTGCTATTTGCATGGCAATGTTATGGGAAATTAAATGTTTAATAACTTTTTTCTAGACGAACGATTTTGATCAAACTTGTTGGGCGTGATCATGTCATCCATATGTATGTACATATGTGCCAAAGCACAAATTTGAGGCAAAGGCGTGGCATCCAAAATAAAAATAAAACGAAATTGTGTAATGCTTAAAAAACACTAAATGCAAAATTTGAAGACTCTAGCAAGAAAGATAAATTAGATAGATTGTATAACTGAATTTAGGTTTTCGTTTTCGACATGCGCGCCCTATACAGGGACTAAAAAAAAATTTAAGTCTCTAGCTGTTGTAGCCTACACATACGGCCTAATACATACGGACGGACGGGCAAACGGACAGAGCTAATCAAGACCATGTGTACTTTATGCGGTCTGCCACGCCTCCTTCTGCCTGTTGCATACATTTCAACAAAACCGTTATACTCTGATTTCCCATTTTCAATGGGTTCAGTGTACAAAAGATCAAGCTAATCGTTGTTTTGAATTGAGTTCTTGTATATACGATCTACATAAATTTTATATATCTTAAACATTAATTATATTTGCTCAGCATAACTTTTGTTGGACGAAAGTGGTACGTCGAACACCATATGCGTTACTTGGAGCTTGTCCCCATCTGATGGTGCAGATGGTCGGCCAGATTGAGTGTTTTTTTTTTTTTGATGCGCCCGTCGTATTTAAAACTGACAATTATGGTTTGGATGACAGAATTGAGTCTGGACACTATTTTGGATATCTCTGCATATGAATTTTGCTTCATTGTGGGAAGCTGCAAGATCCGCCCACGTTTTTATGGAGCTAACTCTTTACAGGACATTAATACTAAGAAATTGGCAAATTTCGTCCAACATAAGGTCTGCAGAGCAAGTAGGATTCATGTTAACGATATTGCATATATATATACACTCATGATGAAAATAATAGATACACCAAAATTTTTTTGGATATTTTGTCATAACAACAAAAAAAGTGGCGTAATATCCCATTTAGCGGCGAAACCAAAATTTGTCTTTTTGAAAATGACTATTCCAGACATGTAAGACGCCCTAAAGGTAAAAAACTTGATCCTTACGCCACTTTTTTTGACCTACAGATCCTGCCTATGTGATGTGGCCTTTAGCAAAATTTTGCCCCATCATCAAATTTTTTGTGCGCATCAAAAGAACCCTTATTGCGATACGACCTGGTAGTTTAGACATTTATAGTCTACTCCTAATTAAAGAAGCGTTAATAATATTATCCATTTCGGATACAATGACCCTTGAAGATGTGAAAGGGTCGGATATTACAATTCTTGTAATGTGTCGGTCCAGTTTCGATGCTCTTTTCGGTGTGGTTTTCGATGGACCTCCACGTGTTTCCGTTTTATTGTGGGCCTTTAACATTTAACACAAAATAAAGCGATCTGTTCATCAGTTTCGCCATTTCACGCAAAGATTTGCCACTCCTTCAAAGGTTTTTAGCAATTCTGCATTCCTTACTCGAACAATGAATATTTCGACACATCTATATAGGATATTTATAATTTTTTTTTTTACTTTTAACATCTGTGTGAAGAATACTTACTATTTTATAACAATAAAAGAAACCTTTCGTGTTCTACAATTTTTTTTTTCAGACTGAAGAAATCAAGTGTACCTATTATTTTGAGCAGGCTATTTTCAATTAATTGTGACAACCATAAATTTGGGGGGATATATAAAAATTTGTTTGGCATACATCACATTGCCAGATTACGTTCTTAAAGTTACCATCCAGTTTTTTTTTTCAAAAATATCGAAACTTAACTTGTTATGACAAAAAATCCAAAAATTTTTTGGTGTATCTATTATTTTCATCATGGGTATATATATATATATATATATATATATATATATATATATATATATATATATATATATATATATATATATATATATATATATATACATATATATATACAGTTGCGGTCAGAAAAATAGTAGTGCGACTGGGCACCGAATGTTGGACAGCAAAACTAAGTAATAAACCAATTTTTTTTAAAGCAAGTTGACATGAATATTAAGTTTAGCCTCTATTCTGACTAATTAAAAGGTTTTGCTTCAGAAGTACAGTTTTAATCGGTTATACCTTGCGAAGTGCAGCACTACTATTTTTCTGACCGCCACTGTATATATATATATTAACAAGTCATCTGTACATTTAAGAAGAACGTTGGCGCCAGTGCAAACAGTAAAAGGACATCGACTTTTGTAACCACGAATTCCTGAATGTAGTTTGTTTTTTAGTAATACTTGACTGAAATAACATTTGACTATTATTTAAATAGTGTTGTATAGTTAATATTAATATGTATATTGTATGGTTAATATATTATACAAAATTCGACGAAGTTACAGCGTGTTTTGTGAAAATGTTTCAGGGGTGCGACTTTAGTAAATATATTTAAAATGGTTTTCAAGTTTACCAATCGGTACGATTTTTTCAAAACTACTTACTTTTCTAAGAAAAGTTTTCTTAAATGAACTTGGTATATTTAGCATTGGACTAAAAACTAATTACCTTCATAATATTCAGTCAACAGTAAATGCAAATGACCGAGTTTACAGTAGGTGTTTATATCAATTTCTCCAATTCCTATATTTTCTTTAGTTGTAATATCACCAGCCAACCCAAATTTCGAATTATTAATATTGGAGTCTAACATGTCAGAGTTTTCCTTTATATTTTCCTCATATTTGATAGATATATCATTTTTTATATTCACATGTCCACCGCTATGCTTGATTATTGAACAGGAGCTGGCCACTTCATCTTGCAAGACTGTAATAGTCTGTTGAATAAGATCTTTAATTCCACAATTCTTAGGATCCGTGAAATCAAGAAAACCATAATATCGGCTAAAAGTGGACAAAATGTAACATTTTTTTTATAATTTTACATATTTACCTTACCTATCTAATTCTTGAATTGTATAGAGATCATCACTGGAAGTTTTAAACATTTTGCATGGTACAACAACGATAATCAACTTAACGAAATGAAAATCGTCTTCCAAAATGAGATGCTTACGCCAATTATTAGTTGCTCTGTCGTTCATGAACTACAAGTTCAATTCAACCAGTTCGTTGTTTACCAACTGCAAATAGGGGTATTCCTATTTATTTTATTTTTGTAAACAAGATGTGGTTTTAATCCTATTTTATAAATCAAAATAATATAACATTTTTAGATCGACTTAACTAAATAAATTAATCTGTTTTTATACCCTGAACCCATTGAAAATGGGAAAATCAGGGTATAATGTTTTTGTTAGAGGGCGTATGTATGTAACAGGCAGAAGGAGGCGTGGCAGACCCCATAAAGTATATATATTCTTGATCAGGATGACAAGCCGATTTGATATAGCCATGTCCGTCTGTCCGTCTGTCCGTCTGTCTGTCCGTATGTATGAACGCGTCGTTCTTAGAACCTAAAAGAGCTAGAGACTTGAAATTTTTATGTAGGTCCGTGAATAGCACGAAAAGATCGAGTTTGTTAAAAAAAGTCGATAACTATTTTAATTTTATTGTTATCGATTAAAAACATTATCGAATGTTAGTTATAAAATTATATCTCCCACGTCTTTATAGCTAGAGACCCCAAATTTTTGTAAGTTTTATATTTATTTTCTCTAATTTTGATTTTTGTTAAATTTTGGATACCGGCTCCAAATTTCCCCAAATATTTAAATTGAGGTTAGTTGCACTCAAAGCCAGTAAATGAATGGGTTTACATTTTTAAAAATTGGAAAAAATGTAATAGAATATGTTGAACATAAGCTGAAAGTTTCATTCAAATCCATTAATTCGCGCAGAAGTTATTAAACAAAACGTTTGGCCAATCGGCCAAACACGTGACCAGCAAAGCAAAGCAAACTGTTTTCCTATACATGTGCACACATACACACATACACATTGAGCTGCGTGCATTTAGCAAGTTCTAAAACCCGCAAGTTTTAGTGTACATATTTCCAATAGATGGCGCTATGATTTGCGAATTATCAGCTGCTCAGTTGGATCGAAACATGGATGGCGCTATTCAATCGAACCATAGATGGCGCTATTGGCTAAACAATTGAAAATTAATTGAATTTAGTTTTCTGTGCGTTTATACGAAATGCTAATTATGCAGTATTTTAACGCAGATAGCGCGGGGTTTAGGGTATCTCCTAGTCGGGACACCCGACTAGAGTTTTCTTACTTGTTTATTATGAAAAAAAAAAAAAATAATAAGTTTGGCCAAATGCCAGTTACAACTGACACTGTGAGGCAAAACGAGGAGTATTTCATAGGCAGTTGATGCCAATAGCCTTAAAACGGGGAGTAGGTATTGGTAGAAGTAGTGGTATTGGTAGCGTCAGCTTTGAATTTTCTCATTTTTTGCGCGAAATTTCTGAATAAAGTTTGAGCACTCACTCTAACTGCTGTTAGTCGTGTTGAAATCAAGTGCCACCAAACTCTGGTGTGTCGCTGAGTCAAGAGACAATAACCTAACCTCTAGAGTGCAGTGGGAGCTATTGAAAGATGTGCATAGTTTTGGGCTCGTTGCGCATCTGAGCTGTGCTTTTAAGCTAAAGTCTCGAAGCTTTACTGAGGCTTCCACATAACAATAAGATCAGTTGTTGCTTCTCCTTTTGGAGGAGGAGCTGCAAGCCTTTGCGCGCCACTCTGCATGGCAGCGATCACTGCAGCAACAACAGACAGCATCATAGCAGACTTCCACAGAGCAGTCCCCTTCGGTTGAGTGCAAGGCGCCAACTACTCCGAAGAGCACAATCCAGCAATCCACAATGCCTTAATGAGAGAGGAGCTAGCCAGACTGATCAAGCCAAAGATTGCCGGGCAGCTTAAGGCCGCCATAGCCCTTCCAGGCGACAACAAGCCCAAACGTTCGAGAGACGTTAATTTTGAGCAAAGGAGGACTCCCTCAAAAAAATATAGGTCCAACAGCCAAAGTGAAGTGGGCGCTAAGGACCAAAGGGCTCTACAGGCAGTTTCTGCAAGGTCGAATCAGGAATCAGGCAGGAAAACAGGCCAAACTAGAGAATTGGACAGTGGTGAAAGGTAGTAAACAGCAGCACAAACGACACAGGACTGACGCAATCATGGTTTCTGGGGTGATAAGTTAGCCAGAACTGACCCGAGCCTTAAGCATCTTAGTGGAGAAGTGTAGGGAATCAGGAAGACGGCAAAGGGGGATTTATTGCTTAAGTTGAGCAAGAAGCTCGAGTATAACGCTGAGGTGTTCCAAGAAGCTGCTTGCAATTTGAGATCCGTCATTTGGACAAGCTAGCGAGCAAAGAGGAGCTTGTCGAGACAATCAAGGATGCGCTGAAGCTCGCTCTCTGTGGACGTCATCAAGTCGCAGAGCTCAGCTTTCGGTCGACAGTAAAGACAGTCGTCCTCCCAGTTGATAAGGCCAGAGCTTTGGTTGAGCTTGCCAAGATTCGGGTTGGATGGGTCGTTTGTCGTATCCGCGCTGTAGACCAGCCAAAACGCTACCTCAAATGCCTTGGCTTCAGACATATTGCTCCATCAGCCAATTTATGTGTTGTGATTGGTCACCGTCTTTTGAGTTTGGTAGTCTCGATTTAGCGGGGCGACAGAGTCTGTAGCTGTTGCCGAGTGTGGTTCGGTAAGTATAAGATGATTAGAAGAACACAGAGTTGGTGATGTTTGCGCTAAAGCAATGCCAAACGAGAATAATATGAATGAGGCTACAACATCGGAAGTGGGATCTGGTTCGCTGCCTAATACGGCAAATGATCCATGGCAAGTGATAATGGAAATGCAAAACAAAAATTTAATTAAATTTGTAAAATCATTGAAATCAGCAAATCTGAAAACAAATAAAAAGACAGTAGTGTTGCCGAAATTTAATGCAGATCTTGTTGGCGCCGACACGTCCTCGTGGTGCGCAACAGTGAATAAAATTTTGGCTGAAAATAACATACAAGGCAGTGCGTTGGTGATGGCTTTGAGTGCAGTGTTGGAAGGCGTGGTTTTCACGTGAACATTTGACTCTGGAGCGAAATGTTCTTTAATTAAACCAAAGATAAGTGCTAAGTTAGTTGGTAAAAGTATTAATGTAGTACTATTGAAGGATATTGGCAATGACAGCATTTGTAGTCCGTTGCAAATACTTAGCAATGTATAAATTAACAGGCATTGTATTGAAATGCTATTCCATGTTTTGGGCTATGAATATTTGAAGAACGAAATTGTGTTTGGTCAAGAAATATTATCGCAGGGTTTTCATGTCAATATGTCACCCGGAAAATTTGTCAGATAAACAAGTAAGAAAACTCTAGTCGGCGGTCCCGACTAGGAGATACCCTAAACCCCGCGCTATCTGCGTTAAAATACTGCATAATTAGCATTTCGTATAAACGCACAGAAAACTAAATTCAATTCATTTCAATTGTTTAGCCAATAGCGTCATCTATGGTTCGATTGAATAGCGCCATCCAAGTTTCGAACCAACTGAGCAGCTGATAATTCGCAAATCATAGCGCCATCTATTGGAAATATGTACACTAAAACTTGCGGGTTTTAGAACTTGCTAGATGCACGCAGCTCAATGTGTATGTGTGTATGTGTGCACATGTATAGGAAAACAGTTTGCTTTGTTTTGCTGGTCACGTGTTTGGCCGATTGGCCAAACGTTTTGTTTAATAACTTCTGCGCGAATTAATGGATTTGAATGAAATTTTCAGCCTATGTTCAACATATTTTATTACATTTTTTCCAATTTTTAAAAATGTAAACCCATTCATTTACTGGCTTTGAGTGCAACTAACTTCAATTTAAATATTTGGGGAAATTTGGAGCCGGTATCCAAAATTTAACAAAAATCAAAATTAGAGAAAATAAATATAAAACTTACAAAAAAATTTGGGGTCTCTAGCTATAAAGACGTGGGAGATATAATTTTATAACTAACATTCGATAATGTTTTTAATCGATAACAATTAAATTAAAATAGTTATCGACTTTTTTTAACAAACTCGATCTTTTCGTGCTATTCACGGACCTCCATAAAAAATTTCAAGTCTCTAGCTCTTATAGGTTCTGAGAACGACGCGTTCATACATACGGACAGACAGACGGACAGACGGACAGACGGACATGGCTATATCAACTCGGCTTGTCATCCTGATCAAGAATATATATACTTTATGGGGTCTGCCACGCCTCCTTCTGCCTGTTACATACATACGCCCTCCAACAAAAACATTATACCCTGATTTTCCCATTTTCAATGGGTTCAGGGTATAAAAATTGTAAAGTATTGTTCAAATAACAATACATTTTCTATCGTGAATAGTGATCTTGTCGGCGAAAATAAAGATAAATTATACAATTTATTGGAAAAATACTCAAAATATTTCACAAAGCAAATTCCTTCTTCTACTGTCAGTACAGGTGAAATGAAAATTAAATTATTTACAGTCTTTATTATTTGATGTACAGTATATGGAGGGTAAACGAATGGCTCATGCTGACTTCCAGAAATCTCCCATCCGCGGATGCGATTGATACTTGTACTCCCAACAAGTCTCCACCTATACAAAAAAGTGCTGATCGTGGATGACCGAAATAAGATTTTATACATTCTTCTAAAAGGACAAAACAAAGAAGAATTGCTGTTTTTGACCACCCTTGCCTTATAATCGCGACCACTGAGCTATTGGAGCTATATTATATCGTAGTCCGATTTTAATGAAATTTGGGGTGTGTGTTTAATATGTTATTTAACATATTTTGTGAGAGTTTGGTTGTTTTTTCGACCGATCGTTCGTATGACAGCTATATGATATAATGGTTCGATTTGTCCAAATTTCTCAAAGTATTTTTATAATTTTTTTTACAAATTTTGATGAAAATTTCATTACAATATCACCAAAAGCATTCAGAATGAAAGTGACGGGGAAGAAGTGGTTGAGAATTTATTGAGCTTTGACAGCGATTTAAAGAATCAATTATGGCAAGATTTAAACTCCGATCGATCTTCTATTTGTTTAAATTGCGTAAAAAGAGCAAAATGACTTCATATTATAGGAAAAAAATACTATAAAACCAGAGCTCGCAAATAACAGTTGAGCATTTTGCGCGGTCTTCGAATAACAGTTTTCACTGAGTATTTGACGAAAATGTTCGCGAGCGACCGAAAAACCCCGGTCTTCGCTCAGTTCGCTCGCGCTCGGACTACAACCGTTTTTTTCGTTCCTCATTTGTTGCGGTCAGACCGCGAGCGAACGCTTGAGTAAAATTAAGAAAAAGGTCTTTGAGCGACTGTTGCATGTTCATGTGCGATGCAAACGTATGTACTTTGTGTATGGTATTAATCAAAGTACGCAAAATATTCTTGCGTCGCAAGTTCGTTTCTTACATTTACTAAATATTTTAATTTTTTAATGATATCAAGCTTAAACTGCCACATTTAAATGCGCTTGCACAGGTAGTTCTAACCAGCAACTTATTTTTAGCCCTGCATTTCATATTAAATGAACTGCGAAGTTCAATAAGCGCAGACAATTTAAATGTATAATTAGTTATTTAACTTAACAATAGTCAGTATAAATTTAGTACTAGTTAAATAACATCTTAATACCAAAAAAATAATTTTTTTCCAACAAGGCAAATTAATGTAAGAGTGCCAAAAGACCTTTTGCATTGACTTTTTCGGTCATTTGCTCACTTGCTGAGCCTCAGCTCGCGAACAAAAAATTTTCCGCTCGCGAACAGATGCTCAGCAATAATGATCGACGCAAAAAACCCAAAAAACAACCCTCATGCGAAGACCGATTCAGACATGAAAAAATCGCTCTTGCTCAGAGCAAGAGCGGAATATTTTCTATTTTTCGCTCCTGCTCTGACTTTGAGCGTGACGAAAAAACGCTCAACTGTTATTTGCAAGCTCTGTATAAAACAGAAGAGATGAACAAAGTACAGGAAGATTATATTAAGTTGAAAAAAAGGTTTTTCTTTTAAAAAGCTTTTAGGAGTAAGACAAATTACTTAAAAACTAAAAATGGGAAAAAACTATCAGTGTCTTCGCGAAAATTAACAGCTTTTGAAAAAGAATCATTCTTATAATAACGCAGATAAAATGCAAAGTCGGTCGAAATATTTGTTACTTAACAAAAATTTCTATTATACAAATTTCCAATATCTTAAGTTGAAAGCCCCTTCTGATATTTTTACGATTAATTTCAACTGCATTTTAATACGTTCAAGGTAATTTTTGATAGGAAACCATATTAAGCAAAAATTAAGGACTGCATGCACGCTACAGAAAAATCCAGTTTGCATAATGAATGGTTTTCCCCTACTCACTCTTGTTTAAAACATCGAAAATTTATTCTTAATAAGTTTATTTTAATTTTAATAAGAAAACATTGTAAATGGCTGATGGAGAATATTCTTGATAAAGCGGCTAATAGTTCAAATTTAAGAAAAATTAAAATTTTTCGTGATTAAGTCAGTCACACAAATAAATGTTGAGGAAGGCATGCGCCACAATCACGTCTCTTTGCAATACAAAAGATTTTCACAATTGCAACTGAAATCAACTGTAACCGTCAGTTCGCATACAGACACAAATGCTCATACATGTGAGCGACTGTAACGGTAAGTACTGAAAGTGTGTGTGCATGCTCGTCGCGAAAGCATATTCTTTATATGCGCCTTTCACTTCCATACCCTTTCCATAAATAACAAAAACATTATACCCTGATTTTCCCATTTTCAATGGGTTCAGGGTATAATAATGAAAATGTTAATATTTTGCAAGGGCATGACAAGCACTTTCAAAAATTTAATATAGGCTACTGTCGCAAGAAGAGGAAATGAAGCCTCAGCAAGAAAATATCAATTTTTGTGGCAGAGCTTGCAAATAACAGTTGAGCGTTTTTTCGTCACGCTCAAAGTCAGAGCAGGAGCGAAAAAGAGAAAATATTCCACTCTCGCTCTGAGCAAGAGCGATTTTTTCTTGTCTGAATCGGTCTGCGCATGAGGGTTGTCCTTTGGGTTTTTTGCCTCGATCTTTACTGCTGAACATCTGTTCGGAGCGAAAATTTTTCTGGTCGCGAGCTGAGCCTCAGCAAGTGAGCAAATGACCGAAAAAGTCAATGCAAAAGGTCTTTTGGCACTCTTACATTAATGTGCCTTGTTGGAAAAAAATTATTTTTTTTGGTATTAAGATGTTATTTAACTAGTACTAAACTTATACTGCCTATTGTTAAGTTAAATAACTAATTATACATTTAAATTGTCTGCGCTTATTGAACCTCGCCGTTCATTTAATATGAAATGGAGGGCTAAAAATAAGTTTCTGGTTAGAACTACCTGTGCAAGCGCATTTAAATGTGGCAGTTTAAGCTTGATATCATTAAAAAATTAAAATATTTAGTAAATGTAAGATACAAACTTGCCACGCAAGAATATTTTGCGTACTTTGAATAATACCATACAAAGTGCGTTTGCATCGCACATGAACATGCAAGTTAAAAAACGATTTGTTTCGTTTAATTCGTCGCAGCGAAGCGACTTGTTTATTTGAATACAAAATTGAAACTGAGAAACTATTACATTATTGGGTGGCTTAAATATCAACTACAGCGGATGCGCTAGCGGTTGCGCCAGCGGTTGCACCAGCAGCGCGTGTTTCTTTCGTAACCATAATTCTTAAGAATTGTTTTGCAGCTTGGAGCGGATGCAATGCAGACCGTAGGTCAGCATTTTTGGCGGAGCGCGTGTTGCAGGGCGTTGATCTGCTTTTGACTTTGCTTACATTAACTCTTCCACCCTCAATTTGACAGTTGTCCTCAAGTGTCAGAAAATCGGGATGTTGGTGAATTGAAGATTTGTGTTTCTTCTTGGACTATTTGATCAGTGTCCTCCCACCTTGGAAGTTGTTAAGTAGTATGATGTCTTCTTGGATTTCTTCTAAGCTTTCGATGTGGTCTGCGTTGCTGTAGTCACATTTTGCATCTTCCCTAACATTAATTTTGGGTATACAGTTGTTTTCTCTTAAATCTATTACATTTTTTGATTACAAATTTAATGTTGTTATAAGTTTTACAGCTGTTTCTTAATCCTAACATGGTTTTTTTATATTTGAAAATTTCTTTGAATTGTAGTTTACAATTGTATTGTCTTTAATTATAGGTATAAATCTTTGTCATTTAAGAGAATGCTGTTTACTATGTTTAGTTTAGCCCATTGTATGGCGTATTTTATGTTTGTTATTTTCTCTTTAATCAGACGGATTTGTATTTGTATGTTAGTATTTAGTTTGTTAGTAGGGTACGAATGTTTTTGGATGGCGTTGGTCATGAAGGGTGAGTATGTTTCTATTTGTATAATTAGTCATTTCCACTTATGGCAGTATTGGGATTACTCCCAGTATCCTGTAGAGAAAGGTCATTTTTAATATTGCTTTTATGTACTATTTTTCCTGACTCTGTTTTTATGGTTGTGCCGTTGTCTTCTTTAACTATTTCTTTTTTGTATCTGGGGAAAAGTTTAGATCCTAGTCGTGTGTTGATTTTTACGTAAACTATCTGTCCAGTTTTGTACGTTAGTATAGGGTTTCTAGATTGGTTGTGATATTTTAGGTCTTTGGTCTGTTGTTCTTTTAACTTTGTTATGTTATCTTTGCGTGCTTGTTCGAATTGTTCGGGGTCTGTTGTAATCTTTCTGCCAAAGAAAATATCTAGTGGGCGTTGTTTAGTGACTGAATGTATGGAATTGTTATACTCGTAAATAGCTCTTTGCAGGAGATCTGCGAAGTTTCTATCTTTGCCTTCTCTTTTAAGACATCTCATTATTTCTGATAAAGTGGAGTGTAGTCGTTCTATCTGTCCGTTTACTGAACTCTTATATGGTGGTACTTTGAAAACTTCAATGTTGAGCTGATCTTTCATCATGAAAGAGATGGAAGCCGAATTAAGTGATTTTTCGTTATCTACTACTACAAATTTTGGTACTCCATAGTAGAAAAGTATTTCATGTAATGGTTGTCTGATATCTTCTATAGCTTTAGATTTTATAATTCTACCTTGCGCAAGCTTTGAGAATTTGTCTATTGCAGTGAGCACGAGGTGCTTTTCGGTAGAATAAATGTCTATATGAATGATGTGGCCTGGATACTCGGGTATCGGTGTTTCCTTCAGACTTGGGTTTGTTGGTCGTCTATCGTATTTTTCTTCCTTGCAAACCTTACATTGTTTCACTATGTTTGTAATTTTGGCTTTCATTCTTGGGAAGTAATACTTTTCCGCAATCTGTTTTTGGTTTTCGTATGCATTTCTATGTGCTCTATTGTGTGTTTTTAATATTTCTTCCTCTTGCTCCGAGTCTTTTTCTAAATCTATAATTCTGTTCTGTGAAAATCGTATCTTGAAAGTATTGAAGTGAGACGGGTAGATATTCTGTACCTTGGCCATGATGTCTTCAGTTGTGAGAATTCCGTTTATAACGGACGGGTTTAAGTACTTTTTTAGTAAGCTGATAAGGTCGGTTTCTGAAAATTGCTCTCTCGCGATGTAGTGTCTATGGAAGGTGGGGAACGGAATGCTAAATTCGTAAGTTTCTTTGTTTTCCTTTGCAATTATGATTTGATTCTTATAAACGTTGATAGGGGCTTCAAGGCTTGGTATCAAATGATGGCTTGAACTATCTGCACTATGAATGGTGGCTGTCATTGAATTTATTTGGTTATTTAATTGGTTAGGGGTTCTGGACAATGCATCGGCGACTATATTTTCTTTACCTGGCTTGTAAACTAGCTGGTAGTCGTATTCTTCTAAGATTGCCTTCCACCTTTTAATTTTGGCGTTCCCATGCCAACTACTAAGGGAATGTGTAAGAGGTTGGTGGTCTGTGAATATTTTTTTTTGAATTTCCGTAAAGGTAATTCTTGAGGGATTTTAGAGCCCAAACGATAGCTAACATTTCTTTTTCATTTGTTGCGTAATTTTCTTCTGCTTTACACAATGTTCTAGATATGAACGAAATAGGGTGTCCGTCTTGGCAGAGAACTGCACCGATTGCGTGATTCGATGCATCGGTAGTCAGGTGAAATTCTTTTTTGAAGTCGGGATATTTGAGAATAACATCGTCTGATATTAATGAACTTTTCAATTTATTAAATGCCTCTAGGGCAACTGAATCTAATTTTATGGATATCTTATTTGAAGCTTGCTTTGATATTCTGCCGTCCTCACCACGTAACAACGAGGTGAGAGGTTTTGCTAATTTTGCATAATCTTTGATGAAACGGCGATAGTAGCCGGATAGGCCGAGAAATGACCGAAGTTGTTTAAGCGTGTTTGGTGGTGGATAGTTGGCAATTGCTTCTACCTTTTTTTTGTTAGTTTCTATGCCTTTATCTGAAATAACAAAACCTAAAAATTCTACTCTAGTTTTAAAAAATTCGCATTTGTCTATTTGGCATTTTATGTTAGCTTCGTGGAGCGTATGGAATATTGTTTCGAGGTGATCTAGATGGGATTTTTCATCTTTGCTGAACACGACTATGTCGTCTATGTAAACATAACAGATTTTTCCTATGTGTTGCCTTAATATGTCATCTAAGGCTCTTTGAAATATGGATGGCGCGTTTTTCAAACCAAAGGGGAGTCGTTTAAACTCATATTTTCCATTTTTTATGGAGAAGGCAGTTTTCTCTATGTCTTTTTCTTTCAATAGGATCTGATGAAATCCGCTTTTCAAATCAAGTACTGAGAATATTTTGTTGTCCCCTAGCTGTGCTAATACCTCGTTTATTTCTGGTATGGGATACCGATCGGCGATGGTTATGGAATTTAACTTTCTATAGTCAATGACTAATCTATATTTCCTTTCGCCAGATGTGTCTAACTTTTTTGGTACTATTATTACAGGGGAGTTATATGGAGAACGCGAGGGGCGTATTATGTCGTCGTCTAATAGTTTTTGTATTTTTGCTTCTACTTCTCGTTGTAACGACATGGGATAAGGGTAATATTTCGTATAAATTGGAGCGTCTGAGGTGGTTCTTATTTCTGCTTGGACACAGGTGGCAAATGATAATCTGTCATTGGGTTTTGAAAATAAACTCGAGAATTTCTTTGTTAAGTTTGTAATGCTAGTGAGTTGTTCTTTAGACATGTGTTCAGTTCTAATGTTTAAATTATTAACTGCTTGTATTCGTTTTTCTTTGATGGGAATAATGTATTTGTTTTTTAGAGTCATAATGTTGTCGTTAGAAAAGATTACTGCATTTAGCTGCTTAAGACTATCGTTTCCTAGAATGGCATCGAATGATTTTAGAGTCGGCAGTAGGAAGAATTTAATTCTTACGTCTTTAATGTCAAACAGATTTGCTTCTATGTGCTGTGTTATTTTTATGTTACCTCCTACAGAGATTGCATCGAATGGTTCTATATTTTCTTTTGGGTTTTTTACTAAATTTGGTTTGATATAATTATTGTTCGAGCCAGTGTCAATTAAAATTTTCAAGGTTTTTCCTCCTCCAAGCTTGCATTCAAAGTATGGAAGTGAGGAGGACTTTATTCTAAAAAATGTATGTCTGAATGTCCAACTTGGTACTCTTCTGTCGAGTATTCATACTCGTGTGGTGAGTTGTCGGCTAGATTTTCTACGTCTGCATAGTGTTCGTTACCGTATTGTTCCAATTCTGCCTGTCTTTGTTCTTCTATGTGAGTTTGATTTTCGTTCTCTTCGGCTGTTTCTATATTATAATTTCGTGGTTTTTTTAGTTCTGGTCCTGTGTTGTATGGAGGTCGTTTTCCCATATCGAAATTTGGGCGATTAACATAATTAACCTGCTTTGTTTGTATAGACTTATCTACGTCCATAGGTTCGGGACGAGGGTAAGGTTTTGGTTCAGACGGACGAGGGGGTGCTACAGGGTAACTGTAGTTGGGCTGTTGAAAGAATTGTTGTCCGGACGGACGAGGATGTGCTATTGGGATGGTGTAACTTGGCTGTTGCCTGAACTGCTGTCCGTAAGGTGTTGTTTTATTTTGTTGAAAACTGGGGTTTGGCCTATAAGATTGAATTGGTTGACGTGGCATATTATTTTGCGTCATTGGAGGAGCTCGGAATGATTGCATACGGCCTTTTTGGTTGGTTTGGGAGGCGACATACTTTTGATTTTCTAACTTGAGGCATAAATGAAGGGCTTGTGGCAAGTCGGTGGGTTCTTTAATTCCTAGAAGTCTAGGAAGATCACCTTGGAGACCTCTTATGAAGGTGTCAAGTGCCTTATCACGATATAATTTGGTTAGTAATCGCTCAGATTCTCTGGTCACATTCATACAACCCACTTTGTTGAGAATAAGTGATAAATGTTTATAAACGTCTGAATGGAATTCTTCAACAGATTGATTACCTTGTGTCAGTCCAGTCATCTGATATTCTAGGGTTGTAATATCCCTCTTATCAGCGTAATGTAAAGTCAGGCATTTGGTAATGGCACTCCAGTCGAGTGGTACGTTGTAAGATTCTAATGCTGTATCTGCTAGTCCGGTTATTTTGTTTCTTATTGTATGAAGGATGCCGAAATATTTAGGGCTACCTTCCTGTCCGGTATAAATTTCCATTATTCTGTCAACACTCTTCTTCCAGGAGCTAAACTCAGCTGGATTTCCATTGAATTCTCTTAAGCCTTTGACTATATCTGGTACCCTGTCTAATTCAGTTATTCTATTACTATATTCGGGTCTGATTGATACGTCTGGGGCGTCGAAAGGGCTTGGTTTGTGTGATTCGGCTGTATTGTTCTTTGCTAGAGTCTCTATGACAATTTTCGAAATTAAGTGTGTTAGTTGGTCTATGTTCATTTGGGCGTTATTGGGGGGTGTTGGTCTGGAGGATGACGCATCATCGGACAGCAATGATGGTCTTATTAAGTTACTTGGGTTTGCCATGATTAACTGTAATTATAATTTTCTCTTTTTTTTCTTATTTACTTATCTAATTTTGTTTTTGATTACTTATTTGATCTATTCTTTGACACAAATATTTAATTTTTATTTATTTTTTTCTCTCTTTTAATTCTATTTTTGATAGTTTTTGCTTATTTTAACTTACAATATGATAGCAGCTATGGTCATCCTCTGCGGAAGGTCGAAAGTCTCCTTTTTGGTGTCGTGTTGTCCTACTCAGGTTTCGGGGCCTTCACTTCATCCAGGGGTTGGCTAGGAGCGGGTCTTATAGCCTTGACGGTTGCTGCTTAGCACGTAATAATTGCGTTATTGTTGTGCTTTAGTTTTTTTTTTTTTTTTTTTTTTGTTTGGCGCTTAATAATTGTTTTATTGTCGCGCTGTTTGTTTTGGCACTTAATAATTGTTTAATTGTCGTGCCTAATTTTAATAATTTCACAGCCACAAATGAATTTATGGGAGTTTCACTGCGAGAATTATTCGAACCAGCGACGGTAAAAACGTATGAACACTTTGGGGCTATATTGTTATACCGATTACGCACTTAGAAACTGGGTATTCTATTGTACGCGCTGGTCCCTGCTCGGGCGCCAGTTAAAAAACGATTTGTTTCGTTTAATTCGTCGCAGCGAAGCGACTTGTTTATTTGAATACAAAATTGAAACTGAGAAACTATTACATTATTGGGTGGCTTAAATATCAACTACAGCGGATGCGCTAGCGGTTGCGCCAGCGGTTGCACCAGCAGCGCGTGTTTCTTTCGTAACCATAATTCTTAAGAATTGTTTTGCAGCTTGGAGCGGATGCAATGCAGACCGTAGGTCAGCATTTTTGGCGGAGCGCGTGTTGCAGGGCGTTGATCTGCTTTTGACTTTGCTTACATTAACTTGCATCAGTCGCTCAAAGACCTTTTTCTTAATTTTACTCAAGCGTTCGCTCGCGGTCTGACTGCAACAAATGAGAAACGAAAAAAACGGTTGTAGTCCGAGCACGAGCGAACTGAGCGAAGACCGGGGTTTTCCCGTCGCTCGCGAATATTTTCGTCAAATACTCAGTGAAAACTGTTATTCGAAGACCGCGCAAAATGCTCAACTGTTATTTGCGAGCTCTGCCTGCTGCTGCTGGTGAGTTCTTACATGTACATATACATTTGAGAGAGAAGAGATCAGATAATAAGAATATATGGTTGCATGGAAAGGCTTTGTATACAAATGGATCATTACCGAACGGTGCTCGCTGAGCACTGATTTTTTTGTCTCATAGTGCCCGCTGCTAGCAGCAAAGAGTAAAGCGAATTCGGCGAATTCGCCGACATTGGGGTTCTCACTTTACTTTGTGCGTTCGCTGAATTTCATTGTTCCGCATGTTATATCTGTGTTATTTGGTTAGTGCAAGCAGACATAGCTCATCCCCCGAGGCTTGGAATTTATAGAAATGAAAACATTCTTATTTCTGTTTATAAAATACATACATTTTACTTATTTTTTTTTTTTCATCTAAAGTTAATAAGGTTATTTTTTTTTGGAGTGTGTGAAATGTTTCTTAACAAACTGTATATATTATAATAGATCGTCTTGACTCTCGTATACATGTATGCATACATATCTGAAGTCATTTATATCATATAACAAATTTGCTAAGTAAAAATATAAATTTTTTTTATGTAATAAGTTATATATATATATATATATATATATATATATATATATATATATATATATATATATATATATATATATATATATATATATATATATATAAAATATAATGTACAATATAATATTTTTACTTTAGAATTGCAAATTCCGATAAGCATAAAATATATATGACATTCTTCGATAATGTGTAGTGTGAAACACCTTAAATCATTGAGTATTAAAATAATCAAAATAATACCACTGCGGAATGAATAGTTTTTTCTGTATTGATTCCATACGTTTCGATGTAGAATCATAGATTTATATACATACTTTCATTGTGAGCTGCCGTTGTTTTGATTTTCTTAAAAGGAGAAAGTAAAATTGACGGAAGTAATGTAAGTGAATATTATTTTAGTATGAGAAATTGATGAAGTATCGGATCTACACATGCAAAATTATATAACATATACTTATAGCGTTTTACACCTGAAGTGAAAATACCATATATATATTATATATATATATATATATATATATATATATATATATATATATATATACATATATATATATATATATATATATATATATATATATATATATATATATATACTAATTATGTGAAATCCCGCATAAATACAAAAGTTGCAATTTTTAATAAAATTTATGTGATATTTCTTAAAAATGTGCAAAAAATTTTAAATAAATCTGCCTGGATATTTATAGTGGATAACATTATTATTCGGTTTTTTATTTTTGCAACTTTGAACACCTGTAAAATGTATAAAGTTGATTAAAATTAAAAAATTCTAAATGGTAAATTATAGTTTAATTCATTGGCTTTTCATAAATGTCCTTACATATAGATTTTATTTAATACTAATAATATAAATTTAGGTAACATAAAAAATACTCCAAATTTTGCGTTACATTAATATTTGGTTTTTGCTACTATGTAAAAAAAAAGCCCGCAATTATGAAAAGCATAAAATGCCACTAAAAAGTGTTTTCCCCCAAAAAGCAAAGCTTGACTGACGATCTTCCGTTATTAGTATGCCAAAAAGTTGATTTGTTTAGGAGCAATACAAAATGGGCCGTAAAGGACAAAATTCGACTTTGGAGCAGCGAAAAGTAGTGCTCCAGTTGCATTTGGAGGTGAAGACTTATCGCGAAATTAGTGATATTCTTAAAATGAAGTCGAATACAGTGGGTGACATCGTCCGGAGATTCAGAAATGAGGGCAGAATCGCATCTATTAAGCAAAAACGACAGCCCAAAAAGTTGACTGAGAGAAAAGAGTCTCAAATTGTGGGGAAAATTCAGACAAATCCTTGACTTAGCGCACCGGTATTGACTGCTGAACTTTTTGCCGAGCATGAAAAAACGGCCTCAGCGCAAACCATTAGGCGTACCATAAAAAAACAAGGGTACAACGGCCGAATTGCAAGGAAAAAACTTTGCTGTGTGAACGCAACAGGAAAAAAGGCTGGAATTTGCATAAGATCACTCCGATAAGGATTCTGGATGGTGGGATGATGTCATTTTCTTGGACGAAAGTAAATTTAATTTATTTGGAAGCGATGGGAAGACAATGGTTTGGCGGAAACCCAATACAGAGTTGGATAAAAAACACTTGAGGCCAACAGTGAAACATGGCGATGGGCATGTCATGGTTTGGGGCTGCATTTCGAAAAAGGGAGTGGGAAGTCTTGTTTTTATAGATGGTAATATGAATCTGGATTATTACCTGAAAATATTAAAAGAAAATTTAAAGCAGTTGGCGGAGAAAATGGACATTTCTGATACATTTAAATTATATCAAGATAATGACCCTAAACATAAAGCGCACAAGGTTAGGTCATGGTTGTTGTACAGCTGCCCAAAAGTTTTGGAAAGCCCACCCCAGTCCCCTGATCTCAATCCCATTGAAAATTCGTGGAGTCTGTTGGACCACCGTGTCCACAAGACTCAAATTTCGTCAAACCAATGCTAAAAGAACGGCTTCAAGAGGAGTTTGCAAAAATTAGCCCTAATTATTTACAACAAATTAAAAACAAGTAAGAGTGCTCTAGTCGAGACTGCTCGACAAAGAGATCCCCTGAACCCTGCGAAGAACTGCGATTCCTAAGAGCCGCTAACATTCTCCGTTACTTTTATATGTATGTCCATATGTAGCAAGCAATACATACACACACAGACGCACGCACCAACACACAATCTGCTAACTGTGCATTATGACTCATCAGCTTCGCTGCTGCTGCAAGACGCCGATAATAAGAGATATTTAATGTTTAATAACTTTTTTTCTAGTCGAACGATTTTGATCAAATTTGTGGGGCGTGATCATGACATTTATATGTGTACTTGAAATACGTGATTTAGCAATTTGAGGCGAAGGGGAAATTTGTGGGCGTGGCATCCAAAATTTAACAAAAACCGAAATTGCAGAAGGCTCAAATAACACTAAATGCAAAATTTGAAGACTCTAGCTAGAAAGATGAATTAAATAGAATTTTATAACTAAATATCGGTTTTTAATCGATAACATTAAAACGATTATAGTTATCGAATATTTGAAACAAACTCGATCGAATCGTACAATACACGGACTTTTTCAATTTCAATTGTAAATCCCCCAAAAAAAAATATACCAATATATATATCACTCCTTCCTTAAACCACACAATAAATACCATATAATTAAATTATAATATTTTTAATTCTACACTTAACAAACAAAAATAAAAAATATATTTTTACCATATTTTTATAAATTTAAGATTTATAAAAATAAATGGTAAATTATAGTTTAATTCATTGGCTTTTAATTCATTCGGGTTTTCTTAAAATTATAAGGAACAAGAGTATTTACTTAATGATATAGTAATTTTAAATATTTGGTATGGTAACCATTATTTTTTTTGTATCGCCTAAACGTTTTGACATATTATTATACCCTGAACCCATTGAAAATGGGAAAAAAGGGTATAATGGTTTTGTGAAAATGTATGTAACAGGCAGAAGGAGGCGTGGCAGACCCCACAAAGTATGAATATTCTTGATCAGGAGACAAGCCGAGTCGATTTGGCCTGTCCGTCTGTCCGTATGTATGAACGCGTCGTTCTCAGAACCTATAAGAGCTAGAGACTTGAAATTGAATTTTATGTAGGTTCCTGTATATCACGAAAAGATCGAGTTTGTTAAAAAAAATCGATAACTGTCTTAATTTTAATGTAATCGATTAAAAACGAAATCGATGCTCCGTTATTTAATTATATATAATTCATCTTTATAGCCAGAGTCTTCAAATTTTGCATTAAGTGTTATGTGATCATTACACAATTTCGGTTTTTGCTAAATTTTGGATGCCACGCCCCCTTCGCCTCAAATTTGTAAGTCCCGTATTTCAAATACTACAGACTTGTGCTTTGGCACATACATACATATGGATGACATGATCACGCCCAAGTTTGATCAAAATCGTTGCTCTAGAAAAAAAGTTATTAAACATTTAATTTCCCATAGCATTGCCATGCAAATAGCAGCCAAAGATCAGATGACGCACCGATTGGCGTGTGTGTGTGCGTGAGCCTGTGCGTGTGTGTGTACGTTTTGCTTGTAATGAACGTACATATGCATGTGTATATAAAAGAAACAAAGAATGCTGGAATAACGGTTCTTCATAGGGTTTAGGGTATACCCTTGTCGAGCGGTCTCGACTAGAGTTTTTTCTTACTTGTTATACCCTGAACCCATTGAAAATGGAAAATCAGGTTATAATGGTTTTGTGAAAATGTATGTAACAGGCAGAAGGAGGCGTGGAGTATATATATTCTTGATCAGGGAGAGAAGCCGAGTCGATTTAGCCCTGTCCGTCTGTCCGCCTGTCCGTATGTATGAACGCGTCGTTCTCAGAACCTACAATAGCTAGAGACTTGAAATTTTTTATGTAGGTTCCTGTATATCACGAAAAGATCGAGTTTGTTTCAAATAATCGATATTAATCATCGTTTTAATGTTATCGATTAAAAACCGATATCTTCATTTAGTTATAAAATTCTATTTAATTCATCTTTATAGCTAGAGTCTTTAAATTTTGCATTTAGTGTTACTTGGGTCATACGCACTTTATATTTTTGTTAAAATATAATCGCCTCAAATTTGTAAGTCCTGTATATCAAATACTAGACACTTGTGCTTTGGCACATACTTACATATGGATGACATGATCACGCCCAACAAGTTTGATAAAAATCGTTGCTCTAAAAAAAAATTATTGAACATTAAATTTCCCATAGCATTGCCATACAACAAGTAAGAGTGCTCTAGTCGAGACTGCTCGACAAAGAGATCCCCTGAACCCTGCGAAGAACTGCGATTCCTAAGAGCCGCTAACATTCTCCGTTACTTTTATATGTATGTACATATGTAGCAAGCAATACATACACACACACAGACGCACGCACAAGAACACACACACAGACGCACGCACCAACACACAATCTGCCAACTGTGCATTATGACTCATCACCTTCGCTGCTGCTGCAAGACGCCGATAATATGAGATATTAAATGTTTAATAACTTTTTTTCTAGTCGAACGATTTTGATCAAATTTGTGGGGCGTGGTCATGACGTTCATATGTGTGTGTGGCCAAAGCACAAGTCTCTAGTATTTGAAATACGTGATTTAGCAATTTGAGGCGAAGGAGCAATTTGAGGGCGTGGCATCCAAAATTTAACAAAAACCGAAATTGCAGAAGGCTCAAATAACACTAAATGCAAAATTTGAAGACTAGCTAGAAAGATGAATTAAATAGAATTTTATAACTAAATGAAGATATCGGTTTTTAATCGATAACATTAAAACGATTATAGTTATCGAATATTTGAAACAAACTCGATTGAATCGTACTATACACGAACTTCCAAAAAAAATTTGAAGTCTCTAGCTCTTATATCTTCTGAGATCGACGCGTTCAAACATACGGACAGACGGACAGACAGACAGACGGACAGGGCTAAATCGACTCGGCTTCTCTCCCTGATCAAGAATATATATACTTTGTGGGGTCTGCCACGCCTCCTTCTGCCTGTTACATACATTTTCACTTGCGCTTGTGTGTGCGTGTGCCTATGTGTGTGTGTGTGTGAGTGTGTTGGTTGTACTGTACGTACATATGCATGTGTATATAAAAGAAACGAAGAATGCTAAGAATAGCGGTTCTTCGCAGGGTTCAGGGTATACCCTAGTCGAGCGGTCTCGACTAGAGTTTTCTTACTTGTTTTGATAATGAACATTAAGTTACTAAGCCAGGAGCAGGTCTTAAGGACATGCAACTGAACATCGAGGATAGTGGATCAAACTAAGCTTTGTTTAATATTTTATTTTGCTTAAATGAGAAACATTATGGTTTAAATAACTGAAACATTAACAAGTATTAATGTTGCTGTCGAGCCAAACTTTGGAAAGTTCGATCCCAATCAAGAGACATGCAGAGGTGGTAAAGAGTAACACTAAATGAAAAATTTTAAGACTCAAGCTAAGAGGATGAATTAGATAGTTTTATAACAGAATTTAGGGTTTCGTTTTTAATCGATAACAAATGAAAATCGTTATCGATTTTCTGATACAAACTTGATATGTGCGCCCTATACAGCTTTTATTTTTATACCCTGAACCCATTGAAAATGGGAAAAAGGGTATAATGGTTTTGTGAAAATGTATGTAACAGGCAGAAGGAGGCGTGGCAGACCCCATAAAGTACATATATTCTTGATCAGGGAGAGAAGCCGAGTCGATTTAGCCCTGTCCGTCTGCCTGTCTGTCCGTATGTTTGAACGCGTCGATCTCAGAAGATATAAGAGCTAGAGACTTCAATTTTTTTTTTGGAAGTTCGTGTATATCACGATTCGATCGATTCAAATATTCGATAACTCTAATCGTTTTAATGTTATCGATTAAAAACCGATATCTTCATTTAGTTATAAAATTCTATTTAATTCATCTTTATAGTTAGAGTCTTTCAATTTTGCATTTAGTGTTATTTGAGCCATCTTCAATTTCGGTTTTCGTTAAATTTTGGATGCCACGCCCTCAAATTGCCCCTTCGCCTCAAATTGCTAAATCACGTATTTCAAGTACAAGAGACTTGTGCTTTGGCACATACATACATATGAATGTCATGATCACGCCCAACAATTTGATCTAAATCGCTTAGCTAGAAAAAAAGTTATTAAACATTTAATATCTCATATTATCGGCGTCTTGCAGCAGCAGCGAAGCTGATGAGTCATAATGCACAGTTAGCAGATTGTGTGCTTGTGCGTGCGTCTGTGTGTGTTCTTGTGCGTGCGTCTGTGTGTGTGTATGTATTGCTTGCTACAAATGTACATACATATAAAAGTAACAGAATGTTAGCGGCTCTTAGGAATCGCAGTTCTTCGCAGGGTTCAGGGGATCTCTTTGTCGAGCAGTCTCGACTAGAGCACTCTTACTTGTTACATCTAAAGTAAAAAAATGTAATTTTTTGCAGTGTGTAAAGTGTTTCTTGGCAAACTGTATATATATATATATATGTATGCACAAGTAGAAGCGCACAAAAATGCCAAGTGCCAAGTCTTCTCTTGCGAAAATAGAGTATACTGAGCTGTTGAAAGGGTTTGCCTTGCTCAGGCAATAATTTTCATTATTTTTGGAAAGGGTATGAAAGCTCTAAGGCGCATAAAGAATTTTTTTTTCGGGTCGAGCGCACACATATGTGAGACGTATGTGAGACCTTAGCTGCCTGCCTGTGCAAATTGTTAACTCCCAACATTTGATCTTTTGGATAGCGCACACACATTTGCATGTTGAGAGAAGAGAGCGAATGTTAAAATTATATAAGAGGGAAGAGATCAGAAAATAAGCATACATGGTTGCATAGAAGGGCCTTTTTTACAAATGGACCATTACGGAACGAGCGCTCGCAGAGCGCTTATTTTCTTATCACATGGTACCCGCTGCTCGCAGCAAAACGTAAGGCAGGCGGCAGACTCCCATCGAGAAGCGATGCGAAAAGCGATAAAAATCGCTTTCTGCTTTTTGCAAAGAGAAAAAGACTGCAAGTGCTCTGTTACAGTCAGCTGTATTTAATGCTGTTTTGATTTTTTCATAAACAAACGGAATCCATTGAATTGAAAAACGTTTGAAAGGCAAATTATATACTTTATTTACTAATTTAAACAAGTTTAAACAAAACAAGTAAGAACGTTGCAGTCGGACGTAACCGACAGCGAAATACTATTTCACGTCCCAGCAGCCCACAGGGGCATCTATCACATTATATTATTTAAAATTTAACCTTAAATCCCCACTGTCGCCGCTCAAATTAGCTGCAGATTAAAACTTTTCATTGGAGGTGGCCAGACAGTTTCAATTAGGATCGAAGCTTAGAACCCTTACCTTAGCAAAAACACGCACCTAATTCGAGAGAGATGGCATCTCTCAAAATGAGAGAGGTGGCAACTCTCAAAATGAGAGAGGTGGCAACTCTGAAAATGTGATTTAAGTTCGTTGGCGAGCGTAGAGATGTGGGCTCGAACCCCGGTGCGGTCATGTTGATATTTTTGTTATATTTTCTTTATTTAGTTATTTTGTATTAATAAAATAGTCTTTTCAAACATATATATATAATTTGAAAAATCAAAAGACAAGGTCAAAGTAATTATCTGGCGCGTTATTGGCTCAGAAGCTGCAGATGTTTCAATTTTGATTTGCCACGCCCCCAGTGGCCGTAGACAAATAATTTTTGGCATGTGCATAGAGTGGGCGTTCAGGAATATAACTGTAAAGTTTGGATGCTTACATTCGAAAAATGCGAAAATTGTAGGGCATTTTTCTGTATGTCACGCCCCTTTTGGGTCGTAACAATAATTTTTGGGTAATCGATAGAGGGGGTCTCCAGTAACTTAGCATCCAATTTTGAAGCTTCTAGCACTAAAACTGTGGGAGATATAAGCTGATATTAGTTGCCACGCCCCCTGAGGGCGTAGATATATCCGCCATAGCTTTTCGACTGTGGGATGTTAACCTGAGTATATATATCAAGTCTCAAGTCTCTAGCATCAATAGTGCTCAAAATATAACGAAACTAGTAAAATCACTATATATTCAGATCCGATTTGCCACGCCCCTATTAGGCGTGCCCATAAAATTTTTTGGGCGATTCTTATAGGATCGTAACAGTAACCCACGTGCCAAGTTTGGGCGTTTTAGCTTTAAAACTGTAGAAGATACAGTTTGACCCGAGTTGCCACGCCCTCCAATGGGCGTAGATATATCCGCCATAGCTTTTTGATTTTGGGATGTCGACATGAGTATTCAGTTAAAATCTCAACTCTCTAGCCCTTCTAGAAGTAGTGTTTCTGAAATACAGGAAAATGCATTTTCCGATTTGCCACGCCCCTAATAGGCGTATCGGGAAAATCTTGACACTTTATCAGACGAGGGTATACACGAGTATATATTTCAAATTTCAGTCTCTAGCTTCAATAGCGGGGAAATGGTTTGCGTTCATACGGACAGATATATATATATATATATATAATATGTGCCTCACAGTAATTATCAACTTAATGGTTTTGTGCGATGTCCGTCATGCTGTCCGACCGTCTGTCCTCGTATATATATATATATATATATATATATATATATATATATATATATATATATATATATATATATATATATATATATATATATATATACACATATATTTTTTAAAACAGACTTATATTTAGTTATTTTGCGGCAGAATTATCTATAATTTCCTCGTTAAATGGTAAAAACCAATTAATTTGAATTTCCGTTCTGCACAGTAATTTCTTTCGCAAATACCTACTTTTCATATATGGCAGATGGCTTTCAAAAAAAGGTCTTCATTGGCCTTTGCGATATCAAGCGATAAAGCGATTTTTCGCTTTGACTAAATATGCGTGTAGAGCTTTCTCGTTCATTATCGCTTTATATTATCGCACCGCTTCTCGCCGGCACTCTGCCGTCAGCCTAAAGCATATACATAGTTGCATAAGAGAGCTTCATAGATATGTAGACCATTACGGCCAAGCGCCCTCAGCGATGTAGACATCCGGCATTTTCGTCACTGGAACCTAAAATGAGTCGGCAGATAGGCAGCATAGCCAAATTTTTACGCGAGTAAACCGCTTGTTCGAGTTGTCCTGTCTAAATGTTGTGCATACTATTGTTTTGAAGATTGTTAGGGACAATCATATAACATAGTGTTTTTCATAGTGTTTTTTTTTTCAATGGTTTCTGGGGGAGGTGTGTGAAGGCGTGGCCCAAATCAAAAAATAAAAAATGCGAAATTCTATATTAATATAAAAAAAGATGTGCTAAATTTGAAGGCGCTGGCTTGAAAACTAGACTTTATGCCAAAAAATTGGGATTTCTGACCATAGTGGGATGTATGGATTGATTTTTTTCACACATTCGCATAGTGGGTTTGTGGCAAACCTTGCAACGACGTGCTTTTTTGTTCGGCTCCGTTACCAGCAAGTGTTTCCCAGACACTCTTGGAATGTTCGAAATCGGCACATATTCCTCTTCAGATTCAGAAGCTATTGGATCGGCTCTCTTATCGATGTTGTCTTCCGTAAGTAACAAATTTGTTGCAAGCTCAACCCGAAACTCCAATTGTGGCATATTTTGCCTTCCAAGCATTTTATTGGTGAGACATTTGAGCTTCCACGCATTAACAACGGCAGACTCCAAAATGCCCAACCAAAGTGGCCACCACCACTTTTTTGATCTAATCGAAATGCGATAGTTGGACACTGCATTGTGATGCAAATCTACTCCACCCATATATAAATTGTAGTTTTTTATAAGATTAGGTTGCTGGACAACATATTGGCTAGGTTATCTCAGGTGGCAAAGCAGTAACAATTTCAATGTCATCAACACTGTCTTCTATTTCTTGCAAAACTTCTTCAATGCAAAGTGCACTGCGCCGCTGGATCTCGGTGCTCCCGCTGGGATTTGATTCATCCGAGCTACTTTCCATTCCTGATTAAACATGTCCATATATAAATTTATATCCACATAAACACAATTTAATTATATATTTACCAAAACTGTAATTTATTACTTGAATGAACACAATATGATCACAAATAAACACTCAGTTAAAACTTATGTTACACTTCTTAGCTCCGCAATCAAACAATATGCAAACATTAGAAATTTCACAATCGAATTAAATGAGCACACTTCTGAATTTCACAATTTTAAATGCATACGCATTTACTAATTTCACAACTGATCGAAAAATAGTTGAAAGAGAATGCGTAAACATTTACCGTAATATGTAACGCGCCAAGTTCGTAATTTCAAATTTGTACTGAGCGTAAATATGTGGTGAACGGCTATTGTTCGACTTTTCGAACAGTCGTTTTTGCCCATCTTTTTTACTAAAAAATTTGAATAAAAAAGGTAAATAAATCTTCCGGCCCGCTTATATTGGGCAAGGTGAAATTTGTTTTACTTAATTCGACAAATTTATTTTCAAGCAAGACCGATAAATATACGATATATGTATATATAAATTTGTCGAATTAAGTAAAACAAATTTCATATTTAAAAATGACTTCATATGAGCATTTGCGTCGTGCAGCTGTGTCTTTTTTCGCTGAGAATTTGTAAATCTGAAATTTGGATCACCCTGTGCCTATAATATACAAACTCAAGTACTTGTGTATACTCATATGTGGATAAGCAACCTTGACAATTTGTATGACAGTTTGGTAAGCGGAGTTGAATACAGAAGGTGAAGTGAAGAAATCAATAAAATAAATTTTATAACACCATACACGAATTAGTGTAGCATATTTTAAATCGAACATAATAAATACTTAAATAAATAAATAAAACTGCATTATATGTGACAAAACAACCGTAAAATTAACGAAGTCCCGTAGCTGACGCCATTTTGTATTTACATATTTTGAACACTTAAAGTAATTGTAAATGGAACTTGGGAAAAAAAGGTAACACTTGTTTATATATGTATATCAAGCATACAACCATACTTACTTAGGCTGATAATTAAATATGTTCCCTGCATTGCACTGCAGTGTGGTGAGTGTATTTACTTGTTTTTGTATATGAAAAGTGATGCACAATTTTGTCAGTTTTAATTGAATTGAAGCTAATATAATTTACATCTTAATTTCGTATGTATACTCATAAATATTAAGTTTGTATTTCATTAAGTTTCTTCAACCTTATTGTATATGGTTATATTTATGTACTTTACACATACACACACACACACACACACACACACACACACACACACACACACACACACACACACACACACACACACACACACACACACACATTTATATATATATATATATATATATATATATATATATATATATATATATATATATATATATATATATATATATATATATATATATATATATATATATATATATATATGCGTTTCAAATATATTTATTTAGGGATTGCCTACGTATGTGTATATGTGAATATAATTACGTTTTAAAGCATTATCCTTTTGTTTATATAAATTCATTTTAAATTTCCCCTTATTTCAGGTATAAGGGTGGTCGGACACCTTCAGTTAGGTCAAGTGATAGGCGACGTCCTCAAAGTTTTTCTGCATCATCTACACTATCCCCGAGGGTTGTGCTATCTCGTTTAGAACCTAGAGATTTTGAACGACTTCGATTATCTTATAAAGTTGCTATTGACCAAAGGAGATCTCGAAGCTGCCGTGGCATGAACATGGGTCAAAAAATTAGTGGCGGTGTTAAAACAGTTAACCGTAATGATTCGCAGGCAACATTTAAACCAATTATACCAAGAGAACTGCAAGCTGATTTTTTAAAACCTGCTCGGATTGATATTTTGCTGGATATGCCACCCGCAAACAGAGAAATTCAACTGAAACATTCATGGAATTCCGAGGACAGATCGTTAAACATATTCGTAAAAGAAGATGATAAACTAACATTTCACAGACATCCCGTCGCACAAAGTACTGATTGCATTCGTGGAAAAGTTGGACTTACTAAAGGACTACATGTATGGGAGATATACTGGCCAACAAGGCAAAGGGGTACTCATGCAGTTGTAGGAGTTGCTTCAGGTGATGCACCTTTGCACTCTGTTGGGTACCAGAGCTTAGTTGGGTCTACTGAGCAGAGCTGGGGCTGGGACTTGGGCAGAAACAAATTGTATCATGATTCGAAGAATTCACCCGGTGTCACATATCCGGCAATTTTAAAAAATGATGAAGCTTTTTTGGTCCCAGACAAATTCTTAGTCGCTTTAGATATGGACGAAGGAACATTAAGCTTTATTGTTGATCAGCAATACCTAGGAATAGCATTTAAAGGTCTCAAAGGAAAGAAACTATATCCGGTTGTTTCTGCTGTATGGGGACACTGCGAGATAACAATGCGTTATATCGGTGGATTAGATCGTAAGTATTTCTTGATTTTTATAACTAGAACTATTTTAAAATAAGTTTGTTAAAATCAGTGTTGCTGGCCCCTCTACACAAAAAAAGGACGGTTGAGCCCAGAAAAAAAAAAAAAAAACGACAGATTTTTTTTAAAAGGCCAAAAAAAAAAACGGACAAACAATTAAAAAATAAGGTTCAATGAACTTATATTTTCATTTAAATTATACAAAACATCGTCAGGAGTTTCATTCTCAAAATCCGTTTCATAAATATTTGTTCCGATTAGACTGCGATATTTATCAGGAAGTTTATAATTTTGACAACATGTCCCGCTTCGACGTAATCCGAACCTGAATAACAAATATAATAATTAAATTGTTTAAGTACAAAAGCATATACCTAGCATATTATTAATACAAACATCAGAGTTGACTCGTCAATTAATAAGCTATATTTGCTTTCCCCTCATTTTGCCCTATCCTTTCCCTATCATTTTTTAATTGCTCCTCGAAGTGCGGGGCCAAAATATTTTTTATTATGCCTGTGCACTTGGTTCCGTGAAATTTTATTTCTTTTGCATCAAATTGCAACCCACATAACTCACTTAATTGGCACAATGTTGTGCACAAAACAGTGCAAGTTCCGCTTCCTACTTGACAGATGTTTAAAAGGAATTTTATTGACCTGCGCGAAAGGCTCTGCATTTTGAACATGTTTTTATACCCTGAACCCATTGAAACTGGGAAATCAGGGTATAATGTTTTTGTGAAAATGTGTGTAACAGGCAGAAGAAGGCGTGGCAGACCCCATAAAGTATATATATTCTTGTCCATCTGTCTGTCCGTATGTTTGAACGCGTCGATCACAGAAGATATAAGAGCTAGAGACTTCAAATTTTTTTGGAAGTTCGTGTATATCATGATTCGATCGAGTTTGTTTCAAATAATCGATAACTATCATCGTTTTAATGTTATCGATTAAAACCGATATCTTCATTTAGTTATAAAATTCTATTAAATTCATCTTTATAGTTACAAGTCTTCTTATGCATTTAGTGTTATTTGAGCTTTTCGCATTTTCGGTTTTTGTTAAATTTGGGATGCCACGCCCCCTTCGCCTCAAATTGCTAAATCACGTATTTCAAGTACTTTGGCACATACACACATATGAATGTCATGATCAACGCCCAACAAATTTGATCCAACGTTGGTCTAGAAAAAAAGTTATTAAACATTTAATAGCTCATACTAGCGGCGTCTTGCAGCAGCAGCGAAGCTGCTGACTCATAATACACAGTTAGCATATTGTGTGCTTGTGCGTGCGTCTGTGTGTGTATGTATTGCTTGCTACATATGTACATATAAAAGTAACGGGGAATGTTAGCGGTTCTTAGGAATCGCAGTTCTTCGCAGGGTTCAGGGGATCTCTTTGTCGAGCAGTCTCGACTAGAGCACTCTTACTTGTTTTGAATGTACGCGCGTACCTGGTCAATTTTCGAATTTAACGTGCACTTGCAATATGCCTTGTCGGGGTCCTTGGGATCCCAATTCTTTAACTCCGATTCCTTCATCCACGAATCGCCGAATTTTTGCTTATACATTTCTTTTGGCATGATCACGCTTTGAAAATTATAACACAAATAAGCGATATCCGATGTCTGAGTTAGATTACAGATCTGTCAGCAAAAAGGACAAAACGGCAACACTGGTTAAAATGTATGTATAAGGCAGAAAGAGGCGTGGCGTATATATTCTTGACCAGGAGCTGAGGTCGGTTTACTTTTATACGTCTGTCTATCTCAGAATCTATAAGAGTTGGAAACATTTCTTGTACTGATCTAATCCACATGTGCGGATCGAGTTTTTAAAAAAATCGATAACCATTTCTGTTTTAATTTTGTCGATAAAAAACGGTATGGGAATTCACTTATTAAATTATATCTCTTACATCTACTCTCAAAATTATGCATTTAATTTAATGTGTATTTTTGAATTGAAATTGAAAATATAGTCTATGTGTGCAATAGCTTGTATTCGTACCAAATTGACCAATATTTAATAGAAAATGCAATTTGATTGTGAAGCTGCGTGCTTGAATTATGTGGAAGGGATGCATGTCTTTTTAGTCGTAAATGTTTTATTTAATTGGGTCCGAATGGAATCTTCTAAAGATCGGCAACTATGAACAAAATTCTATGATAATGCTATTCGGGACCTCCTCTATTGATATCCAAAAATTGTAATAATTAACAATTAGAAGAAAAATCTATACCTTGGAATGTTTTTGAGATGATATGGCCGCTGAGTATTCGCTAGCGGTCGCGCCCGCCTGCAACGTTCTTACTTGTTTAATATTTATAGGATAATGAAACGTTTTTTCCATATAATATTTAAATTAAATGTCGGTTTATAATATATTATAAAAGTGCATGTTTGAATTAATTATGGTTTCATTTATTTCACAGCTGAACCTTTGCCACTAATGGACCTTTGTCGAAGGTCAATTCGACAGAAAATTGGTCGAGTAAACTTGGAAGAGCGTATACAGCAATTACAGCTTCCACAGTCTATGAAAACATATTTATTGTATAAAAACCGTAGATAATATTTTTAAATCGGGATATAAAAGTTATCATTTAGCATTTCTACTGCATGTGATGGGGGAAGCTAAAATAAATAGTATTAGCTCGTAATAGTCTTTTAATCAATGTTTAGTTTTTGTCGAGGAATAATGTAAAAGTATTTAATTATAACTATACTTTATATTCGTTTTCCTATTTGTATTGTAAATTAAGCCGATATGATTAACTCAATATTTAATATAATCATTTGCTAAAACATGGAAAACATTTAATTTCTAAACAACTGGCATTAATAAACTAAACGTATAAATACAAAAAAAAAAAAAAAAAAACGACGCAAACCTCGTGGTATATTCAGAAGCATACAACTGTACCATAATTATAATATAGACTCCATTTTAAGTAAGTTTAAACATAGTGTAGCATTTCATTTTGATTGAGCCCGTGTTCAGATTTCTAATTTAGTTAAATATAAAATAATGTACATACACACATGTCAAAAACAAAAAAGAGTTTTTTAAGATATTTTATGTGTAAAAATAATTATATTACTCTAAATTAAATTTTATTTTTAATCGACATATTAGGTATTCATACGATGATCAAATAAATGTACATATGTACTCAATAGGGCGTAATTTCATTGACGAAACTTAGAATAATCGAATAAAAGTCTTTTAACACAAAGGTGCAATAATAATTTCAAAGCAACAAACAATTTTTTATTGCTAACAGTACTGATTTTTAGGATACTCAATCAATAAGCCAGCATTAAAATGTATCAAAACACGTAATTTTTATTTTTAACATGCAGTACAGCTGTTAACTCATTAAAAATTGTTTGCGAAGTGTTTATAAACTGCTGACATCCATTTACAAACTAAAAGTGTCTCATTTCAATTAATTTCAACTATTTTGAATTTAGCTGGAACATTATGAAAAATATGCAAATTATAATACGAACATTTTTCATTCATGGTTTTGTCAATCCAGTTGTTTTGACAGGTAGCATATATCCAATTCTGGATATACTTTCAGTCAATGATATATTTTTATTTTAATTCTGACGCTCACCTTAGTTTAACTCAATATATGTACTTATATAAAAGTTTAGATGGTATATAATTAATTTAACTTTTACATTTTATGGCATCTAATAAAGACTTAATTTCACTGAAAATTAATCAAATATTTTAAGCTTGTAAAGGTACGTTTTTCCAGCTGGGGCAGACTCAGCCTGGCCCAGGGTCACCTACAAGATAATTTATAGGATGCTGGGACGCACTGGGGTAGGGGACGGGAAATACGGCAACTCACGGCCGCTGGCGGAGCTGCTCTCGCCTGGGAATGTTGAGTCGGCGATAGCTTCACCGCGCCGGTCAACTCACAGATGGAAGAATGGCAAGAGGGGGGTTGCTATTGCCACTACCCGCCCGTTCCGAAGATATTGCAAAACGCACAAAGTCACCTCAAATCCTTTATTTGACTTACTTTTGCTAATTCTTATTCTCACTTACTCTTTATAAAAGTCTTCGCTTCCTCCCTAGTCTGTGTCTCCCTTTTCTGCTTCTCCTCCTTGCAAACACTTTTCGTTTCACCCGTCACTCACAACTACGACCGCTTTCTTCTAGTTCACGACACAGACTGCCTTCTCTCTAAGGCCGCCCTCACTCTCATCGCGATTCGTTTCGCCGCGAGGCGACAAATGCGCCGCGACAATTTCAGCTGTGCTGCTGATCTGCCGGCAGCGCGGCGCCCAACTCCGAAATCGCTTACTGAGCCCTCCACGGGCCGCTTCTGCGCTTCATTGCGCCTACACCTAAACTTCATAACTTATCTCCTAATCAAATCTCTTACTCACTATACTTATTAACTAGACTAACGATTCCTATCCCTAACCACGCTCCACTGCGCTTAAATTAACGACTCCATAATCAAATAGCTTACTAACTACAAATTACATCTTAATAACTACAAACTCCCTAACTTACTAACTACAAATTCCAATGTGAGGTGGCGGTTTTCCCCGCCGCCTTACACCCCCCCCCCCCCCTTTCATCGAGTAGAGTGGCCTCCTGGCCGCGCCCCTCCGACCTGTCTCGCCGCGATGCGCCTCAGTCTGCGAAGCGGCAACACACCTTCACGGCGGCTCCCCCGGCGACCCTCGTGACGCTTACAGACATTCCGTCCACGTCGATCCGGAAACGCGTCCTCCGAAACCTCTCCTGGCGCGTGGAAATTTCCGCCTTGAGCAGCCGCACCACCTCGCTGCTCAGGAGCGTGCCCTTCGGGATCACCTGCCAAGACGCGGGGATCGCCATCTCGGCCGGTACCGCCTCTTCGCTGAGGAGATCCAGCGCATGCCTGCCGCAGCGCTCGTGGGTGTGGGGTCGCCTTCGCCTCTCATGGCACGTCGGTGGGGGCGCCTCCATCTGGGTCCGCAGCAACCGCTCCCCTGCCGGTGCTGCGCGCCTCGCGTTGTGGACGACTCCAGGGCGGTAGCGGACGCTGACCCGAGGGAGCCCGCTATCCCTTCTCGTCCACCGGTCCACCCCGGCCAGCCATTCATGGATGGCGGAGTTCCCATCCCGGGGGACAGAGGATAGAGGCCCCTGAGTGCACCCGTTGTTGGACCCTGGGGGCCGCTCGCCGCCCGGCTCGCCCCTAGACCGACTCGCCTCTCCACCATCGGGAGACCTGCGCCCCTGCGGGCACTCGCCGGTTGGCTCGGCCTCTGGCGAGGTCGGCTCCCAGCTCGCGGGGCGTGCGCTGGGCTCCTCCCCTGCGAAGAGTTCCTCCCAGTTGGCGGGGGATGGCTGCTGGGGACGGCCGCCGCTCGGCCCGTCCTTCGGCGGAGCTCCCCCGTGAATATCTCCTCCCAGTTGATGGGGGATGACTGTTGGGGACGGCTGCCGCTCGGCCTGTCCTTCGGTGGAGTCGCCTCCCAGCTCGCGGAGGATACGCTGTGCCCCTCTCCCGCGAAGATTTCCTCCCAGTTGATAGGGGATGGCTGCTGGGGACGGCTGCCACTCGGCCCGTCCTTCGGCGGAGTCGCCTCCCAGCTCGCGGATGACACGCTGGGCTCCTCCCCCGTGAATATCTCCTCCCAGTTGATGGTGGATGACTGTTGGGGACGGCGGCCGCTCGGCCCGTCCTTCGGCGGGGTTACCACCCTACTCATGGAGGGTACGCTCATCTTTGGGTCCCTCGTGGCCTCCTCCATACTGGCGTAGTGGACGAATTCTTCGTCATCGCCGTTGATGCTCAGCACGTCATCCATCTTCTTCCTGAAAGCAAACACACCATTAGTACATGCCGTGACTCCCTCATACAATGAACGGGTGATCCGTTATTTCACTCGTCATGGGCATCCATGTGATTGGAGTCTGCCACGACCTCGGACCTCATGCGAAACTTCGAACGGTTTCGCCGCCCTCCCCGTCTTCTTGTCCGTCATGCTTCGTGGGCTCTACGTCACCTTCAGCTCCTTCTCGGAAGAATGGCTTCAGCTGCGCCACACTGGCCACCCTTCTCTTGCGCTCGCCCTCCCTCGCGAGTCGCACGATATTGGGGGAAACAAATTTGACGATCCGGTAAGGGCCGTCAAACTTTGGAGCCAGCTTTGCAGCAAAACCCTCGGCTGCGTTGGACAGTTGGTGCTGACGAAGCAGCACCAGGGACTCGATTGTGGGTCGCCACTCATGCCTACGAAGATTGTAGTACCGCCCCTGGTGCTTTGACGCCTTCTGCAAGTTACTGCGTGCGATCGAGAAGATCTCTCGCAGTCGATCCTGCCTTTCCTGGGCGCTGAGCTCCTTGGTCGCTGATCCCGGGATCACCTCGTCATACAGTGCGGCCGGCAAGCGTTGTTCCCGCCCCAACATCAGGAACGACGGGCTGAAGCCGGTCGAGTCCGCCACACTGGAATTTACTGCCAGCGCTATCTCAGGCAGCAGCTCGTCCCACGAACTTTGATGGCCCTCGATGAACAGCGCTACCATGGTCTTCACCGTGCGGTTCGTCCTCTCTGTCGGATTCTCCTGGGGGCAATAAGGGGCCGTATATTGCAGGGTGACTCCCAGTGACTCCATAAACAATCGGAAGCTCTTGCTCGCGAACTGCACCCCGTTGTCACACACGAACGTCCTCGGTACCCCGAACCGACCAAGGATTCGTTCGGGGAATGCTGTCTGCAGAGTCGCGGCCGTCGCCCTCCTCAAGGGCACGAGCCACTTGCCTCGTCAACATCTGGCCTGCCGGTCGTCGCTGCTCGCCCTTGAACTTCTGACACGGCTCGCAGCATCTCACGTACTTGGCGGCGTCCCGAAACATGCCGGGCCAGTAGTAGTGCTGGGCGAGCCGGCATGCCGTCTTCCGCACGCCTTGGTGACCGGCCGTGGGAGCGTCGTGGCACTCTCGCATCACCCGTCCTCGCTGCCCCACGGGGACGCACAGCTTCCACGGGATGTAGTCCTCTTCGTCCGTCCGATGACCCAGATTCCGGTACAGCTGTCCGTTCTCCTCCACGTAGTCGGCGAACTTCTCAGGCTCTCGAGCGATCCTCTCCCGCATCTTCGCGATCCACCTGCACGTCGTTCCAGCTGCCACTGCCTGTTGGCAGACCTCAAGAGGCTGCCTCGAGAGGGCGTCGGCCACCACGTTCAGCTTCCCTCGCCGATATTGGACGTCGAATTGGAATTGCTGCAACTCCAATGCCCACCGAGCAATTCTTCCCGTGGGACTCTCGATCGAGTTCAGCCACTTGAGTGCCAGGTGATCCGTTACCACCTCGAACCTATAACCCTCCAGATAGCAGCGCATCATCCTGATCGCCCACACGATGGCCAAACACACTTTCTCGGTTGCCAAGTAATTCACCTCCGCTCGCAGCAGTCTTCGACTCGCGTATGCGATCACCCGTCCTTCCCCCTCTACCGTCTGCGTCAGCACGGCGCCCAACCCATAATCACTGGCGTCGGTCTGCAACACAAACTTAGAGGAGAAGTCCGGGCATGCTAAAACGGGCGCGTTCGTCAGCTTGTCCTTGAGCCTCCGGAGCGCCTCCTCCTGTTCTTGGTCCCACTTCCACTTGACGCCTTTCTTCAGGAGTGACGTCATCGGCTGCACCAAGGATGCGAAGTCCGGTACGAAACGCCTGTACCATGACGCCATCCCCAAGCATTGCCGCAGCTCCTTGAGGTTTGAAGGAGCTGGGAGTTTCCGGATCGCCTCAACCTTGGCCGGATCCGTACTGATTCCCTCCCCTGTCACCACATGCCCCAGGTAGACTAACTTCTCCCTGAAGAAACTGCATTTCTTGCGATTGACTTTGAGGTTGGCTGCTCTCAACCTCCGAAACACCTCCCTCAAGTTCGCCATATGCTGCTCTTTATCGGCGCCTATCACCACAATATCATCTAGGTACGCAAATGCGTACGGCTCCATCTCCGGCCCTATGACCTTGTCGAGCGCCCTCTGGAACGTTGCCCCGGCCGAGTGCAAACCGAAAGGCATCACCCGCCATTGGAACAAACCCCGCCCCGGCACAGTGAACGCTGTGCATTCCCTACTGTCCGCCGCCATAGGTATTTGCCAATGGCCGCTCCTTAAGTCTAGCGTCGAGATGACACGCGCGTGCCGCAACCTCTCAAGGATGTAATTGATCCGAGGGACTGGGTAAGCATCGGGTATCGAATGAGCGTTCAATTGCCGGTAGTCGATGCACATGCGCCATTCTCCCGTCTTCTTCTTCACCAAGACTATCGGCGCGCTGTGCGGACTTCTGGACGGCTCAATTGCTCCAATTCGAAGCAGCTCCTCCACCTGCTCGTGAATCACTTTCTGCATTGCGGGATTCTTAGGATAATACCTCTGCTTCAGAGGCCTATCATCCCTCATCCGGATGCTATGCTCGCCGACGTGGGACACCCCTTCGAGTTGTTCGAACAGCGCCAGTTCGTCCTCGAGGAACCTCTTGATCCCACTCTCTAGATCGGCCGGCCATTCCGTATGCCCTACGTCCGGCTCCACCTCGTTCTCGCCCTCGCCCTCAATCTCTCCTGCCTCGGGCAAGCGCTCGTTCATCACCTGGCCCGTTACCATCTCCGCCTCATCGGCCATTTCCCCACCACTGCATTCGCTCTTCGGCGGCGTCATCCTGGGTTTCGGCTTCCCCCTCCTTGGGCGTCGTGCAGGTGTCTCCCGTCTTCCGCCCGGGGCACCCTCTAACGACGTATCCTTGGAGATGGATGGTAACTCCTTCCCCGATGTCGTGGCCTCAGTTCTCACGTGGAGCTCGGCGCCTCCACAGCGCACGGTCGTCCCCACGGCGGCCAGGAAATCCATCCCTAGGATGACCTGGTCCAACATGGTCGGCATGATGAGCAGCGCCATCTGCACGGCCCTGCCGGCGAGGTCCACTCGCACGCTCATCCGCTTCCTCACGTCTAACGACGACCCGTCCGCCAACCTGATGCGCGAGTGCACCCTCTCCACCTTTCCCGCGATCGCCTCCCTCCGCACGCAGTCTCCGCTCATGAAACTGCGGCTAGCCCCTGTGTCGATCGTGGCGTTTATTTCGCGGCCGGCGATCCTAACGCGCGCTACGATCCGGCCTTCCTTCACGATCAACGGACGTTCACGCAGCTCTCTTACGATCGGTTGGCGTCGCCCCTTCCCTGAGGGGGACGCCCTTGCCCGTTTCCCGAGTCTGTCAAGCTACAGCAGTCTCGCGTGTCGATCCCTACTTTCCCGCATCGTTGGCAGAAGACCACCCGCTCGTTAGGGCATTCTCGCGCAAAGTGACCTGGCTGCGAACACCAAAAACACACTCGCCTCGCGTCAGAACCAGCTCGGTTCTCTGGAGCCATCATCCGATGCATGGCTTCGGCCGGCCTCGCGCCGGTCGACATCGAATTTCCGACCCTCGGCTCGCCTAACCGTTGCTCCGTCGGCTGAGATCGGAACGAGTTGTTCGGTCGCGTCTCCGGCGGATTGACCCAATCACCACCTGCCCGAGTCGAGCCTGACTTCTGGCCCACTCTTCGCGTCTCTTCCCCGAATTCTGCCCTCTGCTCCCTTACGCATTCATATTCCGCAGCCAACTGCGTCAGCTGGGACAGAGACGAGAAATCTTGGCGCCGCACATACATCCGATACTCAGGAGCCGTATTCTCATACACTCGATACAACTCCTGAGCCGGACTGTAGTTGGCATGGCGCATCAATACCCTGATCTCTACCAGGCAGTCCTTGAAGGCCTCGCCTCTCCGCTGCCTTCGCCCCCTAATCTGATCCTCGAGGCGCTCGAAATATTGTGGGGGCATGAAGAAATCTAGAAATTCGGTCCGGAATCTACCCCAAGACGCACTCCTCAACCCGCTGGTCAGGAACCATTTCGCAGCCTTATCTACCAGCACCTCGCTTACCACCCTAGGTAGGTTATCGAGCTCGATGCCATACGTGATGGCTCTCTCTTCCAAAATCTCGAGGAAGCCCAACGGGTCCGACTGGCCGTCGTAGCACATGCCCCACCTCCGGACCTGTTCGGCTTCGCACCTATGCGGCCGACCTTCGTGCTCCACGTAAGCCATCGGCACTCGCGAACCTACCTCCGAGTCCGCGCGTAACCCCCGGTCGTTGGTCACGACCTTGGGTTCCCCTCGCGCATCGTTAACCCGAATCTCGGGCACATCGTTGCCCCCCGGGGGCCTCGGACCGAATGTCGGGGCCGGGATATGTCCATAAAGATGTGATTTCCTTAAGTCGGGTTCGGACTTACGGCAAGATTGATGCCCAAGTCCCGACACGGCACTTCCCAGACTCGGCTCCGGCGCCTTGGCATCTAGGGATTCTAATTCGGCTAGCCGGGCCCAGACCTCTGCGGAATGGCCACCGCCTTGGATGAAGCTAGCTAAGCGTCTACGCAGCTCCTCTACCCGGCCGTCTTTCTCTAGCCCGAACTCTTGGGCCACAGACATCAACTCCTCTTTCCGCCTTAGGTACACCCAACGGACGCCCACCCCCGGATTCTGACATTCGCTCGGATCCATGGTAGTGTTAGTGAGAATTTTTTTATTTATTAAAAAGAAAATCTTATTTATACTTTATTTATTTTTATTTAATTGTCTTTATTTAATTTAAAATAATAAAAAAAAATTCCTTTTTTTATTTTACTTTATTTAATTTTATTTATTTGTTTATTTATTTATTTTTTTTTATTTATTTATCTTTATTTAATTTTATTTATTTAAATTTTCGTTTATTTACATTTTTTTTTATTTAATTTATTATTTATCTATATTTAATTTTATTTATTTGAATTTTCATTTATTTAAATTTTATTATTTATCTTTATTTAATTTTATTTATTTAAACTTTTATTCATTCAGATTTTGATTTTATTTTATTTATTTTATTTCACTCAGGCCCAGGGTCACCTACAAGATAATTTATAGGATGCTGGGACGCACTGGGGTAGGGGACGGGAAATACGGCAACTCACGGCCGCTGGCGGAGCTGCTCTCGCCTGGGAATGTTGAGTCGGCGATAGCTGCACCGCGCCGGTCAACTCACAGATGGAAGAATGGCAAGAGGGGGGGTTGCTATTGCCACTACCCGCCCGTTCCGAAGATATTGCAAAACGCACAAAGTCACCTCAAATCCTTTATTTGACTTACTTTTGCTAATTCTTATTCTCACTTACTCTTTATAAAAGTCTTCGCTTCCTCCCTAGTCTGTGTCTCCCTTTTCTGCTTCTCCTCCTTGCAAACACTTTTCGTTTCACCCGTCACTCACAACTACGACCGCTTTCTTCTAGTTCACGACACAGACTGCCTTCTCTCTAAGGCCGCCCTCACTCTCATCGCGATTCGTTTCGCCGCGAGGCGACAAATGCGCCGCGACAATTTCAGCTGTGCTGCTGATCTGCCGGCAGCGCGGCGCCCAACTCCGAAATCGCTTACTGAGCCCTCCACGGGCCGCTTCTGCGCTTCATTGCGCCTACACTTAAACTTCATAACTTATCTCCTAATCAAATCTCTTACTCACTATACTTATTAATTATACAAAATCAACTTATGACTAACTTACTACTACCAAATA